>QEPC01005805.1:7368778-7477169 GCA_003113815.1 Sphenodon punctatus | reverse complement strand
CTCATCGTAACCAAGCCAAGTACGTGCACTTGAGACCTCGCATCTTCATGAATGTTAGACCCCTTGTCTCTCCCTCTGTTCCCCTTCCTAAGTCTCTCCCCCAGCTCCTGTCTCAGATTGTAAGCCCTAGGGGCAGGGACCGTGTCTATTTTATTACTTTGTAAAGTGCCAGGTACACTGCTGGCACTATATAAATGTTTATTAATAATAATAATAATAACAACAACATCAGTTTTCTTGATCCTTCACAGTCCAGCTTTCGCCCTGGGTTTAACACTGAGACTTCACTTCCAGCTTTGGTCGATGACCTGTAATTGGATATGGGAATTGGATGCCATGAATTGGATCAGGGAAGTTTGTCTCTTATGATTTTATTGATCAGTCGGTAGTGTTTGATATCTTTGACCATGAGATGTTGGTGGCCTGTGTGCGGAACTGGGCTGGGGTGGACGGAATTGTTCTTGAATGGTTTCACTCTTTCCTGGCTGGGAGAAGTCAGTGGGTGGTCCTTGGGGAGTGCTGATCATCTCCACGGAACCTCACGTGTGGAGTCTCGGAGGTTTCTATTTTGTCCCCTCTCCTGTTCACGCAGCCTTTGGGTGAGGTCGTGAGGGGGTTCAGCGTACGTTGTCATCAGCATGCCGGTGATACACAACTATACCTCTCTTTTTCTGCAGACCCAGCAGTCTCGGTGCTTACCCAGTGTTTGGCGGCTGTGGGGGACTGGATGAGGGTGAGCTGTCTGAGGCTGAATCCAGACACGACGAAGGTGATGTTGGTGGGTAGGGCCGAAAGAGTGGTGTCTCCTGTCGTTGATGGGGTTTACCCTCCTTTAGGTCCGTAGTCTGGGGGTGCTTCTTGACTCGCAGCTCCGCCAGGATTCCCAGGTGGCAGCTGTGCCGAGGAGCACCTTCCGCCAGTTGCACTTGGTGCAACAGCTGTAGCTGTATGTTTCAGACTCTGACCTGGCCACCATCATCCATGCCTTCATCACCTCTAGACTGGACTATTGCAACGAACTCTAGGTGGGGCTACCCTTGATGACGGTCCAGAGGCTGCAGCTGGTGCAGAATGCAGCAGCCTGTCTCCTTCCGGGGACGGGTCGTCGTGAGCACATTACACCAGTGCTCCGTTCTCTGCACTGGCTGCCTATTGTCTTCCAGGCCTGATTCAAGGTGTTGTTTATTTAACAAAATTTATACCCCGCTCTTCCCGCCTTCAGCAGCCCATAGCGGCTAACAATAGTAGAAAAAATATATAAATATAATAGAAAACAATTTTAAAAACACTTTAAAACATAGTCAAAGATCAAAACAGGGGGAAAGGCCCCACTATACCCACCCCAATCCCCAAACACCCTTACCCCTCTCCCTCGCCAAATGCCTGATGGAACAGCCAGGTCTTACAGTTCTTACGGTAGGCTGGGAGGTCCGGGGCCAGACATGCCCCCACCGGGAGGGAATTCCAGAGGTGCGGCATAGCCACCGAGAACACAGTATTCTGCGTGGGCCTCCGGGAAATCTCCAACAAGGCGCCCCCAAACAACTGCAGGGGCCGATCTAGAACCTGTGGAGTGAGGCGGTCTCGCAAATAAGCAGGGCCCAGGCCGTGTAAGGCTTTATAGGTTAAAACCAACACTCAATCGGGCCCAGAAGACTACTGGCAGCCAGTGCAGAGATCGGAACACTGGTGTAATGTGCTCCCAGCAGCCCAGCCCCACGAGGAGCCGGGCTGCCACATTCTGCACTAGCTGCAGCTTCCGAGTCGCCACCATAGGTAGCCCCACATAGAGCGCATTACAGTAGTCTAACCAAGTGATAATAAAAACATGGATGATCGTGGCCAGGTCGGGAACCGAAACCAGCGTCCGAAGTTGCCGCACCAGATGTAACTGGCGGAAGGCACTCCTCATCACAGTCTCCACCTGGAGATCCAGGCGGAGCTGCGCAATGAGGAGCACCCCCAGGTTCCATACCTGGGAAGTCAATGGAGGGCAGACCCCACCAACTTACCCACTAACATCACCTCCGTCTTGTCAGGATTCAGTCGCAGTCGATTAGCCCTCAGCCAGTCCCCACAGCTGCCAAACACTAAGCACCAAGACAGCCGGGCTTGGGTTGGTCGAAAAGAAAATTGGGGCACTTAGCGGTGAATTTTTTTTGTACGAAGCTCCCTGCTGGGCACTCCTCAGCTTGGGTGTGTCCTGCATCAGGTACTCAGAAGGCAGACCTCAAATATTCAGATTTGTGGGCGACTCAGGTGCAGGATACTCCCTATCTCTCCAGTTTGAGTTCTTCCGAAGGGTCTGGAAGAAAAGACAGAACAGCGGACCCCGCAGCAGACCAGAATAGGATGCCCGGATCACCACTCCCTGCCGGCAGGCCCAGGGCAGGCCAAGTGCCAAGCAGGGACCTTCGTAGAAAGAAAAGTAACTAGTAAGTGCCCCAATTTTCTTTTCTACCTCAGCTCCCTGCTTGGCACTCCTCAGCTTGGGATGTACCAAAGCCGAACCAAAAACAGGATGGGAGAAAAGAGAACCGGAATCCCGGCTAGAGATTCACCGCAATGCCCTGGAAGACCCTGCACACAAAGGCAGCCTCCGCCAAAGTCATTGTAAGAATCTTGTAGTGTCTGGAGAACGAATGCACTGAGGACCACGTGGCCGCCCTGCAGATCTCCTCACAGGAGGCTCTGGCCAGCATGGGCCATGAGGTGGCTGCCAAACATAGCGAATGTGCCATAACCCCCATTGGTGAAGGCTTGTTCACTGCCTTGTACGCTTCCATGATATAGCAGCAAATCCAGCATGTAATCATATCCTTTGATGCTGGTCGCCCCGGTTCCGCACCCCTGTATCTGATAAACAGGCTGGCAGATCTGGAACCCATAGTCATCCGGCGAATATAAACCTTCAGTGCTCTGCGAACATCCAGTTTGTGCCAGACCTTCTCCTGGCGATGCCGTGGACTAGGGCAGAAGGTCGGTAACACGATATCCTGAGCCCTGTGAAAAGCTGAATTGACCTTTGAAATGAAAGTCGAATCCGTGTGTAGAATCACTCTATCCTCATGAAAAACGCACAGGTGTTGCGCTGCGCAAAGGGCCACCAACTCGGAAATCCTTCAGACTGAAATGGGGCAGGCACCCCCGATGAGGGGTAGACCATCGTTGGGCGTGGCTGGGCCGTCATTGGGGTGTCTTTGGGCCCGGCTGTTTGGCGTTGGGCCTTGGCCTGTTGCTGTTATTGCCGGCGCTTCGGGCGGGGTGCCAGCCAGTCTTACGGTACTTATCCTTGGAACAGTACTGGGAGACGGCTCCCCTCAAGTATCCCATCTATGCTGCTGGGAATGAAAGGAGCTCGCCCTATTCCTCCCTTTGTCCGTATTTGGCGTGAGGGCCTTTTTCTTCTTCTCCTCCGCTATTTCCTCCAGCATTTTGTCAAAAGTGGGGCTGAAAAGCTTGTCCCCCTCGAATGGATCCAAGGTCAGGGTGGTTTTTGACGCCGTGTCCGCTTTCCACGTGCAGAGCCACAGCCGGCGCTTGGCCACCACATTAGTAGCTGCTGCCTGTGAGCTGGCCCTCATCGAGTCGATGGAGGCATCCACGATATAGGATGCTGCCAAGATGATCCTGTCCATCCTGGCAACCCGTTCCCGCAGTTGCAACACAGGGTCTCTCGCCTCCTCTGCCAAGCTAAGGATTGCCCTTGCGGCAAAGGTGATGGCCGTATTGGCCCTAAGGGCGTTTGACGTGGCCTCGAACAGTTTCCTAAGAGATGCCTCCACCACCCTATCGGTCTGGTCTTTGGGCAGCGAGTCTCCCCACGGAGGGGCTGAGGGCAGCTACTGCTGGGTCGACCCTTGGTAGGGCAAACAGCGAGGCTTTCTCCTCTGGGAAAGGATAGAGGTTTGCTGGTCATTTCTGGGGGCCTCCTCTCCTTAGTGGGTGTTCCCAGGCTGATTTGATGATGGCCTCGAATGTGGAAGGTAGTGGTAGACAGGTGTGTGCCTTCTTGGGCTGGAGGAGCAAGTTCCTTCTCGCGTTGTGCTCCCCTGCAGTGGGGGCCTCATCTGCTGGAGTCAGACCAAGCACGTCCGTAATCCTAACAATGATCTTCTTGAATGATGCTGGGTTGAACAACTTCTGCTCCTCTTCGTCTGAAGACTCGCCACTCTCGGCCCATTCCCCTTCCTCCGTCCAAGGCCCGGGAGACTCGGGTGGTGACTGCACGTGCTTAGGTCTCTTAGCCTTATTGCCACTCGTTCTTGGCCCCTTGACCTTGTCAAGGGGCCAAGACAAGGTCCAGCAGTCTAGCCAGGTCGTTCCAGCAGTCTGGCCAGATCAATGTCAGAGGCCTCCCCGCTATCCGAGTCTGATCCTGATTCCACTGGAGATGACCGCGGGGACAGGTCGACCTCCTCTGGCTGGCAAGCCCTTGCCGTTGGTTGCTTGCCTTTGCTCGTGTTCCTGGAGCTTCCTTTGAACTTTCCCGGTTGCGCGATTTATGAGCTGATGTTGCTGATCTGGACGCTGAGCGTGCCGATTGCTGCTGCAATTGAGCTAAGAAGATGCGATTCTCCGGTCTGGAAGGGCTGGGCCGGGCGCTCCGGTGTCAAGTGGGGTTGCGGTCAGGCGAGGTGCACTCCTCCCGGGCTGTGTTGGGTTGCACTGTTGCTTGCTAGTTGGGCTCCTGCTCCCTCACCCATTGTGCCCTCGTGGTTGCCATCTCTCTGGAAACCAGATATCCATAGTAAGATTTTTTAAAAAATTATTATTATTTCCCCCCCCCCAATATTCCAAAATGGCTATGATCATGTGACCCAGTCAAAATGGTGGCGCCCGTGTCTCCACGTGGAGTGTCCAAGATGGCGGCACCCATGTGACAAAGGCACCCCACGTGTTCAAGCAAACATGGCTGCGTCCATATGACCATGCAGTCGGGTCAAAATGGCGGAGCGGGAGAATGTAAGCGCCGGTAAATGCGGCCTGGCCCCTACCGCTCAAATTGCCTGGCGCAGGACGCGTTGTAGCACCGAGCCGGCCCCTGCGGGGGACGCCCCCTCCAAACCTCCACTCAAGCCACCTGGCGCAAACTGCGTCGCCGCGGGGGCGGGGGGTGTCAAAAAAAAACCACTGGGGCCCTTAAAGCGGCGCTGGGAGCCTCTCCGACATGAGATCTCCATCCAACGGGTCCCCCTCCTGTCTGCTATGACTGAGCCAGTGGAGAAAAGCCTGATGCCCGTTGCTCCTCAGTGCGGGGTCAGCTGTCCCCCCGCCCCCAGCACTTGCCGGTGCGGCCCTGGATGGCCTCATCCACCCCTCCTCCGCAAGGGGGAGGCTGGGAACCGGAGGGCTCCAGAGTAGGGGTCCCCCATCCCCTAATGCTGCCACAGGCAGGCAAACTGCCGGGGCGCGTGGAACAGCCCCTTATACTCCCCTACCACTGCCCCATAGCGGGCGAACTGACAGGGTCCTGGGAGGCAGCTCCTTAGATTCCCATAGCCCCACATGGTGGGGGGGGGGGGAGAAGAGGAAGTCCCTTACCCTCTCCTCGGCAGGTAAAGCTGCAGCTCACCAGAGCGCAGATGGTGGGTGGCTGGCAGCACAGGAGCCTGCTGTGATCCCCGGCTGGGAACCTCCTGATTCCCCTTTGGGGAGAGGAGGGGGCAAGCAGGCTCCTGGTCCCGGCTCAGCTCTACCCAGCACCCTCGAAGAGGAAGGGGAGTGAGAAGCCCTCAAGAACAAGAAAAAAACTAAAATAATAAAGGCAGCTCCCCGACAGCAGTCCAGGGAGTCAGGTCTGCTTCCGGTATCTCTGGAGAAGTAGGGAGTGTCCCGCACCTGAGCCACCCACAAATTTGAATATTTGAGGTCTGCCTTCTGAGTACCTGAAGCAGGACACGCCCAAGCTGAGGAGTGCCAAGCAGGGAGCTGAGGGAAAAAATGGAAGATACAGATGGGTGTCATCAGTATGCGGATGACACCGCACCCAGAAGTCTCTGATCACCTCGCCGAGCGGCTGCATATACACATTGAACAGAAGAGGGGACAAACCGAACCCTGCGGGACCCCACACGGGAGGTCTCGGTAAGATGAAAAAGAGCCACCGAGTACCACCCGCTGAGTTCTTCCGGTCAGGATTGAGCGGAACCATTCAAGAACGATCCCGCCCACTCTGGCTCTGTCCCGCAGGCGCGTCACCAGCATCTCATAGTCAACGGTATCAAATGCTGCCGACAGATCTAAAGGACCAAAAGGGTTGAATGACCCCGGTCCTTTTCCCAGCGAAGGTCATCCACCAAGGTCACAAGTGCTGTCTCAGTGCCATGACCCGGACGAAAGCCAGACTGCGAAGGATCAAGATAACCGATGCGGTCGAGATGCTCCTGGAGCTGCTGAGCCACTACCCGTTCAATAACCTTCCCTAAAAAGGGAAGGTTAGAGACAGACCAATAGCTGGCAGGGGAGTCAGCGTCAAGCAATGGCTTCTTGAGCAGAGGCCGCACCACCACCTCTTTGAGACAGCCTGGCACTCGGCCCTCCTGCAGGTTTAGGGCTTTATATGTTGACCTATAAAGCCCTTAACATCCTGGGCCTCACCTACCTGCAGGACCACCTCACGCCCGAGGCCGTAGTATGGCCCCTGCAGTAGACCGGGGACGCCTGACTCCAAGTCCCCCAGGTTTTTCCAGTGGAGACAATGGGGAGGGCATTCTCAGTGGCCGCACCTAGGCTGTGGAATTCCCTCTCAACGGAGGCCGACCTAGTCCCAGACCTCCCTTCTTTTCGGAGACAGTGTAAGACCTGGCTATTCTGCCAGGCTTTTGGGGAGGGATTTGGTGCCACTCTTTTAATGAGTTTTATAAATTGTATGCATTTAATATTAATTATTGAATTGTTTTGTATTGTATTGTGAATTTTGATTGTGAGCTGCCCCGAGCTGCAGTGTGAGCGGGCTAGAAATAAGTCAAAATAAAGTAAAATAAAATAAAACAGATACATCCCAATACATTTGCTTCACTAGTATCCCTTTCCTGCCTGACTCTTCTCTCTGGCAGCACAGTCGTTGCTGGCTCTTGGTGCTTCTCCAGTAGGCTCTCCTTGCTCTGGCACTGGGTGAGCTCGTCCCACTACTCCAAGCCTGGCTTGAGCCCCTATCTCCAAGCGAGCCTCCACTCCTTAGTGCGCTATCCCACTCTGTCGCTTGCTCCCTGACAGAGCTTCCCTTCAGCTCCATCGCCACCCAGCTCCAGCCCTGATCCTGGATGAGACTCCTGCTTCCACCCTGCTTCCGAGCAGAGCTCCCACTCAGCTGTGTCTCAGTGCGGCAAGCTCCTCCTTCTGCCGTCACCACGCACCTGTCTCCCTTTGCCGGGGCTACTCTAATTATCCAAGACTTGTAGCAGGTGTCTGCTGTTAACCCCCCTCCCCCCAGACACCCTGCTACATAAGCATTGAAAAACTAAAAGCAAAGGGAATATGAGAATCCAATTCCCCACTTAACAGTGTATCTGATCTCAAGTACTTTACCTGCCTCCAACCCACCTGGCAAGCCCACACGGAGCTTATAGGGCAGTAGGGAAGGAATTCCTATGGCATGTGCGGGGACAGGAGAAAAGCTGCTTCTCCATTTATCAGCTCTTCAGAGCGGAAGCAGGATGCCTGTAAGACCACCTTGCAGGCTTCAAGATAACCAGAAATTCGTTTTAAGCAAGCTCGAGTTACTGAACTTTGTTGCACAGTGTTTGTTTCACCATTACTTTGTTACATGACAACAAGTTGCACTCCATGGCAGCAGCAGGAGATATCCTTCCTTTGCACTGTAGCCAGAAGCTTTACTTTTACATTATGAGTTAGAATAATAAAATTAATACAAAGCACAAAACAGACCTGGGAACTAGACTACGTACCAATTTTCAGCTCAAAAGGAGCTTCAGGAACATAGCTAGAGCACCTCAAAAGAAGGTCGCTTCACCCACCTGCCCTTGACAACAGCTTTGAAAAGATTTTGACCTGCCCTGCTTTTGACAAACATCAAGAATCATTCATCAAAGTACACAGAGTTTTACCGTATTATACACATCCGCTTGAGGATCATACATGTTAGATGTGTAAACTAGCTTTTGCAATTCAAGATTTATTGCCATTTAAACTTTCAGTTAAATAGCAAAATATAGTTTTGTCTTAAAGACAGGGTGGCAGCTGCCAATCTATAATATTGCCAGGTCTAAGGAGCTTCTCCCTCAATGTGGATTCTTATGAGGCAGTCCTGAACTCATCCCTTCTGGTACCTCTGTGCCAGGTACCACATGGATCCCAAGAACGTTCATTAGAAGGGATGATATCAAGGAGAACATCAGCCTCTGAGGCAGGCCCAGACTGACTATGGAAACCTATACTAAAATGTTAAGCCTAGTTCTGCGGAAGGTGTTAAGAGCCTGCCATTCTGTGCCACAGCATGAAATGAGAACAGGGCTTAAATCAAATATACAAGGCTCCAATGAATTCATGCACGCAGCCCATGCTAGGTCACAGCTGTGCTAGTAAGTCCCAGGAGTTCAATATAGCATCTAGAGCCCCACCACGCCAACAAAGAACAGCCTATTTTGTGCTACTCTAGACTTTTTCCAGTTCTCCCCAGAAGAAAAGCAGAGGCTTAGTATCTCATGGACTCTGTGCTATTAGGGAAGCAAACAGAATTCTGGGAAGAGTAGCTTTATTCCAGGCTGACACGTTCCCTGGCTCGTCTCAATTTCATTGCAGAAGAGGAATTTGGGACTGATGAGTCATGTGATGCCCTGTGTGGCTTCAATGAAGAACCTCTGCCTGTCTAACTGGGAGAACAGTACTAAAACCTTTAAAACCTTCCATCATGACCTCTTCGTCTCTCATTCCTACTGAAACCTGGATCCCTCCCTATGACACTGTCATCCCTGCTGCCCTCTCCTTGGTCGCCTTGCTTTCATTCACTCACCCCACCCTGAAGAACATGGTGGCAGCACTGGCCACTCCTCCCCCTCACTCTCTCAGCTTTGAGGTCTACTCCATTCGTCTCTACTTCTCATTCCACCGCCATGTAGCAGACATCTACTTCCCCCATCACTCCTTTCTTAATGACTTTGACACCCGGTTCACTCTTTCTCTCTGACAACACCCCCACCCTTATTCTTGGGGACCTCAACATCCATGTTAATGAACCCACTGACCTCACTCCTCTACCCATCGCAATGATCCCTCCTTGCCTTCGAACACACCACTGTCTTCCCTATCCTTAAAAAACCATCTCTGTCCCTCCAACTTATCGCCCAATCTCACTCCTCCCCTACAATTCCAAACTCCTTGAATGAGCAGCCTACACTCACTGTCTTGACTTCTTCTCCTCCAATTCCTCCCTTGACTCTCTCCACTCTACTGAAACTATTCTTGCCAAAATCATGAACGACCTCCTCATACCAAGTCTAAGGGTCTCTATCCTCATCCTGCTTCACCTCGCTGCCGCCTTTGACACGATTGACCCCTTTCTCCTCCTCAACTCTTCACACCCTGGGTTTCTGCGGCTCAGTTCTCAACTGGTTCTCTTCCTACCTCTTACCACTCCCTCCCACGTCTCTTGTTGGCACCTCCTCCACTTCCCTTCTCCTCTCAGAGTACCCCCAAGACTGTCATGGGCTCTGCCTTCTTCTCCCTTTACACCCTCTCTATAAATGAATTGAATCTCATGGCTTCCAATCCCACCTGTATGTAGAGGATACCCAACTATCTTCCTACCCCTACCCTCTCCCCCAACATCTAGTCTCGTATCACCAACTGTCTGACATCTCCACATGGATGTTTTAACAGGAACTTAAACTGAACATGTCCAAGACTGAACTCTTATCTTCTCTCATAAACCAGCCTCTCCATCTTCGCTTTCCATCTCCATTGATGGTATCATCATCCAGCCTGCTTGCCAAGCTTGTAAGCTAGGGATATAACTGACTTGTACTTCACACCTCATATTCTATCTGTTACTAAAGCCTGTTGCTTCTCCCTACATAACATTGCTAAAATTCACCCTTCCTTACAGCTCCCACTGCTAAGACTAGTCCATGTTCTAATCATCTCTCGTCTTGACTGCTGCAACACTCACTTCTATTCAATGTCAATGTCATCCACCTTGCCCACCACTTCAAGCTCCTCCTGTCCTCCCTCTTCCCTTTTGCATCCAACACTTTGTCTTCACCTTCAAGGCTCTTCACGACCTTGTTCCTCCCTATCTTTCTGCCCTCCTTTCCCACTATGTTTCCATCAAGGAACTTTACTTCTCCACCGCTGCCACCACTCTCACATACCCCAACGTCTCCTGCTTCCAAAAGCATCTTTGTCCATTCTCCATGCTGGAACACCCACACATGTTCTGCTCTGTTCTTTGCAACCTTCAAATTCCTCCTAAAACCCCTACATCTTCAGTCAGACCTTCCCTAGCTTCTGACTTCCGTAGATTCCAGAAACTCACTGGGTGACCTTGGGCCAGTCACAATATTCTCTCAGCCTAACCTAACTCACAGGGTTGTTGTGAGGATTAAAAGTTGTGTTCTTATCTATGTAAAGTGCTCCAAGTGCCATGGCAGGGGGGCGCTATATAAAAATAAAGATTATTATTTACTTTCTTGTCCTTCATAATTCATACTGCCAAGCTCCTTCCCTCCTCTCACTAATAAAAACTATAAAAACGCTCCCGTTTCATGTAAAAAAGTTCACAAAATTAGTTGAGGAATTCACCCCTTGGTACACAACTGCACTCCCAAGTTGCAAAAACCAATCCAGTAAAAGAGTCTGAAAACAATATGCCCCAATCTACATTAGATCAACATGGGCAGTACAATTTTGGGATAATGGAAGTCAGCATTTTTGACAGCCTGCAACTCTGCAGCATCCAGCTGCCATAAGACTCTTTCTTTCTCTTCCCTGAAGGGATCTGCTTGCAGCTGCCCGATGTTCCCCTCAAGGGGGAACTAACTGTATATTCCCGGAGGTGCTACATAGATATAGAGAAGAGGAATTGGACAGCCAGAGATTAAATGCAGCTTGCAATCAATGAACCAGAAATAAAGACTTTTAAACTGGACTGCCTGGAAAGACAGTTTTGTTTTTTTACTTTAGTCACCAGGAACATTGTGGAAGCAGTAGCCTGGGCTTCCTGAAAAGCAAATTGAAAAAGAACTCTAGAAAAAAAATTACCAATAACCTTTTATGACGAGTATACTTCATGCAGGAATTGTAAGTACATATAACTGTGAGAGCAAGTAACATAGGAAAAATAGGTATTTCATTAATTCTGAAAGACAGTGACTTTCCAAAGGCCATCTAATGAGCTCATACAAAAGACAGGATTTGAACCCTGGTTTCTGAGGTCTGAATCCAACACCTTACCCACTAGGGTGATCCCAAGCAGAAATACTCTCTTGCTAGCACATTCTGGTGCTATCTCCACTAGTTGACTTACTGTCTTGAGCTATCACCCTCACCAGGCACAGGGGTTGCGAGTCCAATTTTCAATCCAGCTAGCTGTGTTTCCTGTATGCCTCAGCCTCCTAAACTCCCGAGGGAAAGCATTTGAGGACTAGAGTCCAGGACCTTTGGCATGCTAGCTCCATGGCGTAGCTACCTAGCCACACAGCTAGTTCTTAATACTGCAGCAAAACCTAGGTGCTGTTTTCTTATATGGTGTCATCTCAAGATGGAGCATTTTGGACACTGCACTGATGAGGCTATTTCATTCCTTAATTCCACTGCATTGTGGGTTTACTCAAACAGATAACAGTTTCTTCATCCAAGAACTGAACGTTTCAATGGCTTTCATTAGATACCTGTTGTACAGCACTGCAGATCTGATCTTGCTGTTTGTCCTGGTTGTTTTGAGGTTCGACTTTCAAATCCAAATGGTCTCTACAATTAAGAACATAACTGTTGTATGTCCAGTTTTTTTAAAACAGAGCTTATCTACACATGCACATTATTTTCACATTATTCAGAGTTAGGGAATAACTACTGCCACCAAACAATATCCGATTATTTATTCAAATATATACACCACTCTTCCTACAAAGGCTCAGGGTGGCTTGCAACCCATTAAAAACAGCAACAATAGTTAAAATTATGCATTTGGCTCTGCCCTGTTTATGAGCAGTAAGCACCCATCTGCTATATAAGCGAGTTGGAGGGAAAAGATCAAGTTAAACACAGCAGGGAAATCCCAGGCATCGAGTATACACAGACCAACGCCATGTCATCTTTATTATGAGATGATATTTTGAGTTAACCAGACCAGAAATTCCTTACCTGGCACAGCAAAGAATTATTAGATTCTAACTAGCCAAAAAACACTAGGAAATAATTTTAGGGGGGAAATGTTCAGGTATCTATCCAACAAATGGGTTGCTCTTTCATTTGGGGATTCCACTTAAAGCATACTTTCTAATAGGGACTTTTCCAGTGACAAAAGGTCCAATCTAAGACGTGCACACACGAAGCGCAGATTGCCTACACACCAGGGGCATAGGGTCCATTGAGCAAACCTGGCATAAAGTCACGGGCCTCCAGGTCTCAGGGGCCGCTGCCTGCGCCTGGGCAAGGCCTGGGTGCAGGACAGCCCCATATCATGGGGGGTGGGGGGTGTCGGTACCCATCCCTCACCTGCCTCTGCATGCTAGTAGTGCTTCTGCAGGAGCAGCAGCTGCAGGACACTGATCAGATTGGGAGATAAAGCTGTTTGTAAACAAACTCCACCCCATGTGAGTGATCAGAAGGTTGTTGCCTTGTAAAGAAGGCTCTTCGAGATGGTTCCTAACATTCTCACAACTGGGTTGTGCATGCTCACCATATTCAAATAATAGACCATGTGATGGTCTCAAGCTCCTCTAGTATAAAAAGCACTCTCTCCCCCTCAGAATGACAGTTCCTTCCAACCCTTTCTAGGAATGTAAGAAAATTCCACGCAGGGCTGGAAGGGTGGGTGTTGTGAGAATGTTAGGAGACATCTCTAAGAACCTTGTTTACAAGGCAGCAGCCTTCTGTTCTTCTTCGAGTGGCTCCTCACACAGGCCCTTTTAACACGGCTCCTTCGGGTGGGGGGATCCGTGGGCGCAAATGAACTGGTTATGGGGTGGGGACAGCGTGAATTGATTATGGGGGCACAACTGAAATGGTGTGTGTGTGCGTGCAATCGGCGGGCCTAGGGGTGCCACCTGGGGGCGCTGCTATCAAACACACAAGAGACCCAAAATGCAACCAATCTATTAAATGAATTATGCCATGCAAACAGACATAACTCTCTCTCTCTATGGCATAATGCACTTAATAGGCTAGCTGCATTTTGGGTGTCTCATGTGTCTGATAGCAGCGCCTCGAAGGCCCACCGAGCAGGGCAGCACCCCTAAGCCCACCAGCGGGACACATAGAAGGGGTCCCACCTTGACTTCTTGGGCAGGGGCCCATTCCACCCTAGCCACACCCCTGCTGCACACATCTAGAGTACACCAAGTACAGGATGTGCACACTTACCATGCACCTGGTGGGCACACAACCTGCATTTGGTGCACGCACGGTATGAACTTGGTGCACATGTGTACCCTGAATTGACCCCAAAGTTTGAAAACTGCTGCCTCCACTGGGATTTAAATAGACTTCTTAAACAAACTTCCAAGAAAATTGTTGCCAGTTCAGTTTAGAATGCAAGCAGCACATCCATACTGGAAGCTTGGCTAACATGGATAGTTGTGGTTAAGGCACTGGACAGGAACTATCCAAATTCAACCCAGATCGAGAAGCTGCCAGAAGGATTGCTTTGTGCTGCTGTTACCATCTGCACCTGGTCTCCCAGCTCTCCCACAAAAGGAGCCCTTGGCCACAGGCAGGTAGCTGCCAAATGCCAATTGCAAAGACACCGACCACTAGGTGGCCATATAATATGTCTCTTTGTTTATTAGTAGCTTTCTGCCCTGTGTTTTATTTATTTATTTATATTTCTTAGCCGCCCCCTTATACCATGACATCCCAGGGCGGCTTACAGCATAACACACACAATTTAAAACAAGAAAAACTCAAGCATTTAGAAACCCACCTAACCCCACCACAACCTATTAACCCAATTCCCCCTCCCCTCCACCGAAGGCCTGGGAGAACAGCCAAGTTTTGCAGGCCCGGCAGAAGGCCAACAGATTTGGGGCGAGACGGACTTCCTCCAGGAGAGAGTTCCATAGTCACGGCCTGGCCACCGAGAACGCCCTCTCCATCGTGGCCCCTGGGTTTACACAGGGGAATCTCCAAGAAGGCACCCCCGGCAGACCGAAGGGGTCGCTCTGGGGCACGGAGGGTGAGGCGGTCCCTGAAATATGAAGAGCCAAGACCGTGTAGGACTTTATAGGCCAAGACTAGCACCTTGAATCTGGCTTGGTACGCTATAGGCAGCCAGTGCAGAGCGCGAAGCATGGGAGTGATATGCTCCTGTCAGCCTGTCCCCATGAGGAGACGAGCCGCTGCATTCTGCACCAGCTGCAGCCTCCGAACCAGCATCAGGGGAAGTCCCACATAGAGCGCGTTGCAGTAGTCCAGCCCTGAGGTGATGAAGGCATGGATGAGGGTGGCCAGGTCGGGTCTGGAAATATATGGACGCAGCCTCTGCACCAGATACAGCTGGCAGAAGGCAGCCTTAGCCACCAAGTCCACCTGTTGATCTAGGCGGAGGTCTGAATCCAGAAATACTCCCAGACTCCGAACCTGCTGGGCTACAGGAGGACGGACCCCCCTCTACGAGGGGAGCTGACACCTCCATCTTATCGGGATTGAGTTTCAGTCTGCTCTGTCGTAACCAATCCGCCACGGCCTCCAAACATTGGGACAGTACTGAGACGGCAGGACCTGGATCAGTTGAAAAGGAGAGGTAAAGCTGGGTGTCATCCGCATATTTGTGGCAACACACACCAAACCCTCTCACGATCTCCCCCAAGGGCTGCATATATACATTAAACAATAATGGAGACACAATAGAACCTTGTGGAATGCCACAATCCAGGGCCCGGGGGCTGGAAGATTTTGTCTGTTTTAATGTTTTAAACTGTTTTAGGTTGCTTGGGATGTGGGTGTTGGGGGGGGGGGGCTATGAGCAGGGTTAGGAGGGAGAAGGGTTTTGTTATAACTCCCTTTGGTGTGTGGGGGGGTTGTGAGTAGGGGCAGTCAGGGATGGGAGTGCCCTAGCCCCCGGTTGAGGGAGGAAGTGTTCTTGGCACCCCCCTTTGAAAGTGAGAGGGTATTGGCATAGGGAACTGGGTGGGAGGGAATTTCCCAGCCCCCCAGTGAGAGGAAGGAACATGGACATGGGGGAAGAAGGTACGATAGGAGAGGGTGGGAGGAAGTGTCCTGGGGCCCCTGTGACAGGCGGAGTACAGACATGGGTGGGAAAAGGGTGTCCTTGCCTGCCTATTTGATGAAAATGTGTCTGGGTGCGCTCAGCTGATCCTCCCCAGCTACCCGTTCCCCTTGGGTCCTTTGGTCTTTTTGATTGTCACCCTTGGGGAATGGGGATTGTCAACCAGGAGTTTGGGGGGGAGGGACGAGGGGGAGGCTACTGGGGTCATTCTGGGTACAGGGAGGTACAGCAGGGGGGGAGGAGGTTCAACCAGCAGGACTATGGAGAGAGGCACTTGGTGTCTGTTCCCTTGTCCCACTGCCCACCTGTCTTGGGATATTTGGGAGTTAAGGCCAGTGGGGCCCCTGATCCGACCCTGTTGCTATTTAATGTGAGGTTGATGGCAAAACACAAACAAACCGTCATCCATGAATAATTCAGAATGAGGCCACTGACATCATATGCATTATAGAGACCTGGCTGGATGAGGCATGTATCAGATAAAACAGCTGAACGAGACTATTATCCCAGATGGTGTGAGCTGGGTACTCTATGCAGCATCAGTCTCATCTTGGGGGCTGGGTTGGCGGAGTGGCTGTGATCTGTAAACACAGCTTGATCTTTTGGGGGTATCCCAGCCTGACTGGAGGGGTGCAGGACTGATTAGAATGTTCCACCCTCAGAGGCTGATGGAACTCACTGGGTTCCAGGCTGCTCTGGGGGATTTACCCACAGACTTCAGCAACCGCTCCACCATTGTAGCCTTCTAGAATGACTAGCTAACTGGTACTATCGATCGGGTGGCTCCCAGACGTCCGCTTCCCGCGTTTCAGCACTGCAGGTCCCCATGGTTTACGGAGGATCTGGGGCAGCTGAAGCGTATGGGGAGGCTGTTGGAGCGTCAGTGGTGCCATACTCGCGATGAAGACGACCGACTGCGGCATAAACTGTTTTTGTTATGCCGTGCCTGTGCAAGCAGCAAAGAAGGGTTTCTTTGTTTCATTCAGTGTCTGAAAAGTCGCGTCGGGCGGAACATTTCTGGGCAGTATGGGGTTTGGTCAGTCCTGCCCATCTCCACCTGGACCTGGAGTCTTCCAGGGCCTGCTGTGACACGTTTATGACATACTTTGCAGATGAAGTCATGTTCAACTCAAGTGATTTTGACATAGCCCTTTCAGAGACAGTGGCAGAGCCAAAGGTAAGAAATGCCCCATCTGGTCAGTGTTTATGGGATCAATTCCAATTGGTGACACCTGCCAAGGCAGCGAATGTGCTGGGATCTCTGCAAGCCACAACTTGTGAACTGGATCCTTGCCCGACCACGCTAGTTAAGGCCAGCCCGGAGACGGTGGGGTCGTTGCCAGCCAGGGTGATCAATACCTCCTTGGGGGAGGGAAGTTTACCCAAGTCTCTTAAGGGAACTGTGGTCCGACACCTCCTCAAGAAACCATCTTTGGAAGTTATCTCATACCTTCCCTTTTTAGGGAAGGTTATTGAGCGGATGATGTCTCGTCAGCTGCAGTCACATCTGGACCGTATCAGTTTTCTAGATTCTTCACAGTCCGTTTTTCACCTGGGTTATGGCACAGACTGTGCTTGTGGCCTTAGTCGATGACCTTTGAGTGGAGCTAGATAAGGGTCACTCGACCCTTCTAGTTCCGCATGATCTCTTGATAGCATTTGACAGAGTGAACCATGAGGTGCAGGTGACTTGCCTGCAGGACCTGGCTGGGTTGGATTGAGTTTTACGTTGGTTCCAGTCCTTCCTGGCAGGTAGGTCTCAACGGGTGATTCTGGGAGATTTTACATCTTCTCCCATGGATCTCTTGTATGAGGTCCCACAGGGTTCCATTCCATCCTCCCTCTTGTTTAAGGTCTATATGCAGCCACTGGGAGAGGTCATGCATAGATGGGGAGTTAGTTATCAGTATGCTGATGACACGCAACTATACCTGTCCTTTTCATCCAACCCATGTCCAGCAGTCTTGGTGTTTTCCTGGTGCTTAACAGCTGCGGTGGACTGGATGAGGTCGAGCCGACAAACTGCCGGTGTTCTGGGTGCTGCACTGGCTGCCTATAGTCTTACGGGCCCGATTCAAAGTGTTGGTGTTAAACTACAAAGCCCTAAATGAACTGGGCCCTATCTATCTGAGGGAGTACCTCACTTCCTAGGCCCCCGGGGTGACTCCTGCGGTCATCGGGGATTGTCTTCCTGGAGGTTCGCAGCTATAGACGGGGGGAGGGGAGGGACCAACCGGTGGGGGTTCTCAGCGGGCGCTCCAGTGCTGTGGAACTCTCTCCCAGCGGAGATCCAAGACCTGGCTCTACCTCCAGGCATTTGGTGGAGGGGAGGGTTAAGGGGGGGCGGGGTTGTTGGAGTTTTACACACCATTGTATTTGAAATGGTTATTGTTTTAGTGATTATGTATGAAATTTATATTATTTATGTTTTTATTGTATTTTTATGATGTGAGCTGCCCCGAGCTCCCTGAGGCAGGAGGAACAGGATATAAATTTATTAAAATAAAATAAATCTAGTGTCTAACTCGTTTGATATAGAATGTGTCCCCCTTGTGTTGGATTTGGATGGAGAAAGATTGAGAATCCTACTGGTGTACTGACCACTCCACGGCATAATTGAATCCTTAGCTGTTCTAGCCAAGCTGGTCCGGTGAGTGATGATAAAATCACTTAAGACTTAGTGTCTTGGAGCAGGAGTTCATGGCCGTCATGACAAAAATGGGTCTTTCCCAGATAATATCTGACCCATTGCATGAGGTGGGGCACATTGGATTTTACGTTTTGAACCAGCCTGGATATAGGGGTTCTGATTATCAGGGGTGTTGTAACAGCACTGTTGTTACAGTCTGATGATTACCTTCTGAAAACCCAGATCTCAGCCCTCCTATGTCCGTGTTGGAATGGTGGATCGGATAGGTTGGTTCGTCCCCAGAGGCTAATGGATCTGATTGATTTCCAGAATTCTCTGGGGGATTTACCTACTGACCTTAGCAGCTACTCTGTCAATGGCCTGGTCTCCTTGTTGAATGACATCTTGACCAAGGCCATCGACACAGTTGCACCCAGGCGTCCACTCCTACCACTTCGTCAGCACAGGGCCCCCTGGTATATGGAGAACCTGAGACGGCTGAAGCAGGAGGGTAATCATTTAGAGTGCCAATGGTGCTTGACTCATGCTGAAGCTTACCGATTGTGGCATAGATTGTTTTAAAGGACTATGCCGTGGCTGTGATGGCAGCGATGAAAGCTTTCATGTCCACTATAATAGCATCTGCAAAGTCTCATCCGGCGGAGCTGTTCCGGGTGGTGAGGGGCTTGATCAATCTGGTCTCCCTCCATCCGGAAATGGAGTCATCTAATGCCCGCTGTGATATTTTTATTAATTACTTTGCAGACAAAATTGCTTGTATTTACCACTACTTCGGCATTGCCATTTCATCTGCTGAATCTGAGTTTGGGGTAATGGAAGCTCTGTCCTGTCCTGTTTATTTGGATCTGTTTCAATTGGTATCACCCTCTGATGTAGGGGAGGTGCTTCGGGCAATGCAGGCAACCAGATGTGAATTAAATCCTTGCCTGTCCTGGCTAGTGAAAGTCAGCCAGGAACCGCTAGGGCCGGTGCTGGCTGAGGTTCTCAACTTCTCCCTTCACGAGGGTAGGGTGTGAGATACCCTTGTAACAGCGGTTGTCTGGTCCCTGCTTAAGATGCCATCTTTGGATGCTATCTGTCTGTCTCTAATCTTCCCTTTTTAGGGACGGTTATTCAATGGGTGGTCGCCCATCAGCTCCAGGCTCATCTCAATGTCATCGGATTCCTGGACCAGTTTCAGTAAGGCTTTCATTCAGGACATGGCACAGAGACTGCGCTTGTGGCCTTGGCCAGTGACCTGTGCCTTGAGATTGACATGGGGAACTCTACCTTATTGATCTTGTTAAATCTTTTAGCAGCCTTTGATACAGATGATCGTAAGATGGTGTTGACATGACTGCAGAACCTGGTGAGGGTGTGTGGGACCGCTCAAGTGGTTCCACTCCTTCCTGTATGGTAGGTCCCAGAGAGTGATGATGGGCAATTGCTCATTGTCCTCTCGTGACCTCCCGTGGGGTCCCGCAGGGTTCTCTTCGGTCTCCCCTCTTGTTCAACATGTATACGAGGCCATAAGGTAAAGTCATTAAGATGTTTGGGGTAAAGCGTCAGCAGTATGCTGATGACACCCAGCTCTACATCTCTTTTTCATCTGACCCAGACCCTGCAGTCTTGGTGCTCATCCAAGCCTGGTTGTTGTTGGGAACTGGATGAGGAAGAGCCAATTAAAGCTGAACCCAGGCAAGACTAAGGTAGTGATGGTTGGCCAGCTTTGTGACCTGGGGGGAGGGGGGTTGGGACTCCTGTTATAGATGGAATCCGGCACCCTCTGGTCAATCAGGTTCACAGCCTTGGGACCCCTTGCTGCGCCTGGATTGTCAGGTGACAGTGATGGCCAGGAGCGCTTTTCACCAATTCCATCTGGTGAGGAGGCTGTGGCCTTTTCTTTCTTATTTAGATCCATGCTTTTATCACCTTGAGGATGTATTACTGCAATGCGCTCTACATGGGGCTGTCCTTGATGACTGTTCAGAAGGCGGCTCACCTCCTTTCGGAGACAGGGCACCTGAAGCACATTACACCGGTGACTCCATAGCCTGGCACTGGCTTCTTTAGCTTTCCGGCCACAATTCAAGGTGCTCATTTTGATCTTTAAAGCCCTAGACAGTCTGGGCCCCACATATCTGAAAGACTGCCTGTCCTGGCATGCCACATTGTGGCCCCTGTGATTAGCCAGAAGCACCTCCCTGTAGGTACTGTCTGTTAGCCTTGTTCATACAAGAGCTCGCAGGGAGGTGTTCTCGGTTACTACCCTGTTATGGACCTCTCACCCGCCAGAGGTCTGTTGGAGCCCGGGGCCTAGGCATCTTCTGGAGGCAATGCAAGATCTTTCTGTTTCAAAAGGCATATGGCAGGGAGGGATAGGAGATTGGGCTGGTTTGGGCAATGGGAAGATGGCATTTGGGGGTTGTGTGAGGGTTAGTGTTTTTTTTTGTATTTTAACGTTTTTACAAATTGTGAGCCACAGTTATCCTTTGGGAAAGGATGGAATTAATTAATTAATTAATTAATTAAATCCGGTTCGGTCAAGGACTCGCACTGTGTGAGACCTGTTGACCACAACTTTGGCTCAGTAACATAAATTGATCTTAACTTAATCCTCTTAATCCTTAAATGGTCATCAGTTAAATTATGATATTCTCCCTTAGGAGATGACCACTCTTGAGCATATTAGTTATTTTTCTTTATTTTTCTTTATTAAAACAAATACTCCCTATAAGATACATAAAATTACTTTAAAGTATGGACAAACAAATTAGTAAGATAAAGTATATTAAAACATAATTTAGGAAATAGTAAAAGTATGCAAAAGAGATGGTCAAATCTAGGTTTTAATTTTAAAGACTTCTTCTTTGCATCAGTTTTATATATATATATATATATATATATATATATATATATATATATATATATATATATATATATATGTGAATATGAGAGAGAGAGCAACCAGCTTCCTTTGTGTCTGGACAGTACAGATTCAGGAAGAAAAGGAAAGATGGTTTTCAACAGCATACAAAGGCATCTCTTTCCAGGTGACAGATTTTTGAGGCACAAACTTCACCACCTCTGAAATTCCCCGGAGATGTCAAAGATGCTTATGCTTTCCAATTAAAATTTGACAAGTTAATATTTCTCCTTATAAAGATGACAAATTGGAGCTTTCCCTGCTGAACCCATGCTTAATCACATACACTGGAGGTCTCGCCGGATAGTCAGACTTACTGCTCACTGTGGTCAAGACTGGTACCCAAAAATAGAAAATCCTTTAGTCTTGGCGCGTTACCCTTCCCTACTTACTAACAATTTTCTGCTTGTCTCATATTTATTTTTAGCTTGTTTTATTATTGTTAAGCAAAAATCCCTTTGCAACTTCCCCAAACCTAAATTAAATGTTTAGTTGACTCAATGTTGACTTCCTCTATCGTGTTAAATTTCTATTGTCTGCATTTTCTAAAGCATGTGATGAGTTTTAAGCTAGTACAAGCCATGACCTAGTAAAAAATTATATATGTAAATACATATAAGTACACACAGTATACTAACTAAGGTTCAGGATGGCCTGTGCCACTGGCAACAGAACCTAGGCAAATCCATAACCTAGTTATGCCAATTTTCCCATCTGTAGATCAGCAATAAAATTTATTTTCTTTTACCCGTTGCCTGTTTAGATAATACCTATTAGGGTATGGGGTCTGGTCTATTCCTAGCATTCTCATACCCACTTCTCTACTGAAGTTACTAAATTCTACTGTAATCTAATGAAATAGATTGGAAATTTAATAAACTTCTAAATTTTAGTGCAGATATGACAAAAAGTATTAAACTCTCACAACTCAGAAGTTTTGATTCTATTTCTAGGATACTAATTTTTTTCCTGCACATCCCAAGTTTTGATCTGGTTAGTTATAATATGAACTACTCATTTAAAATATATTTATCACATTAAAATGTAGGCTAAAATTCAAATAAGCCAAAACATTTCAAAGTTGGTTTGAAAGATTAACTTATGTATATTAAAAAAAAAGTACTCCTTAGTTTTACATAGTATTATTATTTATATAACACCAGCAGTGTAACTGGAGCTGTACAATCAATAGTTAGAGAGCGGTCCCTATGATTTTGACACAATAGCAGCAACACTATGTTCTGAATAACAGAAATGATCAAATACTTGCATATTTGTAGCCAGAAAATCTAGCACTACCCCAAGTCACTCAGGTTCACAGCCTTAGAATACTCCTGTATCCGCCACTGCACCTGGATTCTCAGGTGGCAGTGGTGGCTGCGAGTGCTTTTCACCAACTCCATCTGGTGAGAAGGCTGCGGCCTTTTCTCTCTGACTCAGATTCAACAACCAACATCCATGCCTTCATTATCTCAAGGCTAGACTACTGCAATGCACTCTACGTGGGGCTGCTCTTGAAGACTGTTCGGAAGCTGCAGAATGCAGCGGAAACAGCAAAAAAATTTCAATAATGAACTTATACAAAGTAAACAAGTCCTATATTTTAAAGTCATTGGATCAATATAAAAATACAAACAATGTCGATGAAACAGTCTCTGGAATTTTTAATTGATGTAGTAGTTTTTGAACCCAGCCAACGTGTTTTGACAAAGTTGTCTTCTTCAGGACTTACTTTATCAATACCCACACACCTTGGATTTTATCGTTCATAGAAACAAAAGGGAAGTTGTTGGGGGATTTTTTTTAAAAAAACCCACACATTATGTTGAGAAACCTGGTTGCTAATGTGTTATTTACAAATATTCAATCTCCACTTACATAATAGTTTCCACCTGTATTTATATGTTAATTTGTGATGAGGAACAATTCAAAAAGTATTTCTCTCTATACTTAGGATCTCATTGGAGTTTTAAGGGTTTCCTTTGACTTTATTTATGAATCTTTTTCACTAAGTAATGAGTTTTTCTTATTCATAATTGCAAAAAGCGGTTTTGAGAAGTACTATGCAATGTAACTGCATAGATACTATACATAGACCTCTATTTATTGATTAATTTATTTTAAAAAGAGGTTTCTTTTGAATCTAGTTGCAAGTCTTTTACGTTTTTTTATTTATAATAATTGTTAGAAGTTCCTCTTTGAAAGAAATTTTGCAATATAATATTATATGTATATTTTAGGCATACCAGGAGAGTAGAGAATGGAATCATCCTACTTATAAATTACAGTTGGAGACTAGTAAGTAAGTGGGGACTGAATATTTGTAAAAAAATATATATATATTTATGTTTATATATAAATCCAAGAGACTGTTTCATCTGACATTGTTTGTATTTTCATATTGATCCAAGGACTTTCAAATATGTGTCTTGGTTCATTATTGTAATAGATCATTTTGCTGTTTCTGTTGGATTTGGATCTAATTTCGGGTCTAATTTTTTTTTGCAGAATGCAGCCGCCTAGCTCCTTACAGGGATGGGTCACCAGGAGCACATAACAAAGGTGCTCTGGAATCTGCACTGGTTGCCTATTGTCTACTGGGCACAATTCAAGGTGCTGGTTTTGACCTTTCACGCCCTAAACAGCTTGGGACCCCCTTATCTGGAAGACCGCCTGGCCTACCATGTCCCATCGTGACCACTGCAGTGAGCCAGGGACACCCATCTGGAGATACCCATTTTTAACTTGGTTTCTATGGTGCAGAGGGTGTTCTCGGCTACCGCCCTGTGGCTGTGGAACTCCCTCCCCTAGGGAGGTTTGCTTATGTCCAGGCTTGAGTGCCTTTAGGAGGCAGTGTAAAGGAGTTTTATTTACAAGGGCATTTGGCAGTAGGGGCTAGGGAGTGAGTGAGTTGGGGGATAGGGGGGGAGGTAGGTGGTTTGGGGTGGAGAGGGGTTGTGGGATGGTGTAGAGTTTTATGTTTTTGTATTTTGGTTTTATATTTGTATTTTAATATAGTAAGCAAGCTAACCCTCTGGCGGGAAGGGTGGGGTAATAAATTTAAATAAATAAAGTATATTTATTTTATTTATTTGAATTTACACGCCGCCCTTCCCGACCTTTTTCCAGTCACGAGCACTGAAGTGATACATGCGACTACTTGGGAGTACTGCATAATTTGCATGAATGATTTGCACAAATATGCATAGATTAAGTCTCCCCTCTGCAATTTAATGGAAACAGAGGTAACTAAATAAATTCCTCACCCCAGTTTGACACTGCTTCAATTCAGTTCAATTCACTTATCCCACTTGCAGCCGCAACTTATATCTGGAGGCCTCACCTGTGTGGAAGTGCTCCCGAGCACTACTGACAGCTGGCTTGAGGAGCACTTTCATACACTGCCCAAGCACTCAGGGCGACTAACAATTCATAAGACAATAATAAAATTAAATTAAAACTCTCAAACACCCACCACCACCCCTACCTAAAAACCTAACCAACCCCTATCCCTGTCCACCAAATGCTTTTTCAAAGAAAAATATTTTACACTGCCTCCAGAAGATGTTTAGACTCGGGTTCAAACAGACCTCCTTGGGAAGGGACTTCCACAACCAGGGCAGCAACTGAGAACGCCCTCCTGCACCCCCCGTCCCGACAAGGGTAACAGATTGAACTTGCAATACGGAACTCCCGGCCAACCATAGGGGTCGCAATAGAACATGGCAGAACAGGCAGTCAGACACATATGGGGACCCAGACCATTTAAGGCCTTAAACATCAAAACCAGTTCCTTGAATTGTGCCTGGAAAGCTATAGGATGCCAGCGCAGACTTCAGAGCACCGTGTAATGTGCTCCCAGTAACTCGCCACCAAAAAGAGCCGAGCTTCTGCATTCTGCACCAGCTGCAGCTTCCGAACAGTTGTCAAGGGTAGCCCCACGTAGAGCGCACTGCAGTAGTCTAGTCTGGAGGTGATGAAAGCATGGACGACAGTGGCCAGATCCGAGTCAGAAAGAAAAGGCTGTAGCCTTCTCATTAGATGAGGTGAAAACCACTGCCACCTGATATTGCAAGCGCAGCAAAGGATCCAAAAGCACTCCAATGCTGCGGACCTGATGGAAGAGGGGACCAGACCCCATCAGTAACAGGTGTCCCAATACCCTCCAAGTCACAAGACCAGCCAACCATCATCACTTCAGTCTTGTTAGGATTCAAGGGCCCTTTTCAAATGGATGCCCCCATCCCTTGCCCACATGTGCAGATAGAGGGGGCCGCAGCAGGTGCGGGGTGAGCATCCGTGGGAACACCACAACCGGTGGATGAGGGTGCGTGTGCGCTCCCACATAACACCCACCTCCACCCATTGCAACGGGCGCCAATGCCGGATGCTTCGTGCGTGGAGATGGGCGAGGGTCCGTGGGAACACAGCCCCGTGCACTGCCCACCCACCCATCCCCACACACACACACACGTCCATTTGAAAAGGGCCAAAGTAGATATTGAAGGTAGATATTGAAGAACATCAGCCAGGAGATTACGTGCTAGAAGATTATAGATTCTTGAATGGTATTTGCCTCTTGTATAGAAAAAATGCTACAAGGACACTAAAATTTATACAACCTCAGTATAACTTGTTAAATCAGTTTCAATTTAGTAATTAGATTTCTATATTACCAGACTGTGCAATAAACATGTCCATTGTTATTGCTAATGCAACACACTATTCAGGGCATCAAAAATTTAAAATGGGCTAATTTTAGACAATGGCAGCAAATTATGCTTAATCGTGGGATTTCCTTGTTCTCCTGGATTCCCAATAAATTTGCAGAGTTTGTAAATAGGCTATTTTCTCTCAAACTTCCCATTGCACATACTTAGTTTGACCTCAAAATCAATCTAGTATTTTGTTTTTCATCTTTTGACACACATCACCAAGAGTCAAAACAAATTATATCTGCAAGGCTAATTCTGATATTAATTACAAGTGTAAAAAGTAGCTGTTATTTTCAAAGCCTAAAATGAACTGTGAAACTACCAGCAGTTGCAATTTTTCTCCCCAGAAAAAGATAAATTAAAAAACAATTACTATTCCAAATGTTACAGCTGAAAAGCAGCCTCTCAAAAGTTAACTTTAACTCTATAGGCTCACTGTTTTAGAAATCTGTTCAACTATGTGTATATACCTTTTTAAATGTAAGAGTAATATAAAAATGAAAACACTGGAAGTTTAACATTATTCCAATTAAACTACTACTTACCTTGTCTTTTCAGAATCACTGGCTTTAGTCCTTGGCTTTCCTTTATCTTTGTGAGCCTGTCCTGTTATGTAAAAAAATACATTTAAACCAACATCAAGACATTGTTCGCTTATAGGGTTACCACCAACTTGAAAAACTGCATTCATCTGACAACTGTTCCTCAAATAGCTTATCTTGGCTGTTCCGGCTGAAAAAATGAAAACTCTTCCTTTAGTTTATAGTGTTCAAATCCTTGCTTTATTTAAGTCAATGGGACTTTCAATGGCAGCCAGTGTGCATTTCACAACTAACAAGAGAGAAGTGGATTAGACACATGGCACCATATAAATGGAGAAGCTGAGACGTTTACATTTTTAAAGAACTTTTTTCTCTTTAAAGCAGGGGTGCTCGACTTGATTCGTGCCGAGGGCCAGAAAATTTGATTTGGACCCAAGCATGGGCCGCATGTCGCCCCACTGTAATTTGCATAACCCCACACTCTGGCAGCAAGGAGCTGGAGATCCAGGTGGCAGCAAGGGGCTCAGGTGGAGACATCAGCGGCAGCAGGGAGCTGGAGCCAGGGAGGAAGAAGGAGGGATCCAATCAGCGCCTCTAACAGGCTTGCTGTCCAGAGGAAGGAGGGTTTCGCGCCAGTGTGGGGGCCGGAGGAAAGGTGATTGCCAGAGCAGAAAGAGGCATGGTGGGCCACAGGGAAGGTCTTTGCGGCCAGGGAGAGTCAAGCCGCAGGAAAGGTCCTTGCAGGCTGCATGCGGCCTCTGGGCCGTATGTTGTGCAGCCCTGCTTTAAAGAGTGGGACCATTTCTTCAGATGTATTGGGGAAAATTTTAAACTGGCACATTTTGAAAAGCTCAATTTAACACCTCATCTGTCTAGTGTTTTAAAGGAAACACAGCTGTCAAGAGTGCTTGTTTTCTGAAGAGGTCTGCTGAAAATCAAACTGATCTGGAGCTTGTCTCCACAGGGTTGCAGACAAAAGCTGCAATCCTGAAGTCACATACAAGTAGTGCCATTCAAGCTAATGAGTTTAATCAAATACTTTAAATGGCACTACTTTTAAGTAAGTGGTTTCAGGCCTGCAGCCAGAGCCAATTAACCTATATTTAAATTAACTTGATGCATTAGATACTTTTTCGCAGGCTAAGAGCAGCTCAAAGATCTTGAGATAAATCATTATACCAAACTTCTATTTTTGGAGGATCTTTGTTCTTCCAACTGATTAAAATTATCCTGCACGCAACTAGTAAGAAACTGTGTAGGAAAGCAATTTGGAAGGAGTTCAACTTGAGTTCTTTAGGTACATGAATCAAGATATACATATTAGGTTATGGTGTGATCACCATCTTATTAATTCAAAATCTTATTAATTCTAACACTTCTCTCTTTCCAAAAATGGTTAATAATAGGAAATGCCCAGAACAAATGTCCAAGTGTTGCCTTCAGTATACTACATCTCCAGCATGCATCAGATGCTATTAAACTAGATTCTTCCGTTTAGAAGGTAACTTTCTAATGAGTGACTAGAGATTTTTAGGCAACAAAGACAAAGTAGAACAGTAATCTCCTTTATTGGATCAAATACAGCTGGTGGAGGTATGCAAGGTTTCGGATCGCACAGGGCACTTTGTCATTTTTAGTGCCTCACTATTTCTGCTCTTCCTAATTATTATTCATACTTAAGGTTTCTGCTACAAACAACTAGTGAATGTTGAAATGTTCATTACCATATAAGAGACTGACAATGCATTTGTATGGGCCCACTTGCACCTTTCAAATAGTGAAAGATACCAATCAGACTACTATCAAGTGCAGATACCATTAATTCTCTTAAATCAGAGGTACTTAACACAAGGCCATTTCCTGGGGCCCTGCAACAATTAGCCTACAGACTAAAAGCTTCCCAGAACCCCTGGGACCTTATCCAACTAAGAGGCGCTCCTGGGGACTGGCTCAAGAGGCAGCATCTCTTTACTGAGACTCCTGGTGGGCAGCTTCAGTGGCGGTGTGGTGCACCAGGAGTTAGTTCCTGCAGCAGCATGGTGTTCTGGGGATGGGTTTTGGTAGCAAGGCTGCAGCAGCGGTAGTAATTTCAGGTATGCGGATGGAGGGAAGGAGGCTGCTGAATGTGTTTATAGGAGTAAATGGGTGTAAGTGATCTGCTGGGTGATCAAAATTAATCAAAATTAAATTTGGGTCAGGAAGTTGAAACATTTGGGCAAAAACAGGATGGACATGTGGCCCACTATTGAGCCAATCAATTTACTTTGGCCACCCACAGATTTAAGTTGAGTACTCCTGCTCTAAACGACAACAATGATTCAGGACATGAGCATTGGGTAAAAACAGACATAACACTAACATTGCTTTAACATTTCTTATGCATGTTGCAGGGCTGCATAGGGAACCAATACGGCCCTGCAATATGCATAAGAAATGGTAAAGCAGTGTTAAAGTGGAGTTAGCATTATGTCTGTTCTCACACATAGGAGACCTGGGGGGATGGCGCGGGAGAGAAGCAAGAGGGCTTTTACCCCTGAAGTGTTTAATTATCAGAAGTGAGAATTTGGATTAAATCTTTAACAGAATGGGCTCTTACGGATTAATCCGTACTGAACTGAAACAGCATGACAACTCTGCTTTGATTCAGTTCTAAAATATTTTTTTTTTTTAAAAAAAATTCAAATTGCTGTGCATGCACAAATGGCCCCTGGACCATTCTGCGCCTGTGCGCCCTTTCCCTAAAAGGCAGCATTAGTAAAGTAAAATGGTGTCTGCGTCACTGCCATTTTGGAAAAGGGCGCGCATACACACAACGATCTGGCAGCCATTTGCGCACGTGCATAATTTTTAAAAAAAAAATAATTAAAAGTTTATTTTAAAAATTACTGTGCATGCACACCCTTCTCTAAAATGGCTGTGGCAGCATCACCACCATTTTAGAAAAAGGGCAGCCAGCATTTTTCACATGCACAGACAGGCATTCCTTTTCCAAAATGGTGGCAACGCTGCCGTCATTTAAAAAACAATAATAAATCAATAAAAATTTGCATCCAAAAGACCACCCCTATTAATTATCAAGACTGTGCATCTGCTCAGTGTCTCTAGTACCGCTGTTTACTTGAAGACCCTGAAGTGAGCCCTCCCCACCTACAGCAGCCGCTGCTGTTTGCAGACTGGCCCAGCCCACAGAGGAGCAACAGTGAGTGCCTGGCAGCCTGGTTCTCCTCCCCCCTCTCCCCCCGGTCAAGTAGCACCCTCTCCCTCGCCATCCCCATTCCCGCCAAGTGCCCCCAAACACCTTCCTAGACCCAGTCCTACCAAGCCAGTGCCTCCCACACCCAGTCCGATTCCTAGGCCCTGCCTCAAATTAGTGCTCCCTTCTCCAGGAAACTGAAACCTCTATGCCCATGATTCAGGAAGAAGGATGGATTAAATTGTGGTGCTAAATCATTTGAGTATCTGCTGTAACTCTGTAATGTAGAGGTTCAGTATCTACTGCTGGGGAAGGAGGAAGGAGAAATAGTTTTATTACTAATAATCCATGATAGAGGTCTCAAACACTACCTGTCCCAGAACCTACTGGAAGGCTGAGAACAAAGGAGCTAGAGTCTTTTTCAGACTTTGGGTGTTTCAAAATGAATTCTTGTCTTTACAATTAAATGCTAATACCTATCTCCCTTTTTATCATTTCAACAAATTTTAATTTAAAAAAAACAAACAAATAAAAAACCGAAAAGAAAAAGAAACACACACTTGATATTTCTGTAAAAACAAATATATAGTCTCTCTCTCCTTTCTTCAAACTTAATATCTCAAATATATGTAAACACATACTACAAACTTCCATCCATAAATTTTTTCTCATCAGTATGTTTCTGTTCTTTTTAATAAGTTTCAAATTTAAAACCATATGCAAAAATTTTGACAAAGAAACATCTTGCTTCCATGCACTGTATAGATTGCCTTTCCCAAATCATCACCCAGAGCCAAGGGTATTTTTCAAAATACGAATACTCATTTATAACCCCATCCTGCAGTTCATGTTTTATTTTTGGTGCAAAAAAAACCCCCCGTAGTACTACTGACACTTGGCTTAAAGGTTTTTAAACAAAAATGTCATCCACTTACCTGTAACTTTACAGTTTAAAGTTTTACCAGGAAGAACAGTGGCTCGAGTACCAAGTGTCATTAGGAACCAACAAAAATATACCACAAACACACAAATAAGCTCAAAAAAGCAAAACATGTAAACCAAAGTTTGAGAAAAAAAAACTAACCTCAGATTAAAGAGACCCAAGTTTTATATATGAAACTTTCTTCCACAAAGAAGCCACACACCCTTTAATAAAGGATATCGAAACAGAAACTAAGTCTCTCTCTCCGCCCAGTAACTGACATGCACAACATAGTTCCACATGAATCAAAGCCAAATTATTTATTCTTTTTTTTGACTGCGGTGGGGGGAAGGGGAGGGGGGAATAAACAAACTAGAAGTCCCACAAAGCTTGTAACGATTACACAGGCCTGTTTGCTCAGCCATCTCCCAGCCCAATTCCCTCTGCCAGTATTATAGACTCTCACTAAAACTTCTTTCCTCAAGCTCTCTAAAATTTGTTATCCTCCTGTCTTAAAACCCAAACAGGCTGCCTTTTCTTTTGTTTTCACTTGCCTTAGTGACTGTAAATCCTTCTTAAAAGCTACCTAACGCACCTGTCAATTTTTCCCTCTAATTTTTCTTCCTTCTCAGAGCTTTTTGTCACCAAACTCCATCTAAACACATCTCCATTACTACTCTGTATACTTCTATTCATAACTTTCCGATACCTCCTTATGAACCAGGTGTCCCCAAAAATGGAGAAATCTTGCTGACTGAGGTGATCAACCACACAGCTCCTAGGCATCTGCTTCATGGGCATTGGCACCCGTAGTATAAGGAAGACCTGCAGTTGCTGCAGCAGAAGGGGAGGCGGTTAGAGCGACGGTGGCATCGTACTCGCACTGAAGACAGTAGGATGCAGCATACAGCTAGTTTAAGAACCTATGCCGTGGCTGTGAGGACAGCAAAGAAGGTTTTTTTTGCTGCTCTCACAGCATCCACAAAGTCTCATCCAGTTGAGCTTTTCCAGGTGGTGAGGGAGCTGGTCATTCCGGCCTCCCTCCGGCTGGAGCTGAAGTTTCCCAGCGCTTACCGAGACATGTTTATAGACTATCTCACGGATAATATTGCTCACATTCACCATGACTTCGATGCTGCATTTATTGCAATGGGAGAGCCAGAGGTTACGGATGCCCCATCTTGTCCAGTTTCGTGGGATTGATTTCAATGGGTGTCGTCTGCTGATGCGGGGGGAGGTCCTTGGAGCAGTTAGAGCCACATCATGTGAATTAAATCCATGCCCATCCTGGCTGGTCAGGGCTAGCCTGGAGACATTGGGGCTATTGGACCACCGGTGCTGCTGGCTGGGGTGGTCAATGCTTACCTTCAGGAGGACAGAGTTTCTGGGTGTCTCAAGGAGGTTGTGGTGTGGCCTCTACTCAAGAAGCCATCACTTGACATTGACTCCTTTGCCAGCTATCAGCCTGTCTCTAACCTTCCCTTTTTAGGGAAGGTTACTGAACGGGTGGTGGCTCAGCAATCTCAGGGGATCCCTCACAGTCTGGCTTTCATCAGGGTTATGGCACTGAAACTGTGCTTGTGGCCTTGGTTGACTACCTTCACCGGGAGCTGGATTAGGACCGGTCCAACTTGCTGATCTTGTTAGATCTGCCAACAGACTTTCACATGGTTGATCATGAGATGTTGGTGGCCTGCTTGCGAGAACGGGTAGGCAGAATAGTTCTCCAATGGTTTTGTTTTTTCCTGTCCAGTAGGACCCAGCACGTGGTCTTGAGGGACCATTCTCCATCCATTATCTCCTTCAGGCCGGTCTTCTAGTGCACCCCCTCCAAAAGGGGAAGGGACCAGTTAGGATGGTCCGCCCTCGGAGGCTGATGGAACCCTCGCGGTTCCAGGAGGTCCTGAGGGAGTTAACCCTGGACGTGGACGGCCACTCTGTGGATGAGCTGGTCCGGCATTGGAACAACTTGCTGGAGGAGGCCATTGACAGGGTGGCTCCGAGACGCCTTCTGCCTTGGTCTCGTCACCGCAGGACCCCTTGGTTTACTGAGGGGCTGCGGTGTATGAAGCGTGTAGGCAGGAGGCTAGAGCGACGCTGGCGTCGGACTCGATCTGACTCCGATCGTCTTCTCCATAGGGCCCATTTGCGGTCCTATGTTGAGGCTGTGAGGACGGCGAGGAAGGAGTTCCTTGCGGTCCTCATAGCGTCTGCGAAGTCGCGTCCGGCGGAGCTGTTTCGGGTGGTGCGGGGGCTGGTTAGTCCGGCCTCCCTCCGCCTGGATGGGGACTTGTCCCGGGCCCGCTGTGAGGAGTTTGTCACCTACTTCGCAGACAAGATTGCTCGGATTCAGACCGACTTTGACGCTGGGTTGATGGCAGTAGGGGAAGAGCGCGGGGGGGCGGAGGGCCCGTCTGGTCCATCTTTGTGGGGAGAGTTTCGGGAAGTGACGCCGGCCGATGTGGTGGATGTCCTGGGGTCTGTGAGGGCCACGTGTTGTCAACTGGATCCGTGCCCGTCCTGGTTAATAAAAGCTTCCGGGGAGACGTTGGGGACGGTGCTGGCGAGGGTAGTGAATGCGTCCTTTCGGCAGGGGAGGTTGCCGCCTTGCCTTAAAGAGGCTGTGGTGCGCCCCCTGCTGAAGAAACCATCGTTGGACGTAGACGCGCTCGCCAGCTACCGACCTGTCTCTAACCTTCCCTTTTTAGGGAAGGTTATTGAGCGGGCAGTGGCGCTCCAGCTCCAGGTTCATCTGGATAACATCGGGCTCCTTGACCCTTTTCAATCTGGGTTCCGCCCCGGCTATGGCACCGAGACGGCGTTGGTGGCCTTGGTAGACGACCTCCGCCGGGAGATGGATGCAGGATGTTCGACATTTCTCATCCTGCTAGATCTCTCGGCCGCTTTTGACACCGTGGACCATGGGCTGCTGCTGAGACGGCTGCGTGACCTGGGGGGTCTGGGCGGGACCGTTCTTGAATGGTTCCGCTCATTCCTCTCGGGGAGGAGCCAACGGGTGGTGCTGGGGGAGGAAACATCATGCCCCCGCGCTTTACCGTGTGGCGTTCCGCAGGGATCGATCTTGTCTCCGCTGTTGTTTAATATCTATATGCAGCCCTTGGGGGAGGTCGTGAGAGGGTTCGGGGTGCGTTGTCACCAGTATGCTGATGATACTCAGCTGTACCTCTCCTTTTCTACTGACCCAGACCCTGCTATCTCGTTGCTATCCCAATGTTTGGAGGCCGTGGCGGATTGGATGCGGCTGAGCAGACTGAAGCTCAACCCAGATAAGACGGAGGTGATGGTGGTGGGGAGGGCGAAGGGGGTGGTGGCCCCCCTAGTTGGGGGGGTTCGCCCTCCTGTAGCTCAGCAGGTTCGGAGTCTGGGGGTAGTATTGGACGCAGACCTGCGTCTGGAGCGGCAGGTGGAGGCAGTCGCTAAGGCTGCCTTCCGCCAGCTTTATCTTGTGCGTAGGCTGCGTCCGTATGTCTCTGGCCCGGACCTGGCCTCCCTCATCCATGCCTTTGTCACCTCGAGGCTCGACTACTGCAACGCGCTCTACGTGGGGCTTCCCTTGTTCTTGGCTCGGAGGCTGCAGCTGGTGCAGAATGCGGCGGCTCGTCTTCTTACGGGGACGGGTCGCCGGGAGCACATTACACCGGTGCTCCGAGCTCTGCACTGGCTGCCGATAGTGTGCCGGGCCAAGTTCAAGGTCCTAGTGATGATCTATAAAGCCCTATACGGTCTTGGCCCCTCATACCTTAGGGACCGCCTCGCCCTTCGCGCCCCAGGGCGGCTCCTGCGGTCTGCCGGGGGTGCCCTCCTGGAGGTCCCCCGTGTTAAACGGGGGGCCACGATGGAGAGGGCATTCTCGGTGGTGGGACCGCGGCTGTGGAACTCCCTTCCGGAGGAAGCTCGCCTGGCCCCAAGCCTTTTAACATTTCGGCGGAACTGTAAGACCTGGCTGTTTGCCCAGACCTTTGGGAGGGAGGGTGGGGAGGGGGGTGTTTAGTCCCCTACCCATCTGTGTTTGGTTTTTAGTCTAGCCCTGTTTAGAGCTATATTTATATTTAATATTTTAAATATTTTTGATTGTTTTGTATTGATTTTATTGTGTTTTATGGTTTTATTGATGGAAGCCGCCCCGAGCTGCGTTGCAGGAGGGGCGGGGTATAAATATGTAAAATAAATAAATAAATAAATAAAAATCCCCCAGAACCTCATTTGTGGAGTTCCGCACGGTTCTATTCTGTCCCCTCTCTTGTTCAACGTGTAAATGCAGCCTCTGGGGGAGGTTGTGAGGGGACTTGATTTTCGGTGTCATCGATATGCTGGCAACACCCAACTCTGCCTCTCTTTTTTTATCTGTTCAGTCAGGCTTTTGGCGGGAAGACTAGTAGTGGGAGGAGAGTTGGGTTGGTTGGGTTTTTTTCTTTTAGTTCCAGTTTTATGATCGGTTTCTGTATTTTATGATAATCTGTTTTATGAGGACTTGTTATTTATATGATCAGTTTCTATAATCTGTTTTATGAGGATCTGTTATATTTATATTTATGTATTTTACCTTTATACTTTTTTTTATACTTGTTAGCCACCTCGAGCTGCCTGTGGCAGGATGGGTTGTGGGGTATTAAATGCAAAAATAAATAAACATTGCTTTTAAAATTCACTAAGCTAGTAGAAGTGTGTTTCTAGATCAGGTGATGCATTTCAGTATTTTAATATTTTTTTAAAAAATTCTCTCCCCCAAACCTTTTTGGGTATTTTACACCTTCCCCAACCTTGGAGAGTTTAATTCATTCTGGGAAAGGAATCAGCAAACCCTGCTAGCAGTAAACTGGCCTTGGAGAGTAGGAAAAGCTAGGGAGAACAACGTTGTATATGGGTAGAGGAACTGAAGGGATCCAAGACAAAACCTAAGAGTGCCAGATTAAAGGTTAAGCCAGAACTTTGCACACCCAACGTAGGGCTCTGTGGATAGGACTGGAGTTACACTGAAAGTTAGGCTTCTGCTGCACCCAATTAACTGGGTCTAGCTGTTTTAACCTTGTCCAAGGTTTACCCAACTATCTTGACTAATAATCATTTCCAGCCATTACTTGACCTACAGGACTCTGCGCCAAGCCAACCTGATGTTTTTTCCCTTGCTTCGCCTTCTAAAGAATCTCCTGGACCTAAGTCCCAATATAGGATGGAGGGGGAGGGTTCAGAACCCCCAGCTGGGAAAAAGACTTGCTGCCTTTCTGACTGAGCATGTTATGCTAACCCCAGAAACTTTGCAGTATGTTTTTAAAACTCACTCAGTTGCAAGTTAAGATGGACTCTATGGAGGGGTTAATATGTAGGGACAAATTCTGCCAGACCGATGGAGGGGAGCGGAGGCAGGCTGAAAATTGCCCTGCTCTCTCCCTAAGGTCTTCTCAGCCCATTAAAACTGTTCCCGTATTGAACCCCCCTCATAGTCAATTAGCCTCTTTATTCCTTCTTTCAGAAAAGGCTGAGCCAGTTAGAAAGTTGCCTTCCACTTTAGTTTTCACTATTCTCCCTCTTCATGGTCGGCAAGCACCGCTGTGGAATACCCCCCCTTGATGTGGCTGAGCACCTCAGACTCTTATTAAAAACTGTGATAACAAGGTGAGATATTACCTCAGTGGCTCAGCTTGTAAATCTAAAGGATAGGCAGATGATAATTGCTACATTTGTCTCTCCTTCCTTGATCCCAATAATTCTTGCAAGGAAAGGCCATCTAGAGGCAAAAGCGATTTTCATCTCCCGTGCCTTTCAGGCTTCCTTAAAGAGTTCAGGGGTGCACACCGAGAATTTACTACAAATAGTTCCTAAATTGAGATGTGGGGGTAAACAAACCTCTCCAACATTATTGTCCTTACCTATCCCTGGTAGAGATTATCCAGCTTCTCAGTTGCAGAAAGATAATCAAAATCATAATCAACTCCCGTGATTAGTTGGGCCTTCTTTACTTAGGGAATCACCAAAGGAACTTCATATGGAGACTGATCCCCCTCCTGCCCCGGAGTCCATACTGGGGGTTCAGTCATCAACCCCTAAGTTCAAAGGAAATTTTCCAGCTTCTGCAGTGAAGATGCAAGTTCTTTTACCGGAAAGGTTGGAGTCACTGTATACCCACCTGGGTGAGTTAAGGCCAAGAAATAAGATGTGTAGATCTTTAGGGCCCCCCAGATGGCTGTACTTGATGCTCGACCCCCTATGATTGCGCAGTCCCACTTGACTATTCATTCTCGGTCTACTTTTCTATCCCCAATCTTGGGAGTTAGCGGTAACACTGTTGTGGGTAATGGGAGAGAAGTTTCCACCTTACTTCCTGCAACTCCTAGCAATCAGGGTTTTTACCTGGAGGATGATACAAGTGGGACGGCTAGGGTTCTGTCCCCTCGATCGGTGTTTTCGGCAAACCAGATTCTACCATCTCAAACTGACCCTGGAGTTGCAGGAGTAGGTGAAATTAGGAAACAACCACTAGCACCATCTAGCTCCCGGAACCTGATTCAACAACAGAAAATCAGAAGGGCTCTCCTTGCTGAGATGTCCTCAGTTGTTCCTTGAGTGGTTTCTGATCCTTTATCAGGAAGAGCTTTGAGGCATCACACTAAGATATCCTCATCCTATAATCTGTGACCAGAAGGTAAGGATTTCTCTAAACTTTCGTTTGTCTCTTGGAATATTTCTGGGTGGAGGGCCCGTCAGTTTGATGTTGATTTTTCAAATTTTCTAGGCGGGTATGATATTGTGTTCCTTCAAGAAACCTGGCTGTGGGAGTTGCCTCGCTGTAGGAGTTATAGGGGATTTTACATGTATTGTTTGGAAGCTACCTCTTCATTATATCAGGGTAGACCCAGTGGTGGTCTTGCTTTATTAATTTCAGTTAATTTACAAGTTAAATCCATCAGCTCTTACAACTCCAATTTTGCTATCTTTTACTGTTTATTTCCTTCGGGCCTGGAATTGTTAGTGGGAAATGTCTATATTCCATCAGAAACCTCCCTATATTACTCTGCCGAGATATGGGTAGAAATGACAAAACAAGCATATTCTGCCATGACTTATTTTCCGGATGCTTATTTGCTGATTGGTGGCGATTTCAATGCCAGACTGGGCAATCCAGCAATATTACAGACACTCCCGATGTTGGATGATTCATTAGATAAGCCCTATGTCTCCCCCCAGCCCTCTTTGGATTAGGTAGTAGGCCCTAGAAGGGTATTTATGGATAAATTCTTGTCAGACCTAGATTTAGTCATTGTGAATGGTCAGGTGGAGGATGATTTAGAGGGTAATTTTGCCTTTCATTCACTTCATGGTTCCAGTGTGATTGATTATTTTTTTGTTTCGGCTAGTCTTTTTCAAAATGTTATCAATTTGCTAGTAGTTCCAACTTTTGAAACAAACCATCTACCAATAACTTTGAAAATTACTGACCCTAAGGCTGGAGGAAAATTTAGAGCCACTTGGATGATTTCAACATATGAGCAGACAGGGGTAATGGCATATATGGTATCCAGCTTCTGAGCACAGGACCATGAGGAAATTAGCTGTTCCACGGAGGTGAGTGAGTATATTTAAAGGAGATGGCATTCTTGCAACAATGTGGAGGCGTACAGGCTGTTTTTCAAGATCGCAGGGCAGTAGCCGCCACAATCATCCTGCGTTTGATTTTTCAGTATTTGTCTATTTTTCATTTTTATTTCACATATATTTTTCATTTTCATCAGATTCATGCCTTTGAGATTTATTGATTTAGCACATATTGATATGGGGTATTGATCAGCAGTTGAGGAGAGGAATTTGTGGTTCCGTGTTGTCTGCCAGTGGCATCAGTTGTGTGTTTATCCAGTTCCTACCCAGTGTCCACTGAAGAAGGGGAAAGATCCCCGAAACGCGTCTGGACCCTTGGGCTGGTTGTCTGCCAATTTTTGACTTTTGGAGGATTATGCTGCACGTACACGCTATTTTATAGTATGTAAATAACATACAGCACAAATATGCCAGTGTGTTTTTAAGGTTGTATATTAAAATTTGAATACATGTGCTACGTGGCACTTGATGTCTTCCATGTTGAATAGTTTTGTATAGGCAGGCTTGCAGCTACAACATCAGCAGTTTTGAATGTTTGTGCAGTAATGCGAGGTCTGCGCACCCCACATTCCATTCATTGATTTTTACTTTTGGTGCTGCTTCGTACACACTTCCTGTAATTATTTCATCACAATGATTGTTTTGTCATAACAATTATGTTATATGTTTGTATATTACTTTAGAACATGTGCTTGGTCATTGAACCATAGCTTCAGATTTCTTCCTCATCTTTTCCCAACCTTGGCTACACACCCCAGGTGGTGTGGGAGGCAGTTGTGCAAAAAAAAAACCCACTCCCCCTCCCCGTTTTCAGGCTGGAGGAAAATCCCCCAGCACCAGGACTCTTACCTCTTGCACAGCAGGCAAGGAAAAAAGTCTTGGTACAAGCCAAGTGGTCTGAGGAGCTTAAGAACGCCTTTAATGCATTTACAAATCAACCGGAAATAGTTGATTTATCCTTAAAAATCTCAGCCCAAGGGTCTGAAAATTTAACTTGGTATGACAAGTTGCTGTCTTTATTGTTGCCACTGGTAACCCATAGGAGCCCCCAATATACTGGGTCAAAACAATTAGTAAGACTTCCACCTTGGTTTGATATCGAGCGTCGGAATGCGAGGGCGTCTCTTCGCCGCGCAGCTAGGAAACTTAGGAAAAGTCCCCTCCAAGCTCTTAAGGAAAATTAGCACGCCAGAAAAATTATCGTAAACTTCTCACTGCAAAGAAATTTGATTTTCAAAAGACCCGATGGTCTATACTACTGAGGGCAGTTAATGGCCAGGACTCCACGAAATTTTGAGATATTATTCGATTGTCCCACCGGGGTAATAGGGACACTCATATGTCTATCTTGTGTCCAGAAGTATGGGAAAGCTTTTACATGGCTTTATTTTATAAGTCCCTTTCGGGGGAATCTGACATCAGTATTGCCCCGTACCATAGGTTCGAACGGTGGCAACCAATAACCCCCAAGAAGGTTGTAGTTCTTATTTTGTAACTTAAGCCTGGAAAGGCCACAGGACCTGATTATGTGACCCCTGAAATATTAAAGAGTGATCCGGAGTGGTGGGTCAAGTTATTGGCACCACTTTTTTCATCTATAAATGATACAGGATATATCCCATCTTCCTGGCTCAATGGTATTGTCATCCCCATATACAAAAAAGGTGATCCCTTGTTTCCAGGAAATGATCACCCGATAAGCTTATTAAGTGTTATTGGTAAATTATATTCTAAATTTTTGTTTGGTAAATTGAAGGCTTGGTTGTCCAGAAATGACATAATTGAGCCAGAACAAGACGGATTCCAGGAAGGTAGAGCTACGACAGATCACATATTTGTGCTTTATGCATTATTAAGCAAATATGTCACCCGACAAAGGAAACTCTACCTCTGCTTTATAGATCTAGAGAAAGAGAAGGCATTTGACTCAGTGTGCAGGGAACGACTTTGGGTGAAATGAAATTCTTTATCAATTGACCCTAGACTTTTATTCTTGTTGATAAAATTGCACACTGGAAATACATTGCAAGTCAGATTTGACTCTAGTCATGCCCTCACTAAGCAGGTTCAGGTGGAATCGGGGGGGAGGCAGGTTGCCTATTGGCCCCTGCCCTTTTTAATATCTACCTAAATGACTCGGTGACATTTATGAAAGCTATAGACACGCATGCACCCAAAACTAGTGATTGACGAGTCCCACTGCTTTTGTATGCAGATGACACCGTCCTAATTTCCCAATCGCTGGTTGGGCTGAGGCGGTCAATGCAAATTTTCAGGGATTGTCATGCTGAATTGTTATCTATAAATTATGCCAAAACTAAGATGTTGATTATAGGATCCACGGGTTCTCAGAAAGTTAATTCATGGACTTCATAATTCATAATTAAGGGAAACCAAAATCGAACAGGTTCGCTTCCTTAAATATTATGGGGTGATTTTCTCTTCTTCTCTTAGTGGGAACCTCCATTTTGAGGCAGTTAAGGACCAAGCAGAAAAATCTTCAGCTGCTATTGTCAAATACTTTTTTGGCCAGAGGGGGAAATTGGTTTCCCCTGCTCTCCGTCTTTTTAAGGCCAAGACTGTAAGCCAGATACTATATGCATTTCCGGCCTGGGGTATACTCCTTAATAAATTGGAGAGTATCCAAAACGGCTTCTTGCAATCGATACTGGGAGTCCCTAGGGGTACCCCATAGTTGATTTTAAGATCAGAGTCACTTTGCCCCCCCCTTAAATTCTATACTCTTTGTCAGTAGTCAATTATTGGGCCAAAGTGGTGGTGTTTCCTCCTCAAGATAATTCTCTTTTGGCCATGACATTTAATAATGGGCTTGGGGATACTTGGGCCAAAGCAGTGGACTATGAAGTCTTAAAACTGGGCTGTTCTCCCGCGGTTTTGAAGCAGGTTGGCCTTAAGGCAACTAAAACCTTAATTAAAAGGAGGTTGTCTGATCAGATCTTGCAGTTGGACGGCGCTCTCTTGGCTGAGCAGAGGGTTGCCCCTGATTAGAATTCATTTAACCCTCTGTATACAGGGTCATGCTATCTGTTTGAATGGATGGATTTCAGTAAGAGATCTGCATTTACCAGACTGAGATGTAATGTTTTCCCTTCAGCACTTTTGGAAGGTTGTTATGTGGGTATTCCCTGGGACCTGCAGTTGTGTACTCTGCATACTATAAGGGAAGTCGATTCGGCTGGTCATATTCTTTTTCATTGCGCTATATTTTCTGGACCAAAATATAAGTACCTGGATGGGATCCTTATGCACCCTAGTACTAATTATACCCAAAACTTGCTTCAGAAACTTCTCAGCCCAGTCGACTCAAACAACGAGGGCTGTGGCAAGCTTCTGTCAGATAGTTATCTGTATAAAACAATCTCTTCTTGATGACAACGCCCAATAGTCTGGGTGTGGAACTGCTTAAGGTTGTATTATTGCTCTGAATTGTTCTCCGATTTCATTGTTATGTTACAGTGGATGGTGTGTTCATTTATGTTTATGTTTATTTTACTGTATTGTATTATATATTGTAATAACTTTGGTTATGCAGTAAAGTTTAATATCTTGTAGCCCAGATAAAGGGATATTGATTAGTAGGCTGATGATGAATGTATTTACCACCCACGGGATGTTTAAGCAGGGGACAAATGTTGGCGTCATAACCCCTGAGAAGGGGTTAAATTTTAAATTTAAAGGTATGCTGATCTATTATTGACTAAGGCCCTATGGCCTATGGAAACTTAAAATGTATGTTTTTGTATTTTGTATTTTTTATTACCTATGTAATGGCTCAACAGCAGCAGTTCTGCATTGGTGCACACTGCCTGGGCATTTGGGTCTGCTGTTCAGACAGCGTGTTCAACAGCAACCCATAGGGCTTTGTGGAACACTGTTGCCACCGATGGGAAAAGGAAAGTACTTTTCCCCATTCATGCAGCATGGGCTTTAAGGCCAGCTGCCCAAAGCACTTTTGCCCCTTAAGGAACTCCTTAGAGGAGACTCAGCATGAAGAGCATGTGGAGGGGATCAGGCCTGGAGGGGCAGTGTCCCTTTTGCCCTGCAATGTTTAGTTTTTTCATTTAACACATAATTAACTTGTGGAACTATTGTCTGAGTATGTGATCAGAGACCAAGGGTGGTGCAGCCCTTGGTCTCTGATCACATACTCAGACAATAGTTCCACAAGTTAATTATGTGTTAAATGAAAAAACTAAACTAAACTGCCTAACTGAGTCAGACCAATGGTCCATCTTAACCCAGTATTGTCACAACCTGACACGGCAGCAGGGGTTTCAAATTCAGGTCCAAATCCAGCTCTTCCAGGGTCTCCGGCAGAGGCCATCCTGGCGTGCTACCTGAGACCCCTTCCAAGCCCCCAGCAGATGCCTCCTTCAGACAGGCTACCAGAGGTCCTGAAGTGGAGATGCTGGGGACTGAACCTGGGACCTTATACATGAAAAGCATACGCTCTTACCACTTGAGCTATGGCCCCTCCATAGCTTTCACCCACTCCCTCTTGTCCTGCCCTTCATAACAAAAGAGAACAACAGGTTTTCCATCTTCTTTACAACAGCATTTCCAATAGGTGTCGATTGTTATCCTATCCCACCCCCCACAAGAGAAGGATGCCAGGAGTGGGATTCAAACCCACACCTCCAAGGAGACTGCAGTCTAAATGCAGTGCCTTTGACCACTCGGCCATCCTGACCTTACTTTTATTTGTTTGAACCCCCAAGTGAAAAATGCACTGTATTAATCCGGAATTGGAGAAAAATCGACCCCAATTAAGTTACAATTGGAAAAAAATAAATGTGATTGATTCAAAAGTGACTCCAGTTTAACAAACATTTTAAATTTCATTGTTTGTGGTACAGAAACAATACTAACACAAAATATATTTGGAGTCAATAGTGCCCCAACATTCCCCAAGTTACAGTACTGGGAGTTGAACGTTTGGGGTGAATATTGTATTTAATTTATTTATTTTAACGTGTGGTATCCCTGCGACCCATCCCGCCTTAGGGCAACTCACAAAAAAATTACTGAACATATGAACATAAATAAGACAAATATAAAATTCTTAAAAACAGTATATCATAAAACTACTGGAGTTAAAACAGAAAACAAAGAAAACCCCAACCCAACTCCCTACCCCTACCTGTCTCCCCTGCCAAAAGTCTGGCTAGTCCAAGAGCCTATGATGGCTTTGTCCTCCTCATAAGGTACAGAATTTCCAGTCATTGACACAGATGGGCTTTTGTACATATATACAAGTAATGCGAGTCTTATTAAGCAACTTGTGGGCATTTAGGCTATAGGGCACCCCAAAAGGACCTTCAGCTTATGTCATAAGGCACATGGTTGAAACTTGTGCCATTTTGCGTAGAAACGTGTCCTGACACATAAAATGTGACAGTTATTGTGGGCCATACCCAAATCAGACACTCTCCAAGTGCCCCCACCCCAAATACCTCCAATTTACGTCACTGGGTTCATGGCCAAAAAAAAAACCAATGCTAATTTGTGTGGAATGTGTCCTAACATAATAAAATATAAAGACTGATAGTGTTTGGGGGGAGTGGTGGGGGGTGGGTGGATCTTCTCCCCACCAGGCATCCTTTTCCACATAAATGAGGTATGAGGAACAGGTTAAGTTCCAGTGAGATTTATTTATAGGCGTCGACTCCTTGGTGCAGCAAACCTTTCCCTTTTTTTCCCCCCCATATTCCCTTTTCCCTATATCCCTCTTTTTTGCAGGGATACGGTACATGGTTGAAACTTGTGTGATTTTGTGTAGAAATATGTCCTGACATATGAAATATAAAATCTGACACTTATTTTGGGCCATACCAAAATCAGACACTCTGCAAGTGCCCCCACCCCGAATACCTTCCATTTACATCACTGGGTTCATGGCAAAGAAACTGTACAATGGACAACTCAACCCATTACAGTTGAGGAATACATGGCATATGAAGTTGTACAGGCTTGCTAAAACGTTTTATGCATTTTGTGTACCCCTTTGGGGCCCCATTTACCCCCCAAACTGTCTGAGGTTTAAATTTGTTGTCAGTTAATTTCATGGAGTGTCCCTTAATTCTAATATTATTTGAGAGGATAAATAACTAATTATTTACTTGTTCCACACCACTCATTTTATTAACTTCTCCCAAGCTGAAGAGCCCTAACCTATCAAGCCTCTCCTCACACGGAAGCTGTGAAGAGAGGCTTGAACATTTCTGTTGCTCTTCTCTGCACTTTTTCCAATTCTATTATTTTCCAATTCTTTTCCAATTCAAACTCTATCTTTTTTTAGATACAGTGACCAGAGCTGCACACAATATTCAAGGTTTGCGCTCACACAACAGATTTATAAAGAAAAGTAGATGATTTTCTGGGGTGAGGGTGGGGATTTTTTAAGGGCTTTTATTGTATTTTCTGTGTTTTTATTACTGTAAGCCATCCTGAGCTTTCAGGAAAGAGGGAGGTGTAAATTTTAATAAATAAATAATATTCTCTATCACATTCTGAATAATTCCTAACATTCTGTTTTCCTTTTTGACTACTGAAACACACTGAGCTGATGTTTTCAAGGAGCTGTCCATAATGACTCTAGGATCTTTTTCCTGAGTGGAAACCCCTGAGAACCCAGCATTGTGCAGGTATAGTTATGGATGTTTTTGACTATGCACTTCACTTTGCACTTGTCAACTTTGAATTTAATCTGTTACTTGATTGTCCAGTCACACAAGGTCCTCCTGTAATTCCTCTATGTCCACATCAGTCTTAGCCAGGGCCCCCCAATTCTCCTGTGGAAAAATGTTCAAAATTCCACAGGAGTCTGCAGCTCAGGCCCAAGGCCAACTCACTCCATGGACCACTTGGCAGTGAGACAGTGGGGAACCCCTGGTGCAGCAGGTGCTGGCAGCAGAAGCTCGGATTCTCCTGAGTGCTATGGGGTTCCTGCTGCCAAATGGGATGGGGAGTTGGCCGGGTTGCCCCTGCCCCCTCCCCCATTCTAGCCCATAGCCAACTCACCCCAGCCTGCTCAGCAGTGGGAAAACCCTGGTGCAGCAGGTGGTAGCAGCAGTACCATGGTTCCTGTTTCCGAGGGAGTTGGGGTGAGTTGGCTGGGTTGCCCTCGACCCTCCCCATGGCCAACTCACTCGAAAGCAGGAATAGCTTGGCAGCAGGAACCCCCGTTTAGCAGGCACAAGCCCGACCTGTGGTGATTTGGGCGATGTCGCCTATCAATCATTGCATACAAGCCTCTGATTGACTTGTACGCAGTGACCGACGGGTGACATCACCACAGGCAAGCTAATCAGAGGCATGCATGCTGGGATGTTGTCCGGTAAGGCCGGGATCCACACAAAACCCGCAATACACAGTAGTGCATTTTCCTCAGGGCCCTGGTCTTCGCTATCTTAAGTAACTTTGTTATCATCTGCATAATTGGACACCTCATTCTTTACTCCCTTTCACAGATCATTAATGAACATATTAAACACCACCAGTACCAATACATAACATTGGGGCACTCCATGATTTACTTTTATCCATTGTAAAAAATGACCATTTAGTCCTGTTTTGTTTCCTTTCCTCTTGTTTCCTCTGGAGACACTTCTTATTAACAAACATTTATATAGCGCCAGCAGCGTACCTGGCACTTTACAAAGTAATAAAATAGACATGGTCCCTGCCCCTACGGCTTACAATTTGAGAGACAGGAGCTGGGGGAGAGACATAAGAAAGGGAACAGAGGGAGAGACTAACATTCTTGAAGTTGCGAGGTCTCAAGTGCACGTACTTGGCTTGGTTACGATGAGAATGACAGCAGGCGGGTCCATGTGGCAAGGATAAGGGTAAACAGACCATAGGTATAGGAAATAGTGGCTCAGCAGGATAGAGAGTCAGACAGAGCAGAGTGAAAGAGGTGAGTTTTAGGGAGAGATTTGAAGGTATGAAGGAGGGGGCAAGGCGGATGTGGACAGGGAGGGAGTTCCAGGCATAGGGGGCAGCAAGTGAGAAGGGATGAAGGCGCTTAGGGGAGCAGCTGCAACAAGTGTCTTTATGAATAAAAATCGAAATCTGATGGTATAGCAAGAGAGGTTCTAAAGAGCTCTAATGTCCATAATTTCTCTTGTTTCCTCCATAATGACCTGTTAAACATCCATAATTTCTCATTTCCTCCATAAATTAAATTCTTTTTTAAATGTAAAGACATTTTTAAAAAAAATTAATTTATGGAGGAAACAAGATAAATTATGGATGTTTAACAGGTGATAATGAAGCCATTTTCCAAAATTAACTTATCAAAACTCACATTGCTATTATTATATAATACAAAAGATGTATTATATAATACACTTATAATAAGCTTCATTTATTTTAGAGCTAGCACACAGTAAGGTAAAAAATAACTGACCTGAAGCAGACTCTGAAGAACATTCTTCTTCTTCTTTACTTATAGCATCCATAGTCACCTATTAAATAAAAACACAGACTATTTTTCACAGATAACCACAAAGTTACTATAACTATGAAGCACCAGATACAGGAATGGAAACAGGTTAATAGGTTTGGATTAAATTAAGTTTAAACTTCATTATTTTATTTTTTTTCATTTCAATATTTATTTATATCCCACACTCTCTTGGCCAGGCCAACTCGAGGCGATGTATCAGAGAACATCAAAAATTTTAGCATTAAACAGGTCATGGTAGCAATAATTAAAAGCACTAAAATGGGTACAATTTCTTTTAAAAAACAAACCCCCTTATTATTTTATTTTATTTTAATTTTTTTATTATATTAACAAAAACCCAATGGAAAGCGTTCACTCAATTAACAGAGGTAACTCATTCATATTTACTACAGGAGCACTAGGTTTATTGACAGTTTCACAGAAACAAAGATTGTTCGCACTTTGTTTAAACGGACACCTGCGTGTCTGGTTCCCCGTCATCAGATGTTGGCCTGTGCGGCGCCACTGCCCCAGGGCAGGTAGGCAGCTGGCACAGGATGTGCCCTCAGCCCTATCCCGGGTGACAATTCCAGGCCAAGCACTGCCAATTCAAGGCAAGCCGGCCCTGCACATTTGTTCGGTGACCCTTCCCACCAATGAGAGAGACGGCTGCGCAGGATGGGGAGGTGTACCGCTGCCAGAGCGTCTGTTTTCACCCCATCTCTCAACTCTGGCTGGTTGCTTTTTTTATCAGAACTACACAGAACACCAAACTGGGAATCTTTTGGAAGCAAATAAAATAGACTGTTTAACCATTTATTTTCTAGTTGCCCCTTCCCAGAATATTGACCCTTATTCAGTCTTTATCACCTATTCATCTCTGAACCAGGTCTGTTATTCTAACAACTGAGATTTCATCAATTAGTTCACTGTATCCTCCTCCTTCACCACTTCCTCTCCAATATTACAGAAATCCATAAACACTACACATTTGATCCTGAGGGTGCTCAATCATAGCAAACTCCATTCAAGCAAAACACTTGCCTGGAGCTTCCTCCCTGATCACATTTGTTCTGCTACCTTCCTCCTAATCTTCAAATCCCTTCTGAAAGCCTACTTCTTCCCTCAGGCTTTTCCTAGCTCCTCATGTCCTTAGTGTCTCCTTTCCTGATTTTTTTAGGGTTCTTATGTCCCCCAGTCAGGCCCTCTTGCACCCAATTCTACACTCACGAAGTGAGGGAAACACTCTCCCAACTAGAGCTGAAATGAGTACCCTCCAACACAGGTATACCTGTCAAATATACAGTACCTGACCAGCCATTTGCAGGTCATGTAATAGGAACTACTCAGATAGGATCTGAGGAGTATCTGTTTTGGATTTAAAATAGGGAAAAGTGAGCTGAGAAACTATTAGCTGTCTTTTGTTAATGCAGTCATGGAGACTAGACTGGCATAATACCAACATAAATGTGTGGTTTCTTCCATATATACAATTACTTGGTAAAACATTCACACACACACCCCATATGGTGGATTCTCTGATGTTTCCATGCAGTTTCTCTGCCTATAGAAACCTTGAACCTCCAACTTCTCCATTTCCTTTCCAAAGCTCTACCAGCAGAGTTACCAAAGCAACTGCTAGCTGATCCTATCTACTTTGGTCATGAGGATGGCCACTGCACATCTTGATCATATAAAGAACTTACAGTTCAAGCCTTGAAAGGGCCCTTCCGGTGTGGCTCAGCTGCTCTGCTCTGGGACATCTGTGCTCTCAAAACACATCCCTGACAGAAGGCAGGCCGCCATGTTCTGCACCAGCTTCCGAAGTCTTTAAGGGCAGCCCCACACAGAGGGCACTGCAGTAGCCTAGACCTGAGGTTATGAAGGCATGGATGATGGTGGCCAGATCCAAATCCGATACAAAAAGGTAAAAGGTCACAATCTTCTCACCAGATGGGAGCTGGTACAAAGCGATATGGCCACCGCCGCAACCTGACAATCCAGGCACAGCAGTGGATCCAAGAGCACCCCAAGACTGCGAACCTAAGTGTCCGAGGGAGACTGAACCACGTCAATATCTCACCTCCCGCAGGTCACAAGATTAGGGCTGAAACAAAGTTTTTGGAAAACTGCGGAATTTGCTGAATATTAAGATATTTGGTTCGGAAAGGCAGAATTCTGAAGTTCAGAGGACCAAGGCTGTTATTCGGAAAGCTTCAGAAACCTCTGAGCTTTTTTGGGTCAGTTAGTACACTAATGGCAGAGAGTGGCTTAGTGGAGGTGTTTGCTGGTGTACCAAAGAAGCTCAAAGGAAAGAAATTCCCTCAAAAAGTCAGAGCTCTTGTGCCCGCAATCCCCATAAGATATGGGGAGATCACCTTGGAGATCCAGGCGGAGCTGCACATCGAGGAGCACCCCCGGGTTCAGTGGAAAACGAACCCCCTCAACTGAGGGGGCTGTCATCTCCATTGACTTACCCACTATCACCACTTCCATCTTGTCAAGGATTCCGTCGATCAGCTCTCATCAAGTCCCCCACAGCTGCCAGACACCGGGTAAGCACCTAGACAGCCGGGCCTGGGTCAGCTGAAAATAAGAGGTACAGTCGGGTGTCATCCGCATACCGATGACACCTCACCCCATACCCCCGATCACCTCACCGAGCAGCTGCATGTACACGTTGAACAGGAGAGGAGACAAGATAGAACCCTGCAGGACCCCACACGAGAGGTCTCCATGAGATGAAAAATAATCACCAAGCACCACCCGCTGAGTTCTCCCAGTCAGGAATGAGCGGAACCATTCAAGAACAATCTCGCCCCCCCTCACTGTCCCGCAGGCGCGTCACCAACATTATTATTATTATTATTATTATTATTAAACATTTATAAAGCGCCAGTAGTAACCTGGCGCTGTACAGAACATACAATCAGATGCGGTCCCTGCCTGTGTCTTACAATCTAAAAGACAAGGAGGGGGAGACAAGGAGAGGGGACAGCGGGAGAGACATGGGAGAAGACAAACAAACATTCAGGCGGATGCGAAGTCTCAGGTGCGTGTACTTGGCTTGGTTACAAGGTGGTCGGTAGCAGCAGTCAGCAGAGGAGGGCTGACAGTAAGAGCAAGGGGAAAGACTAGAGGGCATTGGGAAAGGCAGCATGGAAAAGGTGGGTCTTGAGGAGGGATTTGAAGGAGCGGAGGGAGGAGGCGAGGCGGACGTCGGCAGGGAGGGAGTTCCAGGCATGCGGGGCAGCGAGGGAGAAGGGACGAAGGCGGTTGGGCGAGCAGGAGAAGCGAGGGAGAGCGAGGGAGGGGACAGCGGAAGAGCGGAGAGCGCGCGCAGGAGCGCGTAGGGCGATTAGGTCCGAGAGGTAAGGGGGAGCTTGGTCATGGAGCGATTTGAACGTGAAAACCAGGAGTTTGAACAGGATACGTTCAGGAAGGGGGAGCCAGTGAAGGGAGAGGAGGAGAGGCGTCACATGGTCGAAGCGACGGGCAGAGTGAATGACCTTGGCGGCAGAGTTTTGGATCGCCACAAGGGGGGACAGGTGGGAGCGAGGGAGGCCAGCAAGGAGGAGGTTGCAGTAGTCGAGGCGAGAGATAACCATGGCATGAACAAGGATTTTGGCCGAGGAGACAGATAGAAAGGGGCGAATGCGGGCAATGTTGAGGAGAGCGAATCGGCAGGATTTGGCCACAGAGTCAATGTAAGGTTTAAAGGAGAGGTGCGTGTCAAAAATGAAGCCCAAGCTGCGGGCACGGAGAACAGGACGGATGGTGACCCCATCAATGCAGATGGTCAGGTCAGAGGGAGAGGAGGGGGATGGAGGAAAAATGAGGAGTTCAGTCTTGGCCATGTTCAGTTTGAGTTGGCGTCGGGACATCCAGGCGGAGATATCAGAGAGGCAGTCGACGAGGCGTGAGCGGACAGAGGAGGAGAGAGAGGGGGTAGAGAGATAGAGTTGGGTGTCATCAGCATAGAGATGGTATTGGAACCCGTGGGAGGCAATAATTTCACCAAGGGACCGGGTGTAGATAGAGAAGAGGAGAGGGCCAAGGACAGAACCTTGGGGAACCCCAACCGAGAGGGGAAGGGAGGGGGAGGTCGACTCGGGGAGGGAGACATTAAAGGAGCGGTCAGAGAGGTAGGAGGAGAACCAGTCAAAGACAGAGCCACGGAAGCCCAAAGAGTAAAGCGAGTCCAAGAGGAGCGAGTGGTCGACAGTGTCAAAGGCAGCAGAGAGGTCAAGGAGGACAAGAACGGAGTAGTGGCGCTTCGATTTAGCGACAAGTAGATCATTGGTGATCTTGGCCAGGGCAGTTTCAGTAGAGTGGAGGGGGCGGAAGCCGGACTGGAGAGGGTCGAGGGAGGAGTTGGCAGAGAGGAGGTTCAGGCAGCGGGAGTAGACGACACGTTCCAGGAGCTTCGAAGCAAAGGGAAGGAGGGAGACCGGCCGGTAACTAGAGGGATCGAAAGGGTCCAGGGTAGGCTTTTTGAGGATGGGGGAGACAGTGGCATGTTTGAAGGCAGAGGGGAAGGAGCCTGTGGAAAGGGAGAGATTGACAACATGCAGAAGGGGGGGAGCGACAGTGGGAGCAATAGAGGTCAGGAGGCGGGAGGGGATCGGGTCAAGGGGGCAGGTGGAGGGGTTGGATGAAGAGAGAAGAGCAGAGATTTCCTGGAGAGAGGCAGGAGGGAAGGATGCGAGGAGGGAGGGGGGGGGGGGAGGGGGCGGGAGGGGAGCGGGGGGCGGAGGGGGGCGGGAGGCAATATCCCGACGGATCTTGTCAATCTTGGAGGTGAAGAACGACGCAAGATCCCGAGCAGCAAGGGAAGAGGGCGGGGGAGGGCAGGGGGGTTTGAGAAGGGAGTCGAAAGTAGAGAAAAGGCGGCGAGGGTCGCGGGAGAAAGATTCGATCCTAGAGGCATAATAGCGCTGCCTAGCTAGGGAGATAGCCGAGGAGAGGGAGGAGAGGGAGAATTTGTAATGGAGGAAGTCAGGGAGGGAGCGGGATTTGCGCCAGAGGCGTTCGGCAGCCCGGGCGCAGGAGCGGAGGTAGCGGATGGCAGGGGTAAGCCAGGGGCGGGGGTCGAGGGGGCGGACGGGGCGAGCAGAGGGGGGGGCAAGAGAGTCAAGGGTCGAGGAGAGAGAAGCGTTGAGAGCAGAGACAGCAGAGTCAGGGGAGGAGGAGGCGAAAACGGGGGGGAGAAGGGGGGAAAGATGTGCGGCAAACTCCGAGGGAGTAAGGGCCTGCATATTGCGGAAGGGGCGCATAGAGGGGGAGGCGGAGGGGGGTCGGTGGGAAAGGCTGAAGGAGCCGAGGAAGTGATCAGAACTAGGGAAGGGGTCAAAGGAGAGGTCAGTTAGAGAACAGTTTCGAGTGAAGACGAGGTCGAGGGAATGGCCGTCAGTATGAGTGGGGGAGTCGGTCCAGAGTCGGAGATTAAAGGAGGAAGCGAGAGAGAGAAAGCGGGAAACAGAGGGGGCGGAGGGCGTGTCAACGTGAATGTTGAAATCACCAAGGATAAGAGTGGGGATATCATCGGAGAGGAAGAAGGTGAGCCAGGATTCAAAGTCCGGGAGGAAAGAGGAGAGGGAACCCGGGGGGCGGTAGATGACAGCAACCCGAAGGTGTAGAGGGGAGTATAAGCGCACAGAGTGGGCCTCAAAGGAAGGGAAGGAGGGGGAGGGAGGAGGGGAGAGGGTTTTGAATTGGCAGTGGTCATCTCGTGGTCATCAGTATCAAATAGGACCAAAAGGGTCGATTGACCCATATCCTTTTCACGGCACAGATCAACTAAAACCACCAATGTTGTCTCAGTGTCATGCCCCAAACGAAAGCCAGACCACGAGGGATCCAGATAACCGACGGGGTCGAGATGCCCTTGGAGCTGCTGAGCCACTACCTGTTCAATAACCTTCTCTTAGAGACAAGCCGATAGCTGGCAGGGGAGTCAACGTCAAGCGATGGTTTCTTGAGCAGAGGTCACACCACTGCCTCCTTGAGGCAGGCTGGCACTCTGCCCTCCCGCAGAGAGGCGCTGACCACCCCAGCCAGCAACAGCCCCATTGTCTCCCGGCAGGTCTTAAATCAGCCAAGACGGGCACGGATCTAGTTCACAAAAGGTGGCTCGAACAGCCCGCAGCACCCCCACCACGTCAGTGGGTGTCACTGACTGAAAATGACCCCACAAAATCGGACAAGGCAGGGTTTCTACCACCTCTACCTCCTCCAGTGTATGAAGTGCAGCATCGAGGCCTTGGTGAATACAAGCGATTTTCTCTGCGAAATAATCCACAAAAAAGTCACAGCGGGCAGATGACAACTCCAGGGTTGAGGGAGGCCGGACCGACCAGCCCCCGTACAACCCGGAGCAGCACCGCCGGACAGGATTCTGCGGATGCTATGAGGGTAGCAAAGAATTCCCTCTTTGCTGCCCGCATAGCCACGACATAGGCTCGTAAACTAGCTCTGTGTCGCAATCTGTCAGCTTCAGCCCGAGAACATCATCGCTCCAACTGCCGCCCCCCCTGCTTCAGCATCCGCAGCTCCTCAGAGAACCAAGAAGGCCTGCGGAGCACCTAGAACTCCCCCAGAGCGCCTAGAAACCGCACCCGGTCCAACAGCCTCCAAGGCGGACCATCCTAATAGGTTCAGCACCCTTCCGGGGGCAGACATGTACTAGAAGGGAGGTCTACAGGAGGTAATGGTCCATCCATGACAAGGGCACAGCTGATATCTCCCCCATTAACGGACCACCCACCTCAACGCCAGTGCAAAACTTGAGTTCTAAGGTACGTCCTACAAGGTGTGTCGGGCCATTGACCCTCTGGGATAGGCCCATGGTTGCCATGGCAGCCATGAACTCATGCTCGGCTCCCCCGAGAACTGCATCAGCATGAATGTTGAGGTCCCCAAGGACTACTGTCCTTGGGGACCGCAACACCACCTCCGACACAGCCTCCACCAGAGTATGCAGGAAGGCTACTGGACTGGTAGGTGCACGGTATACCAGTAGCACGCCCAAACTGTCTCCTGCAATTCAACCCCAAGATGGAGACCCTCAATGCCGGTCATGGATCGCACTGGATACCTTCTTGCAGACCACCCCTCTTTAAAAACCATAGCTACATCCCTCTGGCCACGGCTGGTGCTGCACGGAATACCCGACTGGAACAAGATCAGCCAGAATTGGCCCCGATTTATTATCCAGCCAGGTCTCCGTGATACACGCGAGATCAGCGGCATGGTCCAGGATTACCTCCTGGACCATTGTTGCCTTATTTGCTACTGATCTCATGTTTAACAGCACCAAAACTGGACCGAGGGCCCCCTGACCAAGTTCCACCTGCTCATCTGCTGGGGGAGGAAGTGGGACGTGCACTAAGGACCTATCCTGCCTAACCACTCTCCCTCCCCTTCCCGAGACCATACCTCCACTGGCCTGTCATGACCCCAATAGTCGCGCCTAACCCCCCACTCCCGACTGTCCCTCCAGCCCCCCTTCCTGGCTGTCCCACCCAGGGTGTGAGGGAGAACCCTCCCCCCCTCTTCCTTCCCAACATAGCCCTCCCTACTCTCCCCCCCAATCCCCTGGGGCTCCCCCTCTCACAGGGAGTCCCCCCGCCCAACCATTCGGGCTACGCCTCCCCGTCTCACTGGGAAGCATAGCCTGCCCCCCTCAACCTCCCTACCCTCTGACCCTCCTCTGCCACCCGAGGGTCATTTACCACCCTCTTTGGACTCTCCCCCCGCCTCACTGAGGGAGAAAGCCCTATCCCCCTACTCCCTTCCCCACTCCACCAACTTCCTCGTACCCAAACCCCCTGCCCCCTCTGCCAGAGGGGCATCCCCAACACCAACCCCCCCCCTTTCCCTACCCACTTCAATTTTCCCCTTCTTCCCAAACCCATATCTCCCAATTTTTAACTAAAATACTGTCCCCCATAACCTCTGATAACCTCCCCAATCACAATAACCTGCCCCTGACCCCGCCAAGGGCCACGCCCAAAGGCCCTTGGGTGCGGGCCTTAGGCACGCTGCCCGTGGCATAGCCGGGCCGCTGGCTGCCTTTGGCCCCGCTGGACCGGAAGTCCCCTCTGGAGCGCCGGCCGCGCCACCTCCTCCAACCGGGGGAGGGGGAGATGGAACCAGGGGGCAGGCAACTCAGTTTTGGTAGGGCCCGACCTGGCCCCGCCGTTCACACTGCCGCCGCTGTCCCAGCCCCCGTCAGGTCAGTTGTTGTTTTGGGGGGGGGGGGGAATGTGTCACAAGTTCCCTGGAGACAGAAGTTCCCTGGAGACAAGCCTGGATCCACAGTTGTGAACAAACAGGGATCCAGGACCAGGGAGTGTGGTGGGCTGGAATGTTTGGGAATTGTTTGGGGACCCAGCCTTACTGGGAGAAGCCCCTCATCAGGACTGGGTTGGCTGTAAGGGAGAGTGTGGAGGCCAGCATATAAACAATCCCCAACAGTTTAGTCTTGAAATCTAAGAAGGACAAGGGTGAGGGGAACGCAGGGAGAGACAGAGGAATTGGGTTCCTTACCTTGGGAATTCCTTTTCTATGTCCCTCGAGGGAGGTCATTCGGACAGTGGGAGCGATCTCCCTGACGACCACTAGGAGGCAGCACAACTTTTGCTGGGAGCACGTAGGGAGAACGCTCCCCCGCCATCCCAGTAGTAATAAGCCGAGGACCAAGCTTATCTGAAAAACTTAGCATATATTAGTAAAACAGACCCCCGAAGGGGTAACATATAACTAAACATTACAAGAATTAAATTCAGTGCCCAGGAATAACTCCGGGTGGGCCGAATGACCTCCCTCGAGGGACATAGAAAAGGAATTCCCAAGGTAAGGAACCCAATTCCTCTTTCTATGCCCTCTCGTCCGGTAATTCGGACAGTGGGAGGTACCAAAGCAGTAATATATCAGACGGGAGGGACTGGGCGCTTATTGAGGATCTAGAACCCCCTGAAGCACCCGCCTCCCAAAGGCGGCTTCCGCAGACTCGAAGCGATCTATTTTATAGTGCTTCGTGAATGTGTGGAGACTCCTCCACGTAGCCGCCCTGCAAATTTCTAATGTCGGAGCCCTGGCCCGGAAAGCCCAGTTAGTGGAGGCTGAGCGGGTCGAATGAGCTAGAACTCTAGCTGGAGGGACTAAGTCTAAGGCTCTGTAGGCGTCTGCTACACAAGCAGAAATCCACTTGGAAATGACGGATTTCGAGACTTTTTTACCCTTGGAGTGAGGGTGGTAGCTCACTAACAGGGATGAAGTTTTCCTAAAGGAATGAGTACGCTCTAGATAAATTTTGAGTGCCCTTCTAACGTCTAGAGTGTGCCAAAGCTTCTCTAAGGAGTGGCGAGGCTTAGGGCAGAAAGACGGGAGGACCACCTCCTGTGCTAGGTGGAACAGGGAGGAGACCTTAGGAAGGAAGGTTGGGTCTAGCCTGAGTAGCACCGATTCCTTTCTAAAAATGCAGAATGCTGGGTCGATGGACAGAGCTCCGATTTCAGACACCCTTCTTGCAGATGTTATGGCAATAAGGAAAGTCATTTTGATTGACAAAAAGTAAAGCGATACTTGGTGTAGAGGCTCGAATGGAGGTCCCATTAGTGCCTTAAGTACCACATTGAGGTTCCATGTAGGAAAGCGGTGTACTACCGGAGGGGCTAAACGCTTGGCCGCCCTCAAGAACTGTTTTACATGCAGGTGAGTGGAGAATTTATGACCAGAAGAAGAGGCTATGGTACTGTCAATGGCCGATAACTGTCTAGCCAGTGTGTTGGGACGAAGCCCCCTATCGAGCCCTTCCTGTAGGAATTGGAGGACTTGAGGAACGGAAGGCTGACGAGGTGGAACTTGATGCGAGTGACACCAGCGGACAAACATAGTCCATGTAGATTGGTAAATTCTCCTCGTTGATTGGCGCCTGGAGGCCAGGAGAGTCTGGACTACTGGAGCTGAGTATCCCTGGGCTCGGAGAGCGTCGGTTTCAATAGCCAGGCTGTCAGTCTCAGGAACTCTGGCTGTTTGTAGCAAAGAGGCCCCTGGGTGAGGAGATCCGGTGTGACTGGTAGAGGGAGATAATTTCCTCTGGATCGGCTGAGAAGGTCTGGAAACCACGATCTGCGTGGCCAGAACGGGGCTATCATTATGACTGTGGCCTGCAGTCTCTTGGCTCTGCTGATTGTTCTCGCCAGGAGAGGGAAGGGAGGAAAGGCGTACAGCAGGCCGTGGGGCCAAGGGTGACTGAGAGCGTCGTGAGCTTCCGCCTGCGGATGTGGGCTTCTGGCGAAGAATCTCTGCGTCTTGTGATTGGAGATTGACGCAAAGAGGTCCACTATTGGGGTTCCGAAGGAGGTTACCACTTGATTGAAGGCTTGCGGGGATAGAGACCATTCCCCCGGGTCCAATACTTGTCTGCTGAGCCAGTCCGCTTGAACATTGTCCTGGCCTCTGATATGTCTGGCTGACAGGGAAAGAAGATTGCCCTCCGCCCAGCTGAATAGAAGGGCGGCTTCCTTGTGGAGAGACGAGGATCGAGATCCTCCTTGATTGTTCACATAAGCTTGTGCAGTGGTATTGTCTGTGAAGACCAGTACATGATGGTTCTGAAGCTGTGGGAAGAAGTGGAGGAGTGCTAGACGGATCGCCCTGAGCTCTAGCCAGTTTATGCTGTGCTCTAGTTCGTGGTGTGACCATGAACCCTGGGCCGTGTGTGAGTTGAGGTGGGCACCCCACCCTAGTAGGCTGGCGTCGGTGGTTAGTATGAGTCTCTCTGGTTCTAGGAGAGGGACTCCGTTGACAAACCTGTGAGGTTGTTCCCACCACGCTAGCGATTGTCGAGCGGCCCGATTGAGGGTTATGGACACTGGCCTGTTGTTGATTATTGCAGCTTGCCAGGGCCGCAGAAGAGCCTGCAGAGGGCGAGAGTGGAAGCGCGCCCATTGAAGGTGTTGCATGAGTGAGATCATCAAGCCCAGGAGGGAAGCCAGGGTGAGGATCGATATTCGCGGGCGGTCTCGAATTGTCTTGATGAGGGCCAATAGTTTGGACTGTCGTTGGAGAGGGATGAACACTCTGTTTTGGCAGGTGTCGAACACAACCCCCAGATGTTCGAGACGTTGAGCTGGCGTAAGATGGCTTTTGGGAATATTGATGATGAAGCCGTGGGTCTCGAGGTATTCTCTGGTACGAGTGAGATGAGTCCGGGCCAGCTGTAGGGATGGAGCTGTAACTAGCAGATCGTCTAGGTACGGAAACACCGCTATCCCCTCCAATCGGAGCGACGCTATGAGGGGGGCGAGAACCTTGGTGAAGGTACGAGGGGCTGACCCCAGTCCGAATGGGAGGGCTCGATACTGCCAGTGTTGGCCGTCGTAGCAAAACCTGAGCCACCTCTTGTGTGCAGGAAGGATGGGTACATGGAGGTAAGCGTCTTGCAGGTCCAAAGATGCCATCCAGTCGCCTTGGGAAAGGGCTAGGGATATGGAATGTAGGGTTTCCATCTTGAAGCGTTGCCTGCGTAGAGATTTGTTGAGACGCTTTAGGTCGAGCACTCCCCTCCATGAACCGGATTTTTTCTGCACCAGGAAGAAAATCGAGTAGACCCCGAGACCGCGCTCGTGCCACGGCACTCTCTCTATTGCTCCCAGTTGCTGGAGCCTGGTGATCTCCGCCCTCATATGCTTGTGTTTGATTGGATTGTGGGAGCGCGGAGATATTTTGAAGGTATCCCGTGGATAGTATTTGGTCTCGATCGAATACCCTCTTGAGACTGTTTGAATGACCCATGCATCTGATGTGTCTCGGGTCCATCTTGGTGCGAAGTCTAGTAGACGAGCACCTATCTTTAGAGAGACGGGGTAAGAAGAAGCGGTATAGTCAGGACTCTTGTCTGCGTGGCGGTGATCCTGAACGACGGTTTTGCTGGTGCTGAGTTGACGGTCTGGTGAACTTAGCTCCCCTGCCTCTCTGAAATCTATTGCGGTTAGCAGTGTTCCAGGAGGGTTGAGTGGAATACTGGTATCGCTTCTGGCCCTGTTGGAAGCGAAAAAAGGGGCGAAAAGGATTCTTGCTGGTTTGGATTTGGTTTAGCAAGTGCTTCCTGTCTTTGTTAGAAGCCTCCTTCAGTGCTTTGTCCAGCGCCGTGCCAAACAGCTTGCCGCCCTTAAACTTGCTGTTGACCAATAAGTTTTTAGCGTGTGCATCGGCCCGCCACGAACGGAGCCAGAGTCTCCGTCTGGCTGCCACATTGGCCGCCATCCCCTTTGCTATCCAGGTTAACATATCCATGGATGAATCCATCAAAAAAGCCTGAGCTAGAGCTACGTTAGTGGCTATTTTTCTGGACTGTGATCTAGTAATGTTAGGGTCCTTCCCCATTTTGAACCACTTCATCACTGCCCTTGAGACGTATGAAGAAGTGGTAGCCATGCGCAGAGAATTGGCCATGGCCTCATAACTCTTCCGAAGGCCGGTTTCAAGTCCTTTGTCTGTTAGGTCTTTTGGTAACAGATCCCCCTCTGCGGGGAAGACCGACTGTCGGGCGAGGGATGCAGCGGCAGCATCAACCTGGGGCAGGGTGAAAATGGGCTTGCTCTGTTTAGCAAAGGCGTACAGAGTCTGTTGAGGCCTAGATAATTTGAAGGACCTAGTAGGGTACTTCCACTGAGCCCTTATAATTTTTTCAAAGGCTTTATCTAGAGATGCGCCCTTAGTGTCCTGCTCCAATCTGGGAATATATTCCCTGTCTGATTCCTCCTCACCATCTGAGGAGGAATCCGAATCCCTTTTCTTGAGAGCTCTGGGAGTGACTCTTAACACCCTTTCCGCTCTCCTTATTAGTTTTGGGCCTTGGTCAAGGGGTAGTTCCCTGCCTAGGTCTTTATGCCCTCTGGAAAGGATCTTTTCCCAATCCAGGGATTTGTCCTCCAGCAGAGAGTGGGATGCATTAGATGAGCCAGCCTCTGACTCCTCCTCTGAGGAGGGTACAGAGTGGTAGTGAGGCCTAGTGTGGTGGGCTCGTGGCCGTTTAGCAGGGGAAGGGGATTCAGCCTCAGAGAATTTCCCAGAGAACTCCCCTTCTTCAGGGGGGGAATGGCGATCCTCCTCCTCAGCCGAGGAGGAACCCAAAAGGTCTGATATGGAGGTATTAGCCCTGGTGGTTGAGGGGCGCTTACTCTTCCCCTTTCCCGCAGAGCGGGAGGCTCCCTTAAACTTTTCTTTGGAGGTTTGACCCCGGGGAGAGGGTCTCTCACTGCGAGCCCTTTGGTTACTCTCTATGCGAGAGAGAGCCCCCATCATGGCCCTGAGGGCTTCCATTTGGGCCTGCTGGAAAGGATTGGGCCCAGGTATCCCCAGGTCCCCTCTTACTTGAGAGGAGGCAGCTGAAGCTACCTCCCCCTCGTTGTCCTCGATGAGGGAATCCTGGGGGCTGCGGGCGTCTTGGGGCTGCCGCGCGGGGAGGAAGGCCTCACTTTCGGTTTCCCTCGCCTCCGCCGCCATGTCGGCTTTGGCCCTTTCGATTGCTGGCGCCGCCGCGGCCGCATTCTCCGGCCTGCGTTTGGTGGCCTTGCGCTTTTTTGCTGCAGCTGAAGCGGCTTCGGCTTGTGGGTGTGGAGCCCGTCCGGCTGCTGCGCGGCGGGTTTTGGCTGTTTCAGCCATTGCAGCGGCGCCTCGTGCCCAGGGGGGTATCTCCGCGGAGTCCCCTCACCAAGTCTCTCTCTGGCCTGAACCTGTAGGCCGGCTCAGACGAAGAAAACCTCCTCCAGCAGTGCGGGGAGGCTGCGCCCAGATATGGTGCGGATGCACCCTCGATGTAGTAGAATTGGTGCTGTGGGTGCGGAGCACCCGGCTGCACGTCCTATCAGGTCTGAGGCAGACTACAAACTGGGATGGCGGGGGAGCGTTCTCCCTACGTGCTCCCAGCAAAAGTTGTGCTGCCTCCTAGTGGTCCTCAGGGAGATCGCTCCCACTGTCCGAATTACCGGACGAGAGGGCATAGAAAGACACATACACATTCCCATTTTTGTTTTTTACAAATGGGGAACCGACGTAAAATTCCATATAAATTTCCAGAGTTAAGGTGGCCCCGCCTACCGTTGGTGTGGCCCCACCCATGTCTGGCCCCACCCACTGCTCCACTAGTCTCAGGACCCACCATCTGCCACTGGTGCCTCCGTATCTAAGCATGAAGCCATCATACCAGATATTCTAGCAGCACATGCACTGAGTGGATGACACACTACTGCTTCATTTTTTGGTATAAAGGGAATGTAGCAAAAGCATTAAGAGATGGTCATTCCCTCTCATTGCTAGGTGACCCCGCTGTAGAGTTAACTGCTATCATTCAGGAGGCATCACAGTTCATGACCACTTGTTACATCCAGGCTAAATGCAAGTCTACTACGGAGGCTCGTTTAAAGATGTGAACATCTAAAACGGGAAGAAGTTATTTTCAAATGCCTAAGTTATGTTCATTACAGATTAATTCTTCCACGAAAATGTGAAATGTGCCCATTTCCAAACCTGTGTGTGGAAAAGTGCTCTCAAACCTAATCACCCTGCAATGAACCTGTAGCAGTATGGTTATTATAAAGATGTGGTTTCCAAATGCCTACTGCCTGTAACTGTACCTGATAACGTACCACTAGCACCTCCAGAAATTCTGAAGCTTGGTCAAGTGCTCATGCAAAAGTGACATGCCCCATTGAACTAATATGTGGCTAAAGTTATGCCAAGTTACCACATATAATGTTCTGCTCATGCCATTCTATCGGCAGCTGCAATGAGCTCACGCATACAGCTACAACAGATGATGAGGACAATGAAAACCCTGACAGTCTCATGCCAGATTTATGTATAAAATCAGAAACGAATTGAACTTCGAGGCATTCAAACAAACTGACAGTTGGACAACAGTATTGATATTTTTGCTTTAATATTCAAGGTAGGGGTTGTTTTTTTTGCCTAACTGCATTTGAATGTCCTTACTGGTTTCTTGTTCATCTATTCAAAAAGATAATGAATTCTATAATAGCTCTAACCAGCTAAACAATGTTAAAGTTGTTTTTTGTGTCACTTATTTTGAATTGTAGGGGTAGTAAACACCACTTGGACCTGTAGGAAGGTTGAGGTTGTTACGACTACTGATCTATTTTTGAGGCCATAATGAATATTCAGAGTTATCAAATCAGAATCCTGTGGACAGCTATAAATATGAGGGGGTAAATATGAAAATGTAATGGGTTACATCTCAAATTGCCCAAGGGTGACAAAATGTAATTCTTCTAATCTGTAACAATACATGCCCTGGCCACGTATAATCAGCAAGGAAAAAAAAATTTAATACCATAATTTGGGGTTTGGTGGCATGGAGCATCAGAAAATGAGCCAGTCAAATGGGTCCGATCTCATGCTGCATGGAGTGTGTGTGGCATGCATGCACTCCTGGCACAGGGCCTAAGGCACCCACACAAACTGCACGGTTACGCATGCATGCATATGCGTGACTCCGCACACAGGGCATGGGATCAGTCCCAGCTACTGTCATTTTTGAAGTTGGTGATATATGCTAGAGATGAGACTTCCTTTGTTACAAACTAATGTCAATTTTGGTGTAACAGCACCTGTTCAAAAATTCCAAGGTATTTGCACTGGAGCAAGCTCTACTTTTCTATAAATTGTACTATTGTGGGTAAGCAAATTTGTTGGCTTTTAGGGTCCATTGAAATGGCCATTTATTTTGGCAGATGTTAGTGGAAGGCTTTGCAGGCGTAAGATCGGACCCATTTGACTGGCTCATTTTCTGATGCTCCATGCCAGGAGCAAGGATCATTCTCTGGCTGCTAAAGCAGTGTCACAGCTAGTAATATTTCCCCCCTAATGAGCCTTAAATAGCCCTACTTACAAAATCCTGCTAGAAACCTCTTCCCTCACCATGCTGCTTCTCCTATTAATAACCAAGCTTCTACCACTACCATTTCCAAACATCTCTTCAAATCAGAACACTGATAAGCATGTACTCAACCTGCATCATGGTGAATTCAGCATGAAGAGTGTTACGATGCAGCAAGTCAGACACACAGCATCAAGTTTGCAACAGGGACGTGCGGCTCCAGGGTAAGTCTTCTTGCGATCCATGCTATAAAGACCCAGGCCCACGTGGGTTCTTCATTAGAGTCCTCTTTATTTATCATAATCAGGGGTGCCTCTTCCTTGGGCCTGGCCGGCCAGGCCCAATCCCTCCCAGCCAGGTATATCCCTGTATATAGTTCCATTAATACTTCTCTTTCAGAGGCCTCCTTGACCAGGCACAGCCCCTCCTACAGCCAGGTAATCAACTATGCAACAGAGCCCTTCCTGGCTTCTACCTCTGCCACAGTCCTCTCTTTACAGAACCCAAAGCTCACCTTTCCAGTGTCTGGGTTGGCTCAGCCTCACCCAGCACAGCTGGCCCCACTCAGGCCCTTAGTTACCAGAGGCATATTAAGACGCTGTCCTAAGCTGCCTCAGCACCTACACCTTCCAAGCTGGCGATAGTCCTCCTTAAAGGGCCAGAGTCAGGTGCCCAGCCTGACCCTGCTACAAAGTTGCTAGTCTATTGGAAGGGAGAATGGTCTGTCATTGTTTAACAGCATTAAAGAAAAACTAGTACATCAGAGAACAAAGTACTCAGTTCATACCAGAGTTTTAAAGTTCAGCTTCTAAGGATTGAGCTACACAGAAGTGGTTTCTCAAGAAGTAACATGTACATATCATTAAAAGTTATTAAGACTTGCTATAAAATTCTGACTACACCATGTTCAGGTTTTTATGTCAAGGCTGGGCTTTTCCCAGAAACTTAGCAGCTGCAGCATGTGAATGTAAGTTCTCTTGCAACTGGCACCCAGTTTAACCCATAATTAGGACTACCTTATTATCATGCTTATGATGATGTAGGTGGTTGGTAGAGTCCGGCTGCATTCTCCTTCTTTCTTTATCTGCTTCTTGGGAAAGGAATGAAACCAATTCTGAAGAATCGCAATGTCTAATTAAAAAAAAAAGACCACCACAATATTTTCAGTGCTGATAAGCAGGCAATCTAGCAGCTATATGGATGTACTTTAACCCAGTTAAACATGTTATCAGTAACATACTTCAGGGTCCGCAATCCTATTTTGTTTTATATAAAACACCTAAACATAAAATAAGTTTGACTACATTAGAAATTCCCAATGTGCGTACATATTGAGAAGCCCTGAGCCACTTGGGAAGGGCGTGGTAGAAAGCCAAATAAATAGATAAATATTACAAGTCAGGGATATTCACATACTACCAATAGTGCTCAACTGCTTTACGTTTTGACTCATTTTAGTTTTAACCTGTAGTGCGCAGATTGGGAACCTCAGGCCTAGGGGGCAAATGCAGAACACAGCAGCTCTCTTTGTGGCCCCTTTCCAGTTCCTGGATCTGGCCCTTTGGATCCAGTTTCTACCCTCAAGCACTGAAAACATGAGCTTGGGGTAAGGGAACAGAGATGAGGGGGCATGCTTTTGAGGGCAGGGAGCAGATCCATGATCTGGACCCTCCTTTTCTTGAGTGCACCCCATACACACGCCTGCCCCCAATTTCTATGTAGCTGTCTAAGCGGTTAAGCAGAATCTGAAGTCATAACAATAAACTCAGCCTTACTCACTATCTTTCTATACTGAGAGGGTTTTAGTTCATGGAAATCAAGGCCCATTGTTATATCCAGTCAGGAAATAAACATAGTACATTTCTTAACCCACTTATAAAATTGAAAAGGGGTAGGCACAGAGAAAGTTATACTTTCAGGCTTTTTTAAAAATGTTATATGCATTGCAAAAACATATAACGCAAAACAAAAAATGCAGCGATGAAGGTCAACACAAAAAGTAGTCCCTTTTTTTTTTATTCATTAACTTTTTTCACGTTTCTTTTTACTATTAAACCTAACAGACATCACTCTTGAATAAAATCAATTAAATAACCTGTACTATTTATTTTTGTGTTTCAGTATTATATGAATACCTACACATAAATAATTATGGAATGGATGACTGACATATAAACTGGTAGAATTGTTTCCTTAATACCTTGCTCTAGCTTTCAGTATCATTTATACTAGGATATTACCCCAGACCCAATATGACTGAGATCCTAATGTGTTAAGTTCCAAATATCAGTATTTCCATTTTCTCTTGTGGAAAAAACTTTGGGTGTTTTTAAAACAAGAATGACAGGGAGGGGGTGTCTGTGGCTGCTGAGTGGCACGGCTGGAGGGCAGCCATGCACGTGACGTACCTGGGAAGCGCTTGACGCGGGTGGCTCTGGACATGGCTACCCTGTCCATGGAGGCAGCCTAGGCACGTGTGGCTGGCCTCACATGGAGCACTCCCGATTTTTCAGAGGTGTTCTGTGTGGGGCCGTGAGTGGCTGCTGTGTGTGCACCACCTTCACACAAGCTGTTGGACGAGTGGTCGGGGGGTGGGGGGGCATGCATGGACGTGTCTCGTTTAAGAACACACTGTCTCTTAATTATTACTTTTGATTCTGATTCACTCAGATGTACAATCCAACCTATTTAAGGTGCTATTCAATGTGAAAAAAGTCTAACGTCCTGTATTTGTGCACTTGAGAACATTCCAATTTCAATCCAGATGCAGCTTGGCAACAAACAAAAAAACAAATATTAAGTAAAAAGTTAATTACCTCGTTAATACACTTTCTAACAAATTTAAGTAGAATTTTAAATGGTTATATTAAACTACATAATTGCACACATAGTTAAAGCTTATCCTTCTGTTTAGCAAAAAGTACAAACGGAAAGCATTTAAATGTAAATATTCTTCTTGCTGCTTTAAATCAATTTAACATACATGACTCTGCATAACTTATATAGTAATTTTGGATATTTGGTTTGTTTCATTAAGTTTAATACTTTTCTCCATTACTGTATCAAAGTGGAGGCTGTTGGTTTTGAAAGTGTCTTGTTAGCAGAAGTGTGGGGAAAACACATATTAGCTTACAGTAGTGTTCTATGAGGATTTTTCTTCACAAGCTTTAGCTGAGGGGCACATTGCTCCTCCACTCCAGATGAAGTGCGTTGTTAGTGCCTTATTACCACTTCACTACTGCCATGGATCAATGCTGTTCAAGTGAATGTACTACCATGTAGGAATTTTACAGCTGTTGCATAGGAAATAGTTTCACGTGACTAAGTTATTTGCTGAGAAACCACTGTCATATTACTACTTATTGTTGTGCCAGCAATGTACCTGGCACTGAACAATCATTAGAGACAGATTCCTGCACCAAGGGGCTTACAATCATGGGAGGAAAGACGAGAGTACAACACAGGGAGAGACAAAGATACATTCACCAAGTTGAGAAGTTGCAAGTGCACATGCTTAGCTTTGTCACGGGGAGAAGACCCTGAATTAGACGACAGTAGAAGGAGCATGAGTGAGCTAGCTAGCTGTGTAGGTGTGGACAGAAGGAAAGCCTGAAAGAAGAGGTAGATTTTCAGGAGGGGTTTGAAGGTTGGGAACAGAGCAAATGTGTTCAAGTAAGGGAGTTACAAGCATAGGGAGCAGCATGGGAAAAGGGACAAAGACAATTCAGAAGCAGGGGACTGTGGGACAGGTGAGGGTGGTGTTAGAGGTAGAGGAAAGCTTCCCAGGGGGCAAAGGAACGTAGTAGGTGTTCTGCAGCAGCAGGGTTCACAAAAACCAATGTTCTGTCTGAGCCGGGGAAGAAGGAAGGCACTAATGAGGCACTCTGCCCAAAGTCTCCTCTACTTTCCCAACATCTCAAGGTGGGAGAGAGAAAATGGAATTAAAATCTTGCCTCCAATAACCAATTCACATTATTCAAAACCCCAACAGTGTTCTTACTTACTAACAACATACACCTGTACTCTGCAGGGCAATGAAGTATATAAGCTACCATCTCATTTTATAAGTATGCTAACAAAGAGGTTACATAAGGTCAAAATGAAAAAAATGGACTCGGAAGTAACATGCTAAGCTTGATGTTAACCTACTCAACAATCCAACAAATTACCACATTCTATCAAACCACTGTGGAAGCTACTGGGAAAACGTGTCTGAAGTTTATTGGTGTCTAAGTTAAAAAAGGATCAACAATTGTTCCTGTATCTTAAGCAGCAGAGCTTTAAACTGGAAAATCTGGGAGGTCCAGGATTGAAGAATGATTTCTATAAGGAGATGCTGAAGGCACATGGAATAGACTTTTCCTCAAATTTTCTTTCAAGAGAACTGGTTATACTTCATTTGCATAATGGGAAAACCACTTGGTGTACATTTTAAATTTTAAAACTATAATCCATACATTATAGTATGACAAATGTAGGTGTTTTAAAATGTATTTACCCTCTTGGGAACCTACCTAGCAAAGTAGATCAATCCAGTATTTAACATACAAGACTGCACAACAGTTGCACCATATTACAAACAGCACCTTAAACAGTAGAGGAAGATGACGAGGAATGCAGGACGTCTTAACTGGTTGCAAAATTTCTGTTAAGTTTCATTTTATTTATTTTTATTTATATTAAAACTTGTATGCCGTCGCCTCCTGCCTCAGACATCTCAGGGCGGCTAACAACATTTTAAAGACACTGAAAACATATGAATACACACAGTGATAAAATGACAATTAGAACAACCTAAAAAGCCCATACCCACCCACCCCATCTCCCTCGATAAAGGCCTGGCGGAACAGCCAGGTCTTACACTGTCTACGGGAAGAGGGGAGGTTGGTAATTAAGCGGCCCTTCAATGGGAGGGAGCGCCACAACCACAGCACAGCCACAGAGAACGCCCTCCTCACCTCATGGTAGACACCCAGGGGACCCAGAGGAGGGTGCCCCTGGACGACCACAAGGGCCGATCCAGGTCCCAGATGGTGAGGCGGTCCTGCAGGTAGGTGGGGGCCAAGCTGTTTAGGGCCTTAAAAGGTCAATACCAAAACCTTGAATTGGGCCTGGAAAACTATAAGCAGCCAGTGCAGAGAGCGAAACACTAGTGTCATGTGCTTGCATCGGCCCGTCCCAGTCAGGAGATGGGCCGCCACAATCTGCACTAGCAGCAGCTTCCGAACCAGCCCCAAGGGTAGCCCCACGTAGAGTGCATTACAGTAGTCCGGTCTCAAGGTAATAAAAGCATGGATGACTGTGGCCATATCAAAATCTGAGACATACGGCTTAAGCCAACGCACCAGATGTAACTGGCAAAAAGCCCCCTTTGCCACAGCCGCCACCTGGACATTCAGGTAGAGCTGCAGATCCAGGAGCACCCCCAGACTACGGACCTGAGAAACCAAGGGAGGACGGACCCCATTGATGATGGGGGCTATCACTCCCTCAGCTTTCCCCACAACCATCACCTCCGTCTTGTCAGGATTTAATTTCAGGCAGCTCGCCCTCATCCAATCACCCACAGCTGACAAACACCGGGTAAGCATAGAGGCTGCCAGGCCGGAGTCAGATGCAAATGAGAGATATAGCTGGGTGTCATCAGCATATTTATTATTATTATTATGAGCATTTATATAGCGCCAGCAATGTACCTGGCGCTTTACAAAGAATAAGATAGACAGTCCCTGCCCGAGAGCGTGCAATCTAAAGACACGGGAAGGGGGAACAGAGTGAGACACAAGGAATGTGACATTCATGAGGATGCGAGAGCTCAGGTACACATTCTTGACACCTCACCCCAAACTACGTGACAGCCTCCCCCACAGGCTACATGTACACATTGAAGTTGATTAATAAGGTGTGTAGTGGCCTTATACAAAGTTAATGCTCACTGAACACATGTTTTTATTTGATAATGTAAGTACATTTGGAGCAGAAGTAGTGCAGGAATGAGTTAATGGAGGAAGCAAGCGAACAAAAATGATATTGAGGAAAAGATTATACAAGAGGTATAGAGGGTGGGTCTAGCAGTGGACATCTATGAGGGAGAGAACAGAATAAGTTTTTTTTTAAGTGAACAACTATTTAGTCAACAGGGAAGAAAAATGCTTATTAGGCTATCCAATTTGACTCTGAGATCAAAAAAGAAAAAGGGTTAAGTGTCTCATCCAGCTAGGGTTGGGCAATTGCGGGGTATCAATTCCCATGTAAAAGCTAAAAATCAAAACTTTGCTCTCTGAGATTGCAAACGAACTTCGAAGTGTTGGGGGCAGGGAAAAAGCAACCTTCTCTGAGCTGCAAAAGAGGTGCCCTACCTTTTGGGTTTAGATGCTTGACTCCCCTCTATTTTTACTTGTTTTTTTGGATTCTTCCATTATAAATCAAACTCTCCAGCATAAAAACACTAAATTAACTTCAAGTTACTTTTGTGACTAATTCATAAAAGTAAATAAAACAAACAATTTAACAACTTTAACTTACCGTTTCTCTATAAATGTTTTCTTTGTTTTGTGCTTACTCTGTTTTGCACCTGCAGAAATTAAACAAAAGAGACCTGATCCACCAACTGAAAAGTTTTCTCTCATGTCAAAATAAAGGAAGTTGTTTTGCTGTTTTCAAAGCATGACAAAAGCTAGAAGGTAGAAAAGGTACCTTTAATTTCTTCTATCTTCTTTTTTAATTGTGTGTGTTGCTGAATAAGATCCTTAATTCCCTCAGGACTGCTTCTGCAGAGTTCTTGGGCTTTCTCATTAGCTTTCAATGCCCATTCATATTCTCCCATCAGTAAAAGAGCTTCACAAAAGCGATAATGACCCTAAATGAACATCAGTTTGAATTTTAGAAAGAAGTCAAATGAGATGCCAATCCATATTCCAAAATAAAAAGTCTTGGTAAGCTAAACAATGAGGTTTCTGTAACTTCAACTGAGTTACAAAAATTGAAGCCTGTTTCTAATTAACTACTAAATGACCAATGTTAAATTTTGCCATTTTAAACATATTCACTTTTCACTAAAGTCAGAGAATCCTTTTCTCCCCCTGCGTCCCAGGCAGTCCTCCTGATGGGTAGTTCTCCTACATGACCAACAGGGGAGCTGACGGGACCGAGTTAGTTTCCAGCAGTTAGAAATTTTTTGATCAGCTTCCACCTCCTCCCCTCAGCTCTTGGTAGGCGGTGCCCAGATTCTCCGGAGCCCGCTTCTTTGCTGAGGAGAAGCCTTACTCCTCGTCCTCCTTTCCCCTTCCCCCTCAGAGAGCAATGGGGTGTTCAAATTCCCAGAGCAGCAGAGGACAGCGAAACACAGGAACCCCTGCAGCGCCCGGAGGCAGCGGACATCAAACCGCAAGTATGGGGGGAGGCATTGACATGCCTTAAAAAGACCATGGGAAAGGTATTGGACTCCCTGAATCTTCTCTGCAAGAAGAAACAAGGGAAGAGAAAAAGTCTCCGCGGTGAGGAAAAAAGGCACCAAAAAAGGCAAAGGCAAAGAAAGTGTGAAGAGCCAGCAGGCCGCCAGGTAGCACCATTGCAAAGCTTTTGGATTCCTCTTTCTCCTCTTCTGAGGAAAATGATTCTGATACCCAGGCTAAAGCTCCTGGAAATCGCAAAGCCCTGAGAGCTTCTTCCTCCTCTTCAGAGCCCTCTGATCATGATTCAGAGCTAGAGGAAGGGGAACTGGAGGAACAGCCAGGCACCTCAAAAGATCAGGACAGAGAGTTCAATATAAAGAGGAGCTAATGGCTCAGGTGGTTAAACCCTTAAGTTACAAGAAAGATCAAGAAAGAGAGATTCCTCGGATTCTGAGGAAGAAGAACCCAGAGCTCATATGCCCCTAGCACATGGCAGAGGCTCAGGAGTTCCTCTGGACAAGGCCTTTGAGAGGATGGTCTTGTCAGATTGGAAATCTCCCGCCAAAGCTTTTAAAATAAATAAAACGCAGGAGTCACTATACTCCTTTTCCAGAAAAAAAGAGTTCAACAACAGTCCCGAGGTAGACGCAGCTGCTGCCTCATTAGCCAGACAGACACTTTTTCCCCACAAAGGGCGACTGCTATCCAAGAGATGCAAACAGACAAGGCAATCAAAGCAGCCCTCAGAAAAAGTTTTGATGCATCAGCCTCAGTGCTGCGCACAAACATCATTACTACTTACGTAGCCAGAGCCTTGACTGCATGGTTCACAGAGGTTCAAGACCCTGAAATCTCTGATAGGAGGTCAAAGACCCTAACATCTCTAGACTTGAAGGAAGCCTATCTCCACACTTTACCCAGACCACAGGAAATGGTTCCATTTTTGTTACACCGGCCTGCACCTGCAGTACAGAGCTCTCCCGTTCAGGCTGTCATCTGCCCCTCGAACGTTCACGAAAGTCCTCATTCCCTTGGTAGCCAACCTCAGGAAGCAAGTCATGCATGTTTACCCATATCTGGACGATCTTCTGATCTAGTCCCTGTCCAAACAAAAGACGATGGCACATGTTTCCAGGACAATAGCTTACTTGGAGGCTCACGGGTTCCTAGTAAACAGAGACAAGAGTGCCCTGAGTCCATCACGCACCTTGGAACACCTGGGGGTGGTAACAGATACCAATTTAGACTCTTTCACAGTAGCTGCCCCCAGACAGAAGAAAATCAGGAACCTGGTCCTCAACCTGATACAAAGCGATAGGCTCAGGCTCAAAACCTTGGCGAGATTACTGGGCCTATTGATTTCATCCCATCACCAAGTTCAGTGGAGCCGTTATCGTCTCAGACCCTTGCAGAGGCTGCTGCATCCTATGCAAATAGAGCTAACGCTAGGGTGGAACCCCTGGGTAACAATCCCCTCAGAGTTAAGACACTCAATCGCTTGGTGGTTAGACACAGGGAGATTAGAAACAGGAACCCCCTTGGTAGAACCACAGAGACTGGTCCTGACAATGGACGTAAGCCTGACAGGTTGGGGGGCTCACCTGAGCAAACCTCAGCTCAAGGAATGTGGAGCAGCCAGCACACCCAACGCAGCATGAATTTTCTCGAACTGAAGGCAATCTGGCTAGCTTTACGGAGCCTGGGCCACAAAATACACAACAGTCACCTGTTGGTTTATTCAGACAACATAACGGCAAAGGCATACATAAATCATCAGGGGAGATCGAGATCTCTCGCTCTCCACAGGGAGGCATCCAAGATAATGCAGTGGACCCAGGACCACTTGTCACTGAGGGCATTACACATAAAGGGAGCAGAGAATACAAGGGCAGATTGGCTCAGCAGACTGACTACAGATCCTCACGAACAGGCACTGAACAAGAGAGTTTTTCAAGACATAGTCCGCCGTTTCGGATCACCAGTCATGGACATGTTTGCCAGCCAGGACAACAAGCAAGTGCCGAGCTTTACGTCCAGGGCGGTAGGTCAAGGAGCGTCAGCGGTGGACGCCTTCAATCAGCCCTGGCCTGGTGAATGCTTTTCCTCCTTTTCCCCTCATCACTCGGACTCTGGCAAAAATATGGCAGGAACAGGCACACGTTATCCGGAAGGCAGTTGTTTCCAGACTTAGTGGAGCTGAGCATCCAACCTCCCTTTCACCTACCATGCGCCCACGAACTCCTCTCTCAGGGACCACTGGTGTTCGAAGGAGTGAGCCTGCGCCAGCTGACTGCCTAGAGATTGAACGCTTAGCCTCGCAACGCAGGGAATATTCGGAAGCAGTACAGAACACACCCTTATAATCCAGGAGACCAACTACTAAAAGGGCATATAAGGGCACCTGGAGGGTGTTTAGATCCTGAGCATTAAAGAAAGGGTATTAAAGAAAATAGATCCCGGTACAGCAAACATGCCAGAAATTCTTGATTTCTTGCAGGAAGGGCTTGATAATGGTCTCACGCCAAACACATTACAGAGGCAGGTTTCAGCCCTAGATTCAGTTTTCTTGTCTCTTTCAAACAAAAGAACAGTCACACACCAGCATATACGTCCGTTTCTAAAGGTGGCAAAGCAGTTGTCCCCTCCAGTGGTGCACAGGTGTCCATCTTGGAACCTTAACCTAGTGCTAGATGCTTTGACCAGGACACCCTTTGAACCCCTCAAGCGAGTGTCACTTTATATGTTGTCACTAAAAGTGGCCTCGGTTGCAGTGACCTCCGCTCGACGGATGTCAGAGCTGAGGGCACTTTCAATAGAAGAAAACTTCTGTGTTTTTAACAAAGACTCAGTGGCCCTTAGGCTGAATGAGGCCTTTATTCCAAAAGGTGAATTCCTAGTTTCACCGTACCCAGGAAATAAATTTACCATCCTTTTGCCCCAAGACAGTCCACAAAAGAAAAGCAGTGGCACTGTCTAGATGTTCGCAGATCCCTTAAGATATACTTGAAAAGAACCCAGGGTTTCAGTCTTCCTCAGCTCTGTTTGTAAATATTAGAGTAGGCGACAAGGGGTCTAAGGCTTCAAAGAACTTAATGGGTGAAACAGTCCATAATAGAAGCCTACAGGGAAGTTTTCTCCCCTACAAATTTGGCCACACTCAGTTAGGGGTGCTGCTACCTCGTATGCTTTCAAAGCAAAAGCATCCAACGAGGAGATCTGCAAGGCCGCTACTTGGTCTTCCATTTGCACTTTTTAAGACACTATAAAATCAGTACCTACGCCTCCAGTGAAGCAGCATTTGGTAGAAGGGTGCTGCAGGCAGTTCGGGACTCTCCCAGTGCTGCTTGTTCCCACCCTGAATAGTTAGCTCGGGTACATCCCATCAGGAGGACTGCCTGGGAAGCAGGGGGAGAAAGGAGAATTAGACACCCACCTTGGTGAATTCCTTTCTCGCCTGCTGAACGGGCAGTCCTCCGACCCACCTGACCAAGCAGCACATTGGTGTTGGGGGGGTATTAATTAGGCCACAAGTCTGAGTATTCTTCTTTAGCATTATCTGGCCAGGAGTAGCCCCAACCTAGGGAGCTAGTTAGGGTGGTAATTATTTCTTTTAATATCCTAGTTTGTGAGTTCCTTACACAGTTTGTTGGTATCACGAAAGACCTACGACACAAGCAAAACAGCAGATAAGGCGATGGGAGAGCCAGTCCTTGAAGCTTTGAACTCAACTGAGGAATGAAGCAGGGTAGCTCTCCTCATGCATGTGCGGAAAAGTTTGTTACTCTGCCTCCTGTTGGTCATGTAGGAGAACTACGCATCAGGAGGACTGCCCATTCAGCAGGTGAGAAAGGAATTCACCAAGGTTGGTAAACAATTCTCCTATCCCTACCATAATTTTTGCACTTTGCTAATTGTCCCTGTTTGAGACTCCTTAAGACGAAATATTTTGGAGAGGACTCTGGTCACCATTATAAAGAATGAATAAGAAACTGTTGTGTATATTCTGATAGTAAATAGAAAGGGGAATTGGGTCATTTACCTGGGAATTCCCTTTCTATGTCCCTCGAGGGAGGTCATTCGGACGGAGGGAGTGTTCTTCCTTAGTCCACTAGGAGGCAGCAAAGTACTTTGAACTGGGCATGCGTAGGGAGAGCACTTCCCCGCGTATCCAGATGCAACACAGCCGAGGACCGAGTCTCTCAACCGCAAAACTAAACATATCGTGAAAGGAACTTCCCCCGAGGGGGTTAAACATAGAACAAATAACCATAACAAAAACAGCGCCCAGGTCATAAACCCGTGTGGGCCGAATGACCTCCCTCGAGGGACATAGAAAGGGAATTCCCAGGTAAGTGACCCAATTCCCCTTTCTATGCCCTCTCATCCGGTCATTCGGACGGAGAGAGGTACCAGAGCAGTATATATATCGTGGGAGGGAGCTGGGCGCCTAGCGAGGATCTAAGACCCCCTGAAGCACCCGTCTCCCGAAGGCGGCCTCCGCAGATTACTGGCTGTCAATTTTGTAATGCCTAGTGTGTGTGTGGAGGCTCCTCCATATGGCTGCTCTGCAGATTTCTTAGATAGGGGCCCTGGATCGAAAGGCCCAATTGGTGGCCACCCCCCTGGTAGAGTGTGCTAGAGGTCTGGCGGGGGGGGGACTAAGTCTGAGGCCCTGTAAGCATCTGAGACACAGGCCAAGATCCATTTTGAGATTATCATCTTGGAGGCCTTGCTACCCCTAGAGTGTGGGTGGTAGCTGATGAATAAGGCGGAAGTTTTTCTGAAGGGTTGCGTGCGCTCGATGAGGGCGTGACAAACGTCCAGTGTGTGCCATAAACGTTCCAGTCCGTAACGGGGTTTGGGGCAGAAGGATGGGAGTATCACCTCCTGGGAAAGGTGAAAAAGGGTGGAAACTTTTGGAATAAAGGTAGGATCTAAGCGGAGGGTCACTGAGTCTTTTCTGAAAGTACGGAGTGCAGGGTCTATAGAGAGTGCCCCGATTTCGGAGACCCTTCTTGCTGACGTGATAGCAATGAGAAAGGCTACCTTGATTGATAAGAAATAAAGGGAAACTTGGTGTAAAGGTTCGAAGGGGACTCCTGTGAGAGCCTTGAGTACTACGCTGAGGTTCCAAGTAGGGAATCTATGCACTACTGGGGGCGCTAGACGACGTGCCGCCCGGAGAAACTGCTTAACGTGAGGGTGTGCAGAGAAACGTTGGCCTGAGGAGGCGGAGAGAGTGCTGTCGAGGGCTGCCAATTGCCTGGCGAGGGTGTTTGGACGAAGGCCCTTGTCAAGTCCCTCCTGTAGAAATTGTAGGATGTGTGATGTTGAGGGATCCCGAGGGGAGGGGAGACGTGACGCGACTGACACCATCTGATGAACAGAGACCATGTCGATTGGTAAATTCGCCTAGTGGTTTCGCGTCTGGACGCTAGAAGAGTCTGGACCACCTGCGTGGAATATCCCAGGTCTAGGAGAGCCGCGGATTCCACAGCCATGCTGTCAGCTTCAGGAAGCTGGGTTGCTCATAGTGTAGCGGGCCCTGGGACAGAAGGTCTGGAGTGACTGGGAGAGTGAAATGGTTCCCTCGTGAGAGGTTGACCAGGTCGGGAAACCACGGCCTGCGGGGCCAAAAGGGGGCAATTATGATGATCGACGCCCGAAGCTTTTTGGCCCTGTTGATGGTACGGCCCAGGAGTGGAAACGGGGGAAATGCATAGAGGAGGCCTTGTGGCCAGGGGTGACTGAGGGCGTTGTGAGCCTCTGCCCCGGGTTGGGGACCCCTTGCGAGGAACCTCTAGGTTTTGGTGCTGTCGGGAGAGGCGAACAGGTCGATTACAGGTTGTCCGAACCTGTCCACAATCAAGTTGAATGCCTGATTGCTGAGGGACCACTCCCCGGGATCGATTATCTGTCTGCTCAGCCAGTCCGCTTCTATGTTCTCCTGTCCCCTGATGTGACGAGCCCTGATGGATAGGAGATTGGATTCCGCCCAGAACAGCAGACGTAAGTCTTCCTTGTGGAGGGAAGGGGACTTCGATCCCCCTTGGTTGTTCACGTACGCCTGGGCTGAGATGTTGTCCATAAAGACTAGGACATGCTGTGTTCTCAGAAGCGGGGAGAAGTTGAGTAGGGCGAGGTGGATCGCCCTGAGCTCCAGCCAGTTGATGCTGTGCTGTTGCTCTGTCGTCGACCAAGTCCCCTGAGCCGTGTGATTGGCCAGGTGTGCCCCCCATCCGGACAGGCTGGCATCTGTTGTCAGGATCAGACGTTCGGGTTTTGTCAGTGGAGTTCCCTGAGCAAAGCAGTCTGGGAGCTCCCACCATGGGAGAGATTGTAGGGTAGTGCGGTCGAGTGTGATGTTTATCGGTAAACCACAGATGATGGCGGATTGCCAGGGCTTGAGTAGTGCCTAGAGGGGGCGTGAATGGAAACGGCCCCAGTGGAGGTACTGTGTGCAGGACACCATCAGTCCTAGGAGGGATGCTAGGGTGAGGGGGGAACGCAAGGTGACGTTCACACTCTCCTAATTAGTTGTCTCAGCCTGTGTTGACGTTGGTTGGGTATGAATATTTTTGTTTTGCAGCGTGTCGATAATCACACCCAGATGTTCCAGACATTGCGCTGGCATAAGGTAGCCCTTGGCTACGTTTATCAAGAATCTGTGATATTCTAGGTACGTTCTGGTGCGCGCAAGGTGTGTCTGCGCGATTTAGAAGGATGGAGCCTTGACGAGGAGGTCGTCCAGGTAGGGATGGACGGCTATCCCCTCCAGCCTAAGGCTCGCGATGAGAGGCACGAGTATCTTGGTAAACGTGCGTGGGGCGGATCCCAGGCCGAAGGGGAGAGCTCGATATTGCCAGTGACTCCCATTGTAAGAAAAGCGTAGCCATCTTCTGTGCACCGGGAGGATGGGTACGTGCAAGTAGGCATCTTTGAGGTCCATGGAAGCCATCCAGTCGCCTCGTGCAATGGTGAGGGATATGGAGGACAGGGTCTCCATCCTGAAGCGTTGCTTGCGAATGGCCCTGTTGAGGTGCTTCAGGTCGAGGACCCCCCTCCAATCTCCTGACTTCTTCTGGACTAGGAAGATGGAGTAAAGGCCTGACTTCCGCTCATGCCATGGAACTCTTTCTATGGCCCCCATGATGTTGAGCCTGGAGATTTCAGCGAGCATGGTCTTGTGTTTGGTGTGGTTGCTGGAGCGGGGTGATATTCTGAATTTTTCTCAAGGGGTGTACTTTAGTTCTAGAGAGTAGCCTCTTGTCACGGTTTGAATGACACAAGCATCCGTGGTTGCCTGTGCCCATCTTGGTGCGAATTGCAGGAGTCGAGCGCCGATTCTGTGGGAGGCGGGGCAAGAAGTATCGGAGCAGTCAGGAGTCCTGTTTATGTTGGGGTAAACCCGTTCGGCGGGTATACTGGTGTTGGGATGAAGTCCTGTTGGATTTGAATCCTCTGCCTCTCTGGTTCTTATCCAGGAGGCTGGTAGAGGGGAAAAAAGCTGCCGGGGTGTACCCGAGGNTGCAGGAGTCGAGCGCCGATTCTGTGGGAGGCGGGGCAAGAAGTATCGGAGCAGTCAGGAGTCCTGTTTATGTTGGGGCGAACCCGTTCGGCAGGTATACTGGTGTTGGGATGAAACCCTGTTGGATTTGGATCCTCTGCCTCTCTGGTTCCTATTCCGGTAGGAGGGATTCCAGGAGGATTGCGTTGAGTACTGCTGTCGCCTGTGATTCTGCTGAAGCCTATTAAAGGGGCGAAAGAAGCTTTTAAAGGATTGTACCTGGTTTAGTGTGTGTTTTTTATCTTTGTTGGAGGCCTCAGTAAGGGCCTTGTCGAGAGCCGATCCGAACAGTTTGCCACCTTTGAAATTGCTATTTACCAAGAGATTCTTGGCGTGCGGATCTGTTCGCCAGGAGCGGAGCCATAGCCTGCGTTTGGCTGCTACGTTGGCCACCATCCCTTTGGCTGCCCATGTAAGGATGTCCATGGATGAGTCCATTAGGAAGGCCTGTGCTAGGGTAACATTGGTGGCTAGCTTTCTGGATTGTGAAGTGGACAAGTTGGGGTCTTTACCCATTCTGAACCACTTCATGACTGCTCGTGCTACATAGGAGGTGGTAGTAGCCATGCGTAGCACGTTTGATAGGGCTTCGTAGTTTTTCTTGAGCCCTATTTCCAGGCCCTTGTCTGTATGGTCTTTGGGTAAAAAATCTCCCTCAGTGGGAAAAACCGATTGGCGTGCGAGTGCTGCAGCCGCGGCATCCACTTGGGGGAGTGCAAACACTGTTTTGCTATTCTTATTGAAGGTATAGAGGGTCTGTTGGGGCTTAGACAACTTGAATGACTTAGTTGGATGCTTCCATTGGGCCTTTATAATCTTTTCGAAGGCCTTGTCTAGGGAGGCCCCGGAGGTGTTGCTACCCAGCTTGGGTATGTGATCCCTGTCGGAGTCATCCTCCTCCTCTGAGGATGAGTCTGACTCTCTCTTTTTGGGGGTCCTGGGCGTAACCCTTTAGGACCCTTTCAGCCCTTCTAATCAGTTTGGGGCCCTGGTCATGTGGCAGCTCCCTGCCCAGATCCTTGTGCCCTTTAGAGAGAATGTCCTCCCAGTTATGGGACTCCTGCCCCTGTGTGGAGGAGGCCAATAAGGGAGCTTCTGATTCCTCCTCTGAGGATGGGGCAGGCTGGTGGGCCCTATGTTTATGGACACAGGCCCTCTTGGGGGGTGGGCGGGCATCTGATTCTGACTCCTCGATCAGTTCCCCTTCCTCATGAATCATGGAACCCCCTTCTTCCTCCTCTGAGGAAGAGCCCAAGAGGCCAGCGATGGGAGGTGTTTGGGGCAAGAGTGTTTCCCTTTCCCCGCCATTTTGGAGGCTCCCTTAAAGGTTCTAGGGGGAGGGGCGCGTTTGCGGTGGCTCTTGTGTCCCCGCTGACTCAATTCGGGTAAGTGCCCCCATCATGGCCCTCAGGGCCTCCAGCTGGGCCTGCTGGAAATCATTAAGATCCCCCCCTTACTTGGGAGGAGGAGGCCGATGCCTCCTCCTCATCTCTTTCCTTCTGGTGCCTCGGGGACTTGCGCTCCTCCGGTGCGCTTTGAATAACCGGCCTGGGCAGTGGGGGGGTGGGTAGTTGCGTTTCGTTTTCCCTTGCTGCCGCATTGGTTTCGATTCTGGCCGCGACTTGCGCGGCGGCGGACCAGCGGGCCTTGGCGGTTTCGGCCATCGGGGAGGTCTTTGCTGGTAGGGACCCTCCGGATGGCTGGTAGAGGGAAAAATAGCTGCCAGGGTGTACCCGAGGAGGGTCACTCTGCTGGCCCCACAACTGGCCCGTGCTCGAGAGTTGGCACCAGAAAGATACCTCCTCCTCTGGGAGGGGAGGATTGTGTGGCTGGATCCCTGATGCCAGGAGGCAAAAATCTGAAGAAAAGTTGTTATGGGTGCAGAGCACCCGGCTGCTGCTTCTAGTCGGTCTGAGGCAGACTTTCAACTAGATACGCGGGGGAGCGCTCTCCCTACGCATGCCCAGTTCAAAGTACTTTGCTGCCTCCTAGTGGACTAAGGAAGAACACTCCCTCTGTCCGAATAACTGGACGAGAGGGCATAGAAACATATATTTTTCATTGTACACAAAACAGTGATTTTTGTTTAAGCAGTCACAACAATCTCTATATCTATACATTCAGAAAAAGAGCCTCTAAAATTAGCTAAGATATTACTGACTTGTTAACCTTTTAAGTTCCAGTTTAACTTCAATAAATATAGTCTGATGTTTTGAGATGCTTATCTCATTCTACTCAAAGCTAATTGGAGAGCACATTGTATATAGAAGGGACATTACCTAGGACTACAAACTTCTCAGGGAAGTAGGTCTTTAAAGCATTTGACAACTCAAGGCTGCAAAAAGCATGCTAACTGTACATGAAACTAACCTTTGGCCAGGTGGGCTTCAAAATAGTGGCCCTTTTTCCATCACTAAGAGCTCTCCTATTAAGAAAAAGGTCAATTTCAGATCTGAAATAGCATCTGACAAATTATATTTTAAAAAGCATTTTAAGAACACAAGAGTACGCAATTAAAATGAATTAGTATTTTTACTACTGATTTCAGGATTGTAGCTAAAGTTGGTAACTCATTAGGTGGTACTCCTTCAGGATCTACTACATCTATGTTTCAGAATGGTCCACGTAGACCACTGAATTATTAGAAGTGCTGATTTTCAAGTGACATTAAAGAGCAGAAGACTACTACTTGCTTAATAAAAATTCCATGGTTAAGGAAAACTGGAGCCCCAATAGGAGATAGTCACAGAGGGATTCCACCTCTTATTCATATTTATTACATATACATACAAAATATATCGAAGAATATGGAGTTATACAAAATTTTAATATGCCACTGAGCCAAGGATTACATTCCTTCAGCAGATAATTTAGTACATCAATGTTTACCTTTTTTAAAAAGACCATTTACAACCATTTGTTTGATAGTTCTACCTACATTAACAGTGAAAAAAAAAACCCACAACAATACATCTGTAACTTAGCTCTTTACTGGTATATGTGCGCAGATAAACTCTCAGCTATTTTCTATCTGTAGACAAATATGGTTTTATTCCTTTCTTTTTATATCATTACAATTTCAGAAGCACTAAATTTTCAGTATTACTTTCTCAAGATTTAAAGTTTGCAGTTATAAATAAATGCAAGATTTTGTGTTCTAGAAAAAAAAGTCTACTTACTCATACTCTCCAGTTCGAAGAAAGCAAAGAGCCCGATTACCATACAGAAGATGGTTCCCAGACCTTGGAGAAGTTATAAAAAATTATCAGTTGGCAAAATATCAACTATAAACAATTATGGCTAATAAAAATGCTCTAAGTTTAAACCATATGTTACTATGGACAGTCCATTTCTTCAATAAATACAAGTATTTAACTTGCAGCCGGTTGTGAACCTCTTTTCTTCAAGAACCAGTCTTAAAAGAAGTTTCAGAAAGATGTTTGTCCCTCCTGAGCATTAGGAGCAATGAATTTGGGAACATAAATGGAGGGTCTGTTGAACCACAGTTCAAAGTCTTTGAAACAGTATATATGCCATGTTTACTCTGGACTCAGTCCCACGTTGGCAAGTAGAACAACTGACAACAGTGAGATAATTTCTAATTTCTTGGCAGAAAGTACTATTATATATAATAATTTTACTGACGTAACCAATGGGTTACAGCAATTCGTAACAAATAATTAAAAAGGCCATACTAAGCCTATTGGATCGGAGAATAAGAGACTTGGGGCATCCTGACTAGCTATAGAGTGTGCCCACGTTTCCTGGTTGCCAAGGCATGCGCGAAGTTTGCAGCACTAACCATAATTTTCCTGCATGTATTTGCCAATAGTACTAAGTAAAATCCATAATTTAGTAATTAGCACCCTAATAATTTAGACTTAAACGTAGTACTTTTATTAAAATAATATAACTTTGTATAGACATTAAGTACAATAATACTGTACTAAATATGTTAAGAGAAGTTCTTAATTGCTTGAGTACTGACTTTTAAATTCGCAACAGACCAACCAGCAGAGCTCTCAAAACATTATGGAAATCACCCTGTATAGTACTTACCAATTTTCAATGGCTCCTGTGTATGAGCATATAGCAGCAGCAAAATTCTGTTTGGAAAATTCTTTATTTCCTTTCCGTTTCATATTTTCACCTTTCTGTAATATTAAGCATGCAGAACAAAATTAAGTCCAACTGCAGTAACAAACGCAAATGCATTAAAAACATATCCAAGGTTCTCTGCTCATATAGCAAGATGCTGAATGCACTGAACACTGTCATTTTAAAGGCATCCTAAATCTAATGTTAAACATGCCTTACTGAACAAGATGACTATGGATCAGTAACTAATGCTGAACTAATATAATTTTTGCCTTAAGTATTTAAGAGTATACAAAAAAGTACAGTTTACAAGTCATGCTACAAATACTGCCCCCGGGTAGTTAAATGAAAGTTTAGCTTACTTTCAGTGGGGGCATTTATCATAGTTAATCTATTTACTATAGATTATTAATGTATAGCTTAGCTTAAAGATACAGAGAACCGACTCACTCTACCACACACCCCCTGCTCAATTCCAAAACAAGGGCAGTTTGCTTCAAAATACAACTTCCCATTGAAATTTTTATGATTAAGCAATTTTCAGAACATCCTTCCACACACGCTTATTTGTCCCAGACACAAGATGACTGACAAACTTCCAATAATTTCCACTATGGCAGTTTTTGCATGGACGGCTCCCCCACCACTCAGTGTCCGGGAGGGTGTGCGGCAGGGGAGGGGCAGTTCATGTAAACCAACGCCAATAAGTGGGGGGATGGGTGTGCGGCAGGTGTGCGCCCGTGTAAAAGCCACAGGCAGCGGGTGTCTGTGCGTGCGCTCCCGCCGCACATCCACCTCCACCCACAGAGCCGTCCAACAAAACGGAGAATGTTCCGTGGGTGGAGATGGGTGTTGGTAGGTGTAGGTGGGTGTGTCCTTGTAAACGGGCACACACCCACCTACACCTGCCGCGCCAATACACCCTCCACCCAACTCAGTCCGTGTAAGAACAACCTAACTGAAAAGAGCTGCCCTCACTACCACCCACTCAAAGGCCCTTTTCAAACAGTACGTGGCCGCGGTGGGTGGAGATGGGTGTGCGTCCGTTCCCACGGGCGTACACCCATCTCCACCCACGGAGCATTGGAGCCCATTGCTCCGTGGGTGGAGATGGGTGTAGCACGGAAGCGCGCACGCACCCCCACCCATCTCCACACAGCAAAACTGCATGGAGATGGGTGGGGGCATCTTGTGTGAAAAGGGCCAAAGTCTTTAACCAGCTCTCAGCAATGGCCCTTTTCACACGAGGACGCACCCACCATGCTCATGCAGATCCACTGCATGGGTATGGGGGGTGCAGGCGCCTGTGTGGGCGCCTATGTGACCGCCACAGCCAATGGGTGGGGGTGCATACGCGCTCCCACACTCTCCCCATCGCCCATGCACAGAGCAACCAACGACAACGGCAGTTTCTCCACACATGGAGATAGGTGTGCATCTATGTAGCGGCCGCCCGTCACCGCACACAGCGTCCACCCATCCTTCCCCACACCTCAGCCCATTTGAGAAGGGCCAATGTTTCTGGGACCCAACAGCCACCAAATCCACTGCATCTCCAGAAGGATGGTTGGTGACACAACAGAAGGAGTGTTCCTCTTTGCTGTTCAACAACCGTTGGGAGTCCAAAGACCACCAAAATAGAAGTCTAGATTGTTAATTCTGTCATAATCTAGATGCCTTTGGTAGCCAAAGAATCACAGGACATCTGGGAATAGACAGATATTACCTTCTTCAAGTCATTTCCTTCTCCATCCCTGCCCACCATGCCTCTTAAACCATGGACTATGGGAAGAGGCTCAGGAGTCTGCTGGGCAGAATCCCAAACAGGGAACATCCTAGTAGTCTGGGATATATATCCCTGGCCTGGAAGCATACTGGCCATTTTTGATCACAATCTGTGTCTTTAAAAAATTATATATATACATATATATATATACACATATATACACACACACACACACACACGTTTTTGTTCTACCTTTATACAATAGTCACAATTCCGAGACTGAAACTCTGCCACTAAATCATAACCTTCAACCACAACTTGTCTTAGGAAAAGCTCATCTGTAGACAGAAATTATTGAAGTTAATAAAAAAAAAGTTTTTTAAAAAAGGAGCAACCAGAGACCACAAGAAGTCTGACTATTTACTTCTACAATTATGGAACATTCTGTAACTAGAAAACAGATGTCTGTCAAGTTTTAATTTTTCCCTGACATGATGCAGAGAAAGCTAATAAACTAGTTGGCAAGATGACACATGGTTAAGTAATTGGCTGAACATAATTTTAAGTTAGTCTTGTACTGATGAGAAAAAATTAAGACACTTGCTACTGGCAGGCAATAAAAAGGCAAAGTTAGTTTGGCTGATCCCATTGCCCACGCACCACCACATGGAATATACGTAGCGTGCGGGCACGTACGTACGCACACAAACAAGCCCTGCACACCTCTGGCACGGGACATGCGGCCTACATGCAAACCATGGCATAAACAGGGTTTGGGATCAGTCCCTATGTCTAGAAGCCAGGAACTCAAATTTTAAAAATGTAATAAATGTTGCAAAAGACCATGATTTCAATGTTCTAGAACCTTTGCTATTGAAATAAGAGATAAATCCTTTAATGCAGGTACAGTTGGGTAGGTTAAATACATCTGAATAATTCATTCAAAATACAACTATTTAACTAGCTCTGCTTATAGCATTCACAGACTATAAAGGAAAGGAATGTCTCAGTCATCATATTAAGATGTTAGACCAAACTAAAATGAGGAACTTCACTGATCATTGGCTTTCAAGCAATAATTCAAATATAATACTTGACTACAGAGGTAACAACAGTTTAATGGAGAAGAGAATTGCTCTTTCAGTCCATTTGAAATATGTTTTCAACCTATTTTCTGGTACTTGTTGAGACCATTTTAAAACTTTTTAATTTAAGAACTAAAGAGAACATTAATTCCCATAGTTCTGGATGTGGATCCCCAGTTTTATGGAATGAAGGGGCTTGGTTAAAAAGTCTATGTCTTGAAAACACCTACATGAGTCCCACTGACTCGAGGGGCTGAGAAACGAAATGGTTTCAAGATTATGGTCTAAGATCAAATACTTAGGCTTTCTAAATTGAAAAACAGAATTAAGGTACCTAACAATTTATGTGGGACTGCTGACTCAAAGAGAGAAGGCATTCTAATGAATGCTGTAAGATACTTTCCAGCAAGAGGGTGAGCGTGCTGAGGCAGATAACTATAAAGCTGTGGTCATATCTCGGAGTTAGCCTCAAAAAGAATCATCATCCACTTACTTCATGCCAGTTCTTAGTGCCAAGACAAGTTACATTCACTTTAACGGGAGTAAGTGCTAAGGCAACAAGTGGGCAAAGGATCATGCTAAAAGTATTTTAGCATTTAAAACCCATGGTCTGCGGACCTCACAGCCACATGGGATCTGCACGCATCCACATTGCTGGCACGTGCACGGGGTTCCATGGGCCACAGGATTACGGCCAATGTGAGGTTTGGGAATCTTTCCGTTTGGGGATCACTTTGAACATTAGTCCAAGCTCTATCGTCAGGTAATAGTTGATGAAGGGGAACCTGAGATGCATGCTCAGGTTGGGGGAAGGAAAAGAAGGGTTCAGATTATAGTCTGGCCAACTGATCCATCCTCTATCATCAAGTGCATGCGCTCATCTACTTCCTACATTCAGTGCCTGAAGACAGGAGCTGGATCCAAGAACCCTATCCAGAAATTAAAAAGGGACAAAATAAGAACTGGTCATGGGCTGGATTTGACCCACAGGCTTCCCATTTCTGCTCTAACAGGACCAAAACATTCAGTGTCTCTTATAAGCGGACTCTCGATTTGTTTTTCTTACCTTTTAACGTTTTTCTTAAAATGATAGTAAAAGACTCTTATTATATGTAGTTACAAATAAGAATTTGAGTTTTCATCTGAAGCTGAATTCCATAACACTTTTTTTCCCCCCTAACCCTGTTTTTGCTTCAAAAGAAAAAAAATAAAAGATTTCTCTTCTCCAATCCTATACCACCTTTGAGAATACTCCCTCCGGTCAAATAGGGTTCAAGTCCCAAGGTTAGTCACAGTGGAACAAATACTAGATATCAATATTTTTCTTACAGCTGCAGAAGGAACAATGCAATGAATAATATGCTAAAGGAAAAAAGAAAACAAATCATTAGTGTTTCCAGCTGCAAAACAGCTGTCAAGACTGAAGAGCATATGATGGCATATGCTGCATCTAAAAACAGATTCACTTCTAATCAAGGTTTCTGTCTCTTTCTTTGTTTTCCTAAAGAGAAAGTCACAAAAAGACTAGGACCTAGCAGGTCATTTATTCCTATCATTTATTCCCCATCTGAATCAGAATACATAGTTACTTCACCATATATGACGAGGCCACACAACAGGTTATCCCACTTTGGGCAGCATTACCTCACATTGGGCAACCTTAACCTGCAAGGCAGCAGATTATAAGGCCCGCGGCCGCCAGATATTCACCCAGCCCTCACCCTGGGGCACACAGCCAGATGCTGCACAATACATCTGCCAGAGAAGGCCAGTGATATATTGTACATTACTGTTACCCAATCTGAGCCAAGGTTGCCCAATGTTGAATAATGGGCTACCTCCTGTGTGGCCAAACCCATGCGGCCTTGCCCGATGGCAAATCCGCAGGCACCACAGAGCAGCAGGCATAGTTCACCATTCCTGTGCATCCACATCATGCCTAGGAGCGGGATACTGGGTGAGCTGGGGCCAGGCACCCACACATGTGGACGACAGCTCCTTGGCCCATCCAAGGGCGTGATGGAACTTGTGACAGCGGCCCGCCCATCCTGTTTCCACGTTAGAAGGAGGGGCAGATCATGCAGCCTGCTCTTCCTACTGGCCCGAAGTGTGGTGGCTGCATTCACCCTCCCCATAGCGTAATTCAGTGTCAGTCAGTCACACAGCCAGTCAGTCAGTGTGGATGTAAGACCATGTCTACACTAGAAAAGAATAACTGTGCTCCCCCCCCCCCCAAGAGATGAAAATGCAATAAAAAGGCAGTAGAGCTAGCAATATAGTCCTGTGCACACTCCAAACATGTCTCGCCTTGATTTCCGCCTTAAGGTAAAAGCTACAATGCTTTGAATGGTTTTAAGCAATGCCTTCTAAACCTAGCTTATGGAAAAGAGGCTTAAGCAGTCACCCTCGCAGTTCAGCAAACTGATTTCAAACAAATTTGGTAAAGGGACAAAAGGCCCAAAGTAAATAGGAACATGAGATTTCAAGAGCTGCACCTAGACAGCACTTGCTCATTTTGTTGCCAAAAACTTCCACCAAATTACGAGCATTGCCCCTCCTCCCTTAGGAAACCAGGCTTCATTAATTTGAGGGCTTGTTGCATGAAATGACCTACTTCTAATATGCAGATGGGGCCCAAGGAAGCAATATAGGACTAAGATGTTGCTCAGAGACTAAGTAGCAGGACCAGATAAACTTAAGATACAAATATCCTTTGCAAGGAACATAGGAGGATTATTATAATTGAAAGTCATTTTAATGTTATAGGATACCCCAGCTCACGCAAGAAGATAGTAAACATACATCTTCACAACTATATGAAAGGGGATTGTTCCCCTAGTCATTAAAATTTCCTATACTTACAGTCTTCAAAGAGAGTTTGTACAGCAGACCAACAACAAGGTTCAAGTTTTTCTAATTTCTGCAGAACATTGAAGTCGCCTGTATGTCTTACCCAGTTAACGACATCTATATGTTTAAAACGCTGTTTTTCAAATAAAGAAAAGAAATTACATAGTTACCGTCATTGTTCTATTGCCAATAAATAATGTAAGGCACAGGAAAAAACTAAATGAGAGCAACGTAACAAGCAATTTTAGCAAATGATATACCATATACATAAACACTTAAGTATAAAAAGCAGCCACCACACACAAAAGACTCGCACCTGTGAAAATAAGTTTTGTGCTTTTTTTTAAGATTGCTGTCAGTTTGTGACTTAAACAGCAGATAATCAGAACCACTTCATTCTCCTTCCTGCAACGTAAAACTTCAAGTTGGGACTTTACATTGAGAGGAGGCAGGTACCACCTCACTGCCCTACAGGGTAAACAGTGCTTGCACTGTAGCCGCACTCCTGTCTTCTCCTCCTCCCCACTTTTCTTCTTCCAGTGGCGAAGCAGCAGCAGCAGCTCTCTGGGACCTCCACTACTACTGGGAGTAGGGATGTGTATGTGTGAAAAGTTTAATTAGGAAAAGGCTTTTTGCCATGAACATTTTTTATATTTAAAATACACATATAGTAGCAGCAACCTTATTCAACCATCTAATAAATAATGTCGCAAACGGAGAGATGCCAGAGTTGTCTGCAGAACTAAACAACATACATATTTTACAAGTACTTTATACTCCCTTAACCCCGCACAATTCAGATACCAGGGAAGTGAGGAAATTTTTGGTTTATGCCAAACATCCAACACCACAACTTTATTTCAAACACCACTCAACTATATTTCAGTGTTTGAAAGAGAAGACTTGTCACTTATAGAGGAAACATAAGCCACAATTTAGTTTAGATTTAAGATTCTAGAATTGTGACAATGTTGGTGAAAGTTATTTGTATTGGTTACTAAACAAAATATTAGCAACCAAGTCAAGTTAGAATACACAATTGCTTTTCAATGAGTAGAACTTATTTTGTTGCTCTATATTTCTTTATTAATAACTCCTGATACCAGCAGATTATCAATGCTACATCATGAACAGTTCCTTAAACTCATTAGTTGACAGCAATCCAGGAAGGAACCCATTGGTAGTTTAGTATAAAGATGACTGTCCATTTTAAAACCATTTTTTGGTATTGTTTCTATAGCAGGACTTGTTACAAACTAATTCCTCTCAATTTGTCTGTGGCCATTAATCAAACCTTTGTTGCCCTTCCCACAGTAAACCTTATTTGTATAGATATTTTAAAGATAAAACAGTTTCATAACAGAACCCTTTGATGCGGTTCACATTAACATTAATACTGGGCTCAGGATAAGAAGTTTTAATTCTGTCAACTGTAGAATACAAAGTTAATTATTCATTTATGTCTGTCTGTTCAGGAAAAGCATTGCAAGAATCAATTCTGTTGTGTGTTTATACCAGTTGTTCCTTTTGAGTTAAAACACAGAGTGCAAAACTGTTAAGACCGATGACCAAAATAAACCTTTTTAAAAAAAACCTTTACAACTCAGAATCACGCTGTATACTACTTTTCAGGAAAATGAGCTTTCATGAAAACAAGCACAGTCCTTGAAAACGAGGTAGAAACATATGCCAGCGTAGAAGGAGGCTGTCCATTACGTCACCCAGATTTCACAAACCTAGCACATACTTCTGTTTTTTGACCAAGTAAGCTTTCAATTAATTTCCCATCTAAGTTGCAGGGGCTTGACCTGTAAAGCCTTTTTAACGTTACAAACAATAAGTCCAATCCTATGGTCTTCGTATGCTGCGCGCAGTCACGCAGCATGCCTCTCCATTGCTGGCACATTGTGCCATGCGGAAACCGCACGCGTGTGCACCCATGCAACTTGTACATGGGGATCCGCATACCATGGGATTGAGCCCAATATCTTTAAGACCATCTCAAAGATGATAAAGTCTATTACAGAGCCGCAGTAACAGATCTATAGTTAGGGCGGCTTGCACTCTGTTAAAATCTTGAACATTCTACTCATTATAAAATTTAGATGGTTTATCCTATCACCGTGAAATTGTGTAAGCACAGTCATGTGGCTGAGGGGTAGAGGCTGTCCAAAATTCAGATAGATCTATTGAGAAATGGCTGAGTTATTCAGGTTTGAAAATTGGACACAGAAATGTTTCTTCTGGATTTTACAACCAGTTTCTTTTGACATAGAAAAGTGTGTTAAAGTTATTAGTCAGGAGCCGTAGAGATGTCAGAAAATTCAAGTGTGCATTCTAGTCCATTCCCAAGTTTGGATTTTGAAAATACATTGTGTAGTTTTAAAGTTATGATATTTCCAATATCCTACGTTATCCAATGGAGGGATTGAGGTTCTAGGGAGAACATCACATCCACATAAGAGAGAGCGGGGATGAGGTGGGCCAGGACTCTTGGGCTCAATGAGAGGGAAGTAGGGATGAGTGGGTTAGAGCAGGGGAGCTGGGAACCGAACTCCTGGGTCCTTTGGGAAACAGGTGGTGGTAGTGGGTTAGAGAAGCGGGGCTGGGAGCTAGGACTCTGGGGTTAAATAGGAGGGGAGTACAAGCTAGTGGGTTCGAGCAGAGAGCCAGGACTCCTAGGCTGTAGGAGGGGGGATTTTTTAAGTGAGAAGTTAAGGCTCTTAAAAATTCACTTGTATGCAAAAAGCATGGGACTTAAGTTACGGCTCCTGCCTTAACTTCTGCACCATGTAAGCTGTAAACATGTTGTACAGTCATCTAATGATATTTTATATATTTGCTATTTATTATGCCATGTTTGTTTATACACCTTGTGAGTCGCCCCGAGCTGCTCTGTGAGCAGGAGGCAGCGGGGTAGAAAAATGGTGAAATAAAAATAAATAAATATATTGTGCTTGCTTACAACTTAAGACTCCATGCACCCACACTTTGCCTTGGTCTTTCAGGCCCAAGTCTCTTCCTCTGCAGGTTGGGGGTAACACTGAAGCTGGGGAAACCAAGAGGTCAGGGCAGATTGCTATAAAAGGAAGGATAAATTGTGCTTACAGTGGAGAGAGGGATCTAGTCCATAATATTGGGGCAGGAAGGAGCTTGCTGTGCCCAGTTTCAATGTTAAGAACTTAAGTAGTGTCATACTGGGTCAGACCAATGGTCCATCGAGCCCAGCACGTGTCTCTGACAGTGGCCAATTTTGGTAGCTTGGGAGAAGTACCCAACAGGTCACAATGGGGCGATCCATTCCCTGCTGTTCACTCCCAGCTCCCGACAGTGAGAGGTTACATTTCCCCAAACCTACCTGGCTAATAGCTGCTACTGGACCTATCCTCCAGAAACTTGTCCAACCCCTTCTTAAACCCAGCTGTACTATTGGGCTTGACCACATCTTCTGGCAACAAATTCCACAATTTAATTGTTCCATGAATGCACTGATGATAACGCGTTAAGTGAAAAAAATGCTCTTTTATTTGTTTTAAATCTGCTACCTGTTAGCTTCATGGAGTGTTCCCCAATTCTAATACTATTTTAGAGGGTAAATAACCATTCCCTATTAAACATCTTCCACACCACTCACGATTTTAATAACTTCTATCGTATCCCATAAGTCGTCACTTCTCCAAGCTGAAGAACCCCAGCCTCCCCATACAGGAGCCATTCCATATCCCTTCTTCATTTCTGTTGCCCTTCTCTGTACCTTTTCTAATTCTACTATATCTTCTTTGAGATGGGGTGACCAGAACTGCACGCAATATTCAAGGTGTGGTGGCACCATAGATTTAGATAGTGGCATTATGATATTTTCATTTTTATTCTTTAGTCCTTTACAAAAAATTCCGAACACTGATTACTTTTTTGACTGCTGCCGCACACTGACCTGAGGATTTTGGTGTATTGTCCAGAATGACTCCAAAGTCCTTTTCCCAAGTGTTAACTCCTAATTTAGAACCCAGCATGGAGTACATAAAGTTTGAATTTTTCCCCTTATGCGAATCACTTTGCACTTGTCCACATTAAACTTCTGCCATTTAGATGCCCAGCCACCCAGTCTCGAAAAATCCCCCTGCAATTCTTCACAGTCCACTCGTGTTCCCTTTCCAGATCATTAATGAATACTTTAAACACTGGTCCCAGTAGAGATCCCCGAGGCACTCTACTATTTACTTCTCTCCATTGTGAAAATTGAACATTTAGTCCTACTCTTTGCTTCCTTTCCTTTAACCAGTTACCACCTCCTATCCCATGATTTCTTAATTTCTTCAAGAGTATTCTTCAAGTATTCTTCATGGAGGGACCTTATCAGTTTCTGAAAATCCAGATAAACTATATCAACCGGCTTCCCCTTCTCCACATGCTTATTCACACCCTCAAAAATTCCATTAGTGAGGCACAACTTCCCTTTGCTAAATCCATGTTGACTCTTCCCCATTAATAGGCCCTGTAATTCTGTTTTTAATAATAGTTTCCACAATTTTGCCCAGCACAGACGTCGGGCTCACCGATCTCTAGTTTCCAGTATCACCAATGTTGCCACCGTGTAGAGCAGCAGCATCCACACTTACGTGGAGATTTACAGCAACGCAATGGCGTGGCCGACTAACTGGCATAATCCCTCCCTTATCAGCCTAACCACATCCCTCATTTGCATGGCCACACTCCAGCCAGAAACTATAACCCAGCTTCCCCCACCCTAAGTCCTCTCACATAACTTTGGGGGGAGGGGCACGGCCAGGAGAACAGGCAGCATGGGGGTGGCATGGACCAGGTGGCCTGGGCGTGTGCAGAGAACAAATGTGGTGAGAGTGGTGTGTGCACGCCTCAGGCGAGCACAGGGAAGCCAGCAGCCAGTGCCACCTGCACAGCTGAGCCCACGACACAGATAAACCAGAATCTACTCAGGAATGTCACATGATTGATTGGTCGATTGCAATCGACGTTCGAAGCACTTCTGCTGTAGAGGAAGCGAATTGGGGCTAAAAGACCAAGGCAAAGTGTGGGTGCATGGAAACTAAGTTAAGGCAGAAGCGTAACTTACAATTTCCATATCTGTGGGAACATGAGGAGCCTTCTCTATTAAAGTGAAGGTTTTTTGATCCTAGAATACTATCATATTTCAGCTACTATACACTTATCGCTTATACATATGTAAGAAATTAATGCAGACATGTGACTGACTGAAAAGACATTTTTTAAAATCATGCAAATACAAAAACAAAATAAAAAAACCCAACACTTACACCTTCTGCTCTATCTCCAATTTTCAGTATACTTCCGATAAATTGTGGATTGCCCTAAAACCAAAAAAGACAAATGACTACTAATTATTTATCCAGACAGAAGCAATCCTCTTCTTTGGATCCCACTGTGACAGACCATCCTTATTGCCTTCAGACTAGAGTGAAGCCCTATGATCATAGGCAACCTAAAGTTGTGGCAGAGTTCATCCCAGCCTCTTGAAATGGCTAATTGATCTCAACTAAGAGCATGCAAAAGGCTATGGCCATCTGGGAAGCAAGTATAAAAGGCTGAGCTAATGCTCAGATAAGGAACCACAGAAGAGGTATTGCTATTGAGATAGGAGCTCCTTAAGATGCCCAGAAAGTAAGGGCTGGTCTATAAGAATACATAAACAATTCACTAGCTGCATTAATAAAAATAAAAAGTTAGCCAGGATGCGACATGCAGTGGTTGGGGGTGCTTGGTCTTCCCACTAATAAAGTGATTTGCAGGGAACAGATACACCTCTGTCTACACTGCAACACGTTTAGCATGTTTAGCACAACTTGCAGTGTTGTTGGTCTCCTACATAAGAAGTGCCATACTAGGTCAGACCAATGGTTCAGCAAGCCCAGCATCCTGTCTCCAACAGTAGCCACTCTCCGTCTCTTCAGAAAAGTACCAAAGAGGTCCTAATAGAGTGAACCAATCCCTGCAGTTCACTCCTAGCCCCTGACAGTCAGAGGTTATGTCCCCCCCAACCAACTTGGTTATAGCCATTAATGACCTATCCTCCAAGAACTTATCCAATCCTTTTCGCTGACTTCGGCCATATCCTCAAATAACAAGTTCCACAAGCTAGTTGCATAAAAAAATATATATTTTCTGTTTCTTTGTTTTATATTTGCTGCCAGTTAGTCTCATGGAGAGGGCAAAACTACTCATAATTTTATAAACCTCTATCATTTCCCCTCTCGGTCATCTCTTTTCCAGGATGAAGAGTCCTAACCTATTAAGCCTCTCTTCATATGGAAGCCATTCCATACCTTCGAACATTTGTGCTGCCTTTCTCTGCACCTTTTCTAGTTCTACTATATCATTTTTGAGGTGGGGTGACCAGGACAGCACACAATACTGAAGATGTGGCTGCATCATAGTAGCATAATGATATTTTCTGTTTTATTCTTTCGCTTTCTAAATAATTCCTAACATGGTTTTCCTTTTTGACTGTTGCTGCACACAATGGGTGAAAACAGACACGATGCTAACTCTACTTTAACAACCTTTTAACACTGCTTATGTATGCTGCAGGGCTGTATTGGTGTCCTATGCAGCCCTGCAACATGCATAAGAAATGTTAAAGCGGTGTTCAAGCGGAGTTAACGTCATGTCTGTTTTCACCCTAGAGCTAAGATTTTCATTCAATTGTCTACAATGATTCCAAGGTTCTTTTCCTGAGTGGTAACACCTAATTTAGAACTCAGTGTTGTGTATGTATAGTTTAGATTATTTTTTCCTATGTGCATCACACTGGTAAACATTGAATTTCATCTGCCATACAGTTACCCACCTGAAATTCCTCAAAGACCAATCCCCGGTCTTAACTATCTTGAATAACCTTGTGTCAACTGTTAAACACCAGTTCCAGTACAGACTCCTGGTATACCTCACTATTTATCTCTGTCCATTGTGAATTTAGTCCTATCCTTTGCTTCCTATCCCATGACTTAGTTTCCTCAAGCATCTCTCATGAGGAACCTTATCAAGTGCTTTCTGAGTGTCCAAATACACTATACCTGCTCACCCGTATCCACATGCTCATGAAATTCCAAGAGATTAGCAAGCCATGACTTGCCTTTGCTAAAATCATGTTGACTCTTCCCCTCTATGTCAGGTTTATCAATAAGCCCAATAATTCTGTTCTTCACAACTGTCTCCACCATTTTGCCCAGCACCAACATTGGACTCACCACCAGTCTATAGCTTCCAGAGCTGCTTCTGGAGCCTTTTTTAGAAATTGGTGTTGTTTGCTATCCTCTAATCCTCAGGTACAGCAGCAGATTTTAGCGATAGATTACAAATTACCAATAGCAGTTCTGCAATTTTATATTTTGATTTCCTTCAGAACTCTGGGATTAATACCATCAGGTCCTGGTGATTTGTTACTATTTAATTTTCTCTAAAACTTCTTCTAGTCACACTGATTTGTGACCATTCTTCAGATTCATCATCTACAAATAATAGTTCTGGTATGGGTATCTCCCCAACAACCTTTGCAATCAAGACAGAAGCAAACAATTCATTTAGCTTCTCTGCAATGGCCTTACACACACACCCCCGGCCGAGTGCCCTTTCACCCCGATTATCCAGTGGCCCAACCAACTCTCTAGCAGGCTTCCTAATTCTGATGCATTTGAAAAGTTATTAGTTTTTGCATCTTCAGCAAGTCATTTTTCAAATGTCCTCCTGGCCTGCCTTATTAACGTTTTACCTCTAATTTTCCAATACTTATGCTCTCTCTCATTTTCCTCATTTGGACTAGCTTTCCAGTTTTTAAAAGATGCCTTTTTGGCTCTAATGGACTCCTTCACCTCACCATTTCGCCATGCTGGCGTATGTTCAGTTCTTTTGGTGCCTATTTTTTACTTGTGGAATACACTTAATCTGGACCTCCAAGATGGTGTTTAAGTAACCACTATGCCTCTTGCAAGCATTTAATCCTCACAACTGCTACTTTGAGTTTCCCTCTTAACTAAGTTTCCTCATTTTTGCATCGTTTCCTTTTTTATAAAGTTAAACATTACTGTGGTAGTTTTATTTGGCATTCTCCCCCCATAAATATGTTGAATTTTATAACTACTGCTAAGTGGCTCCACCACAATTGCCTCTTGAACCAGATACTGCACTCCTGTTAAGATGAGATCCAGTCACTTCTCCTCTTGTAGGCTTCTTCTGCACAGTAATTTGGCAAAAAAATGTATAGGGCTAGAGCTTGTGGAATCAGCCCTCGCCACAATCCATCCACCCCCCATATCCCTGTCTCCAACTATCCACGAACAGCTACACAAGCACAACTCCATACCTGCACACACAATCATACACAGACACATGCAACCATCTTCCAGAGCCACACCCCCTTGCATTTTCCACATCAGCACACCCATAAACATACCAACAGAACAAGACAGACACAGACATAACAAAAGACAGACTAACATGGGACACTCATCCTCATTCCCTTTCCCCACCCCAGCCTCAAGGAGCCAGGAGAAGCTACTTCTATTTGCTAATCACTCCTATAGCACTTTCAGTGTTCCAAGTGCTTTACAATCAATATCTAGTCTGTCCTCACAACCACCTTGAGTGGTAGGTCATTATTATCATCCCCATTTTAAGGATGAGGAACTGAGGCTGAGAGATAGCAATTTGCCCAAGGCCTAACTAGTGTGTTCAAGGCTAAGACATTATTTGAAAGCATCACACATGGAGGTGGGGGAAATCTCGTATAACAGGTCGAGCCTTCAAGGTCTTGTGACCACAGCAAGCTAATACAGTTATATTCACATATAATCAACATGTGCTAAGATACTAATTAAGAGATTAATACATTCCAAATAATACAAAACAAATACCACTTACTGAAATTATAGCTTTCTTAACCAAATCAGAAAGGTCTTCCAGCACCAAATTCTGCCGTAGTTTTCTCACAACTGGCTCACAGGGGCGCAAATCGCTTAAAGAATAACAGATCTTTTTTAAAACAACATCTGTTATGTGATCTTCTCTGCTAATACTAAAGTGGTCCTATTTAAACAAGGCAATGCTTGTAGAGCTGAGTCAAGCTCTTCAAACAGGAGAATTTGAGCTCCTAAATCCATATTTAGGAACCTATAGCAATAGACTGATTTTAGAAAGGGCAGAAAATCCAGCAATTCCCACTGACAAATTATCTACTAAATATCTGCAATCAACAGGATTGGGTTACTGATGCAGGTGCCTAAATATGGATTTAAGAGCACAGTTTCAGGGACCGTGAAGAGCTTGCTCTTGTGCTCAAAACTAAGCTTCCTCAACTGGAATACCCTGATACGGACATGGACAATTACAAATCCCATCTCCATATGGTGTTAATCTATAGGGTTTGGGTGTGTGTGTGTGTGTGTTTTTAATCTCTTTTACCTTATAATTTCTTGTATGTTGATTGTTATTGTTGATATGAGAAAAATATAAACGTTATGTAACAGTGCATGTTTGATACTTAAAATTATAATAATAAAAAATAAACCTCATTTACAACCAAATCTGCTCATGGCCAGGTTAAATCATTAATGTGGGCAATTACGATACTTGTATATTTTTTGTCTGAAATTCTCTCTATTATAAGAATAGCACACAAGTAAAAACATAAACCAAGCAGAAATACGTCAAACTATTAGCCAACGTGAAAAACTGTTCACTTACTTCCAAGTTAAGTAGCCATCTATTTCAAGACAGTGCAAGTATTCAAACAAATGATTCCAAAAGACATATATATTAATCACATCACAAAAGTCTTTACGCACAGAGATAGGCATCTTGCACCATTCTTCACAGAGATTAACTATTCAACATGAGAAAAGAAAAACAAAAAACAAACTCAAGCACAGAATCTTGATTATTTATAACAAAATTTCCACTGATGTTTCAATACTACAACAAGGCCTAAAATCTAATTAACTGGAATCAATGGAACTCAAGAAATCCAAATATAGCTTGAGTTTTTACCCATAACTTCATGCAGGTCTTTTCATCCAAAAATGGAGATTCCCCACGGGACTGGATTTGGAAGCTGTTTGTAGCAGAGGCACCTGGTCCTCCCTAAAAGAAGTATTGACCATCATCTCGAGGAATTATCCTTGTGGGTCTAAACATCAAACTAGATTATAATGAAATTCTTTACTTTTATATAGTACCCCCCTGCCATGGCACTCTGAGCGCTTTACATAGAACACAACTTTTAATCCTCACAACAACCCTGTAAAATCTGGAAGTAACTGAAAGATGTACAACTATGTGTAAACTCTTTAGCCACAGGCTGAAATTAAGCAGATTGAAGGTTTAGGTGCAATTTTTAGCTCTACTTCAAAATGTCTTTGTAATGAAGGGTGATTTCACACAAGATGCTACCCCACATGTGCACCCATTAGGCCTGCATTTGGCTGCCCATCTGAAAGTGGTGCAGTCAAATATGTGCTTTCGCGAGCCACAGAGCAGCCACTCTCCACAACTCACATCATGCCAGGAAGCTCGGAGTGGGCCATGCAGGGCAAGTCAAATAGATCTGTGGCAACAGGCAATGTGGCCCCTGCCTGGCTGAAGCCAACCACACCAGTGACAGATCCACCAGTACCACAGAGGGTTGTGGACCCAAAGTCCAAAGCATCCCCATGGGTATTTACATCTCGACCAGCCACCCCACCAAACCCCAAGCCCTTAGGGAACATGCATGCGAAATACAAAACTGTGCTGGGCTAAGCCGTGGTTAACCAATCCCTGCATGCACCCAGCACATGCCAAATTCCCGGGCAGACAGAGCAACCCCCAAAGGCCACTGAGAACAGCAGCTTGGTGAGACAGATAAACGAATGTTCCCAGAGGTGGGGAGGGGCATGTAACACCCGTCAAAAACAGCAAGGTAACAGGTGATTTATGTTGTGTGTTCACAAGCAAGTACCAGCACCACCACCAAAGCATCAATATCAGTACAAGCCTCAGCAGTGCAAGCTGCACCCCAACCCCACATCTGCAGGGCATGCCCTGGTCCAAGGAAGAGACCAGGGCCCTTGTGGAACCATAAGGTGAAGCTGGACCGTGAGAGATACTACAACGAAGTATACCAACACGTCTCCAAGCAGGTGGCGCAGCAATGGGGATATGTACCAATGCCGGCAGAGGACAAAAGACTGAAGGCATTCATACAAGGCGAGCCACGACAACCACCTGAAGTCCGGTCACGCAAGGCAAGCATCATCACACTACAAGGAGCTGAATCCATTTCTCTGTATGGATGGGGAGATAGTGGCCCCTCAGACCTGCAGCAGCGTCTTCACCAAGGGGCAAAAGTGAAGTATCCAGCCTGCCCACTTCCACTCCAGCTAAGCCATCAGCACCCAACTCCACACCCAGGAAGAAACACCTGCAGACAAAGGCCACATCTTGCCCATCCCAGAGCTGGAGCCAGCATTCACGGACCCTATTGAGGGTACTGCGATCATCCACCTGCATCCCCTCAACATGGAAAGCCAGCCACTGCCAAGAAAGCCAACAGGTTCAGAAGAAGGAATTCGAGGACACAAAACAACATTGGTGAGCCAGAGAAGACCAGTATGTTTATGCACCGGGGGGGGGGGGCACCAATGTTGAATTGGCGAACAAGAACAATGGCCGAGGAGCACCAACGTAGGACCGGACCATCACCCTATAGGTTAACAGGTGGCCAGAATAGCATAGGCAAGGCAGACCACCAGTCCTAGGAGCCAGCTACCCTGGCTGGAAGGGTCAAGCAGGCTGGAGGGCACTGAGGCAGACCCATGCAGGGTTGAGGGCAACACCAATATGGATAGGAGGGCATGGGAGACTGCAGAAACCAAGATGGTGGTGAACAAGCAAGAAGATGTTGCGTAGCAAGGCAGGACAGAAGCAGCAGGTGGGCAGAACTCTTCCCATTGCCTTGCTACAGGCATGGACCCTCAATGGGCACAGTCTGAGCTGCCACCGCCACCACCATTCACCAGCGCCCTTTGTAACTGAGAGCATGGAACTGCTGGCACAGGGAGGACATGGCCAAGGATCTGATGGAGGAAGTCATGTAGTCGGTGGATGAAATCCAGGATGTCATTTGCGGCCCGCCAGCAAATGAGGACCCTGAGGCGGAACAAGGCCAAGCGCTGGGCCCTCGCTACTGAAAGCACCTGTGGGAGAGGAGGCTGCCTTCATGGCAGAGTCCCTAGAGCTGCAGCACTCCTTGCTCCATCACACTGCTGCAGTGAGTGCTGTGGTCAAAGACCAGGGGCAGGCACAATACACCATCCCCCTCCACAGGTCCTGGTTGCCTCCCCAAGAGGGAATGCAACCACCAGCCCTTGTTTCCCCAGCAGTAACCCCTTGCCGCCCAACATCACCTAGACCCCTCCCCCTGAACCACACCCCCTGCTGCGGGAGTCCAGTGCCCTCTCCAGCAGCAGTGTGGAAGCCCTATCTACTCCACCACCTGGCCCTCCAGCAACCAAAGAGCAATAAGGGAAGGAGGAAGACGATGGGCGATTGTCCTCCTAGCAGGATCGACATCAAAGAGGGCATGGCACGCTGCCGTCAGATGTTGAGCAGCTGTACCCCCAAGGACCCTTCCCAAATAAACCCGTCTACTCTCGGTCATGGTCCCCATGCATACATTGGGACTGGTGGGAGCTTTTGGTGAGTAACAGCCGTAGGGAATGGCATGGCATTTTGACATGCCACTCAGACCTAGTGGTGGTACAGAAAGGGAATGGCCAGATAAGTGAATAGCCAGGACGGGGAGTTTGGGACTCAGGGAGGGAGCCTATGCCATCCTGGTAGCATGAATGGGCCAGACACATTGGAATAGGTACAAGTATCGACATTTTATTTACATTATGTACAGGCTGCAGTCATGGTGATGCTCAGCATCTGAGGCCAATGTTGTGCAGAAGTGATGTATGTGATGTGCCAGCACAGGATATCCCAGTTCTGCGCTTCTATGCACCATTCAGCTCCATCCTGATTCTGCAGGAACAGGAGCACTAGCTCCTCGGACCTGGTGGAGGTATTATTTGTGTTGTACATTTGTGTTGTTGAGGACACAGGTGGTGCTGGTCCACAGGGGAGCATTTTCTACCTTAAACTAACTACAGCTTGACAGTAATCTCCAGTTCTGCTTGAGAATCCTAAACAATCTCTCAACAATGCAACCAGTGGCACAAAACTGCCTGGACTGCCTGCTGAAAAGTGTCGCTCTGGGGCGTGGGTCCTGGCTATGGCTTCATTAGCCACGGTGTGAGGGAGTAGGCTGGGTCCCCCAGGATGACAGGCCTCATGGGCATCCCCTCGATGTTAGTGACGGTGTTCGGGCCAAAGTTCCCAGTGCACATCCTGAGGGACTGGCAGAAGATGCGGGTATCATGGCTCCTCCCAGACAACCCAGCATACACATTCAGGAACCACCCATGGATTTTTTTTCCCCTATGTGAATCACTTTGCACTTGTTCACATTAAATTTCATCTGCCATTTGGATGCCTAGTCACTCAGTCTCAAAAGATCCTCCTGCAAATCCTTCACAGTCTACTCATGTTTTAACTATCTTGAAAAACTTTGTGTCATCCTCAAAGTTGATCACCTCACTCTTTACTCCCTTCTCCAGATCATTAACCAATATATTAAACACCAGTCCCTGGGGCACTCCACTAGTTACTTCTCTTCTTTGCTTCCTATCTTTTAACTAGTTGCCGATCACTGCCTCTTACCCCCTCTCCCCAGTCTGACCTGCTCAGGAACTCTGAGCATGCTGGGCTGAGGAAGGGGAAGACAGCAGCAGCACTGGTTGAAGGGGGTGAGTTGGGGCTCCAGGGCAGAGGAGAGGTAGGGGCCCAAGCAGGCTGGGGGGGAGAGGAGGCATTCCCACTCCGGGAAAGGTGGGGGAAGAAAGGGAGAGAGAACCCCTGAAGGGGTGGGCTGGAAGAACTCACCCCAGCCCAGCGCAGCTAACTGGGGGTGGGGGGAATGGCAGAGCACCTGTGGCAGGACAGCCCAAGTTGGGCATATGAAGGGCCTTCTTTTCCGGGCGCAGGCCTGCCACGTCATCCGGCCAGCAACAGGCGGCATCTCCACCACTGAGGGGAGGCAACCCCCAGCAACCATTCCTCAGTCTAGCCCCAGGGGGAGGGAAAGGAATCACCCCGGGGGGAGGGGCACGCACGAGAACCAAGTCAGCTGGCTGGCCCTCCCTTGGGGGGGGGGCGAGAAAGACCACAGAATCAGGCCCAGAGGCCCACAGACTTCTGTGGGGAAAATGGGGCCCTGCCCACAAATCTTTAATTTCCTCAAGAGACTCTCAGGAGGGACCTTATCAAACACCTTCAGAAAGTCCAGATACATTACATAGACCATGCTGACTTACACTTTCACAAAATTCCAATAGATTAATGAGGCATGCCTTCCCTTTCCTAACTCCATCTTTGCAGCTGTCTGAACCAGACAACCAATAAGGCATGTATCGCCAGGGCCGAGGGGAAACAGACACACTACCGGAATGGGCAGGTGCTTACATCCCTGGCGGTCGCTGTGAGAATCTGGCATGTTATACCCGTGACGGTCGCTGTGGCAGGCTTGTGTTGTAGGGGCTAGGGTGTCCATGGGCTGAAAGCAACCCTGTTGTGCCCTTATTTTTTGGTAAGTAAGTTTCACATGCTCATAAGCAGCATGGGTATCAGTCTCCCCACAGATCACGCTTTGTCTCTTATTTATTAAAAGCATTTAGTATCCTGCCCCTCCTGCCACAGGCAGCTCGCGGCAGCTCACAACAGTGCATTTCAACAATTAAAATCATAAAACTATAACACACACTACACCACCCTCATCCCTCTCCTCACCCCCACCCCCCACCCATCTCCCCCACCAAACGCCTGATGGAACAGCCAGGTCTTGCAGCTTTTACGAAAGGAAGGGAGGTCCAGACACACCCCCACTGGGAGTTCCACAGCCTCGGCACAGTCACCGAGAACACCCTCCTGAGTGCCCCCCCAGAAGACTCAGGGGACCACAAGGAGGGCATCCCCCGATGACCGCAGGGGCCGGTCCAGTACCTGGGGGGGTGGGGGTGAGGCGGTCTCGCAGATAGGCAGAGTCCACTTTTGCACTTCCTGTGTACACAGGGGTCTCAGATGGCTGGGTTGTTTGCTTGTGAATGCTGTGGACAGTCTGGCCCGGTAAGGTCCCAGACGCTATGGGGTGTGCTCAATATCCTGGCCTTTGTTGATAATACAGGTGTGGCTGGATGCAGAGTGAACTGTTTAATCCATTCCGCATGGCCACGTTTGCCTTTATGGGTTAGCACATGAACATGACAGGGTACAGTGTTTGCCCTATGGAGCTGAACCACCACACCACTGTGCTGGACTTCCAGCTTCTGGGGCCTGCTGGTGTGGAACCCACATGGGTGATGAGAGAGCAGGATGTGACCAAACCACTGCCCCTCCTTGACCTCTTGTTTAACCTTATCTTGAGGAAAACCTTCCAAAAAGGGAATAGACAAACCAATCATATTAGCCAAAAAATACAAATTGTTTTTCCACACTGTAGCAAAACAGAGATTTTGAGACTCACTCCAACAAAGTTTAGGGAGATGAGAATCTGGCATGTCAATCAGGTGAATCCAGTAAATAAAAAAACTCAAACGAGCCTTCATATATACATCAACCAGCTTAACTTTTGACTCATGGAATTGTTCTTTAAAAGGTTAGATGATTGTGGGGACACAGTAACATCATCCTTTGGAAGGCCTTTCAGCTCAATGGAATGACCCTAATGCGTTGTAGATTTTACCCCAGGTGTCTACAGATGATTTATTTATTTAATGTATTTTTACCTTGTCCCTCCTGCCTCCAGCAGCTCAGGGCAGCTGCTAGACATGAATCCATGGATGACATCTTCCATATGGCCACAAATTGTAGAAGTCTGCCCCCAAGCTGCTACGAGATTATGGATGGGGTCTCAACATAGTCATGTGTCCAATTTGGAGGGGTGTGATTTTGATCCTGGTGGTTGCTTGTTTGCTTCCCCTGTTGTTCTTTGTCACCCTCACCCGGTTTTTATTTTGTCCCTATTGCTATCTCAGAACTGGGAAAGGCAAATCCCCAAGCTGAAGGCAGAAGATATGTTATAGGGATGCACTACGGAGAAAAGGGCTAGGAGGGTTCCTCCATTGCAGCACTGGTCCAAGAAAAGGTATCACCTTAACGACTTTGTCACTCCTCTCTCATTTATTATATAAATGTTTACCCTGCACCAGCCTGCTGATAGCAGGTTGGGGTGGCTAACAATAAATTGTTTTAAAAATGTAAAATAGAAAATACAAATACAATACTACAAATAAACAACATTCAAATACTATATGGCGGGTACTAAAAATACAACAAAAACCCTCCTTCCCTAACCCTATCCCCGCCACCACCCCTTACACAACTCTCTCACCAAAAGCCTGGCAGAACAGCCAGGTTTTACATTGTTGCTGAAAGGAGGAGAGGCCCAGGGCCACATAGACCTCTGCCAGGAGGGAGTTCCACAGCCTTGGTGAGGCCACCGAGAACACCCTCTCCACAGTCGACTCCAAGATACTCAGGGAACTTAGAGAAGGGTGCTCCCAGTTAACCGCAGGGGTCAATCCAGAGCCTGGGGAGCGAGGCAGTCCTGCAGATAGGAAAATTGGGCACTTACCTCCTGAATTTTCCTTCTACTGGGGGTCCTCCTGGACGGACGGCCTTAACAGTAGGGTAGATCCCGCCACTGTCCAGTACGAGGCAGACATAACGATTTTCACCTGGAGACTCAGGGATCTTCCTTGCTCCAGAGTATCTCAGCCTTCTGAACTGTCTAACGAACTTCTATAAACTGTAACAACAACTGGAAATATGTCAGTCAAGTACTTGTTGTGCAAAACTAGAGAAGACGGAGTCTGAGTTGCCAGTCTTTTATAACCTATGAAAGTCTAGGCAACCGGCAAAAAATCTGCATAAACCAAGTTAACAAGGAACTCCCTTATTTATTGAATTATTGAAATATTCAAATTATTGCCCTCCCTGAATTACTCTTCATTCCGGGTGGGTTTGGCCATCCAGGAGGACCCCCCAGTAGAAGGAAAATTCAGGAGGTAAGTGCCCAATTTTCCTTTCTCCCTGTGGGTCCTCCTGGACGGATGGCCTTAACAGTAGGGACTTTCCCAAGCGGCGTCCCACAGGTTTCTGAATTTAAAGGGAGGGAGACATGAAGAGATACTGACACCGTTCCTCTAACTCTTACAGAACGGCTTGCAGTACCCTTCTCCCAAAAGCTGCTTCAGCAGATTCATGTAAGGGCAATTTATAGTGCCTCGTGAAAGTATGTAGGGAGGCCCATGTCGCTGCCCTACATATTTCTCCATATGACGCCGCATGTCTGAATGCTTGCGAAGTTGCCACCCCCCTTAAAGAGTGGGCAAAAATACCCTTTGGAGGAACCTTACCCCGTGCTGAATATGCCTCTTTAATGCATAGAGATAACCATTTTGCTATGGTAGCCTTGGAGGCCTTCTTTCCTTTATTCTGTACCCCGTAGGATACGAATAATGCCGAGGATCGTCTAAAGGAGGCTGTGCGTTTTAGATATATTCTAAGGGCCCTGGTAACATCCAGAGTGTGCCAAATTTTTTCTCTCGGATGCACAGGGTTCGGACAAAAGGAAAGAAAGAATGATTTCCTGATCCCTGTGGAACGCTGTATTTACCTTGGGGATAAAAGAAGGGTCTAGTTTGAGGTAGACAGAGGATTCCCTAAACTCACACAGGTGAGGTTCTATAGATAGTGCTCCCAGCTCTGAAATCCTCCTAGCTGTTGTAATCCCTATTAAGAAGGCCGTCTTTAGGGACAAATAGAACAGCGATACCTCGTCTAGAGGTTCAAAAGGAACGCCAGTCAGAGCCTTTAAGGTTAAATTCAAGTCCCATGTAGGGAAACGATGTTTAACCGGAGGAGAAATAATTTTTGTGGCTTTAAGAAAACGAACGATGTGAGGGTGCCAGCTTATTCTTTCTCCCCTCACTGTGCCAATTACACTCCCTATGGCTGCCATTTGTCTATTCAAGGTGTTGGGCTTTAGGCCTCTGTCTAGGCCCACCTGTAAAAATTCCAAAATTGTTTTAACAGAGGCCTTGTCTGGTCTCAGACCCTTCCCCTGGCACCAGCCCGCGAAGCGAGCCCATGTGCCTTGGTAAATACGTAAGGTTGCCGGTCGCCTAGACTGGAGCATAGTATTTTGGACTTTTTGAGAGTAGCCTAGCTGGCTAAAGACTTCCCTCTCAATCTCCACGCTGTTAGATTTAGTCCTGACAAGTCCCTGTGGAGGATTGGCCCCTGTGACAGTATGCCCGGTCTGTACAGGAGGCTGAACGGATGTTCCAGTGCTAGGTCTAACAGATCTGCAAACCAGGGTCGCCGTGGCCAGTACGGAGTGATTAGGATCAGCTCTGCGCCCTCCCTCTTGGCCTTTGCTATTGTTCTGTGGATTAGAGGAAAAGGCGGGAAGGCGTATAGAAGACCTGTCGGTCACCTGCGATTCATGGCATCGAAGTCCTCTGCTTGAGGATGAGGAAATCTGGTTATGAATCTTTTTGTTTTTGCGTTGGATGGTGAAGCAAAGAGATCCATTATCGGCATTCCGAATGTCTCGACTATGGCTTGGAACGTCGCTGGGTGTAGCGACCATTCCCCCGGGTCCATCGTCTCCCTGCTCAACCAGTCTGCTTGTATATTCCTTATGCCTGGGATGTGTATGGCTCTGATGGATCTCAGGTGCTTCTCCACCCACCTGATTAGGAGCGCTGCTTGCTGATGAAGGGCTACTGATCTTGATCCTCCCTGGTGATTTATGTACGCTTTTGCTACTGTATTGTCTGTGTATACAGCTACATGTTTTCCCTCGATCCATGGGGCGAGCTCTCTCAGTGCTAGGTAAACTGCTCTCAGTTCCAACCAGTTTTTATGATGTCTCTTTTCCCAAGACAGCCATTTCCCTTGTATGACTCTGTTCAGTGCGTGCGCTCCCCATCCGCGGAGGCTCGCGTCCGTTGTAACTGTGATTCTGTCTGGGTCCATCATAGGGATTCCTGCACTGAGTCTCCCCTTGTGAGACCACCACTGGAAGGAGTTCTTGGTTATCTCCGGCACTGTCACCCAGGGATTTTCCCCCTGTGTGAGTTGGTCCTGNCACTGTTACCCAGGGATTTTCCCCCTGTGTGAGTTGGTCCTGCCAGGGCCTCAGAAGTTGCTGTAGTGGCCTGGTGTGGAATCTGGCCCATCTCACGATTCCCATGCAGGAGATCATGCTCCCTAGAAGACTGGCCAGCTCCTTCAATCGGCACCTGCGTCTCGGGACTATCCGTCGGATGAGATCCAGAAGGTTCTGCTGTCTTTGATGACTGAGCGAAATTGTGTATGAGTGACTGTCTATTATCACCCCCAGATGTTCGAGGGATTGTACTGGTTTTAGATGACTCTTCTTGAAGTTTATCAAGAATCCGTGTTCCTGCAAGTATGTTATTACCCTGGAGGTGTCTTTTGTTGCTTGCTCGTAAGATGGTGAGCGAACCAGTATATCGTCCAGGCATGGATGAATCTTGATCCCCTTTCCTTCGGTTCGCCACGAGCGGGATCAAGATCTTGGTGAATGTCCGGGGGGCTGTGGATAGGCCAAAGGGGAGGGCCTTGTACTACCAGTGACGATGTTCGTATGTGAATCTCAGCCATTGTCTGTGATTCTGCAGTATGGGTACATGTAAGTAGGCCTCCTTGAGGTCCACTGATGTCAGCCACTCGTCTTTGTTTATGGCTACCCTGATAGACTGCAGGGTCTCTATTTTGAATTTTTTCACCTTGATGCATTTGTTCAGACGTTTTAAATCGTGCACGGCTCTCCATTCGTTCGCCTTCTTTGGTACTAAGAGGTTCGAGTATAGCCCTGTCCCCTGCTGGTTTAGAGGGACTTGCTCGATGGCCCCGATTGTGAACAGCCTTTCGACTTCTGTGATCATGGCCCGGTGTTTCTGAGGGCTTTTTGATCTTGCAGAAGCATAATAGAAGTTTCTGGGGTAACGGTCGAATTCTATAGAATACCCCCTCTGAATTGTTTGAATGACCCAAGAGTCTTGAATGGTGCTTTCCCATGTGAGAGCAAATCTTTGCAGCCTGCCCCCTAGGCTTTGTTGGCTCGGGGTGGTCTGGTAGTCAGGAGTCTGATTTGGTGCGCTCCTGGTGCTGCTTGTTTCTGGGATTTTGGCCTTTTTGCTTATTCCACTTTGGTCTATATTTATTTTGGTGTCCCCTATTGGGGAAGAACGGGCATCTGGTGCTTCCCTGACTTTGACACGCGTTGTAGGGACGAAAATTTTTCTTTGTAATACCTACACTTTGGAGAGTCTGTTTCTTCAACTTATCCGCGGCCTCGGTCAGAACTTTATCCAGGCACACCCCAAAAAGCTTCGAGCCCTGGAAGGCGCCCCCCACCAGGGTGTTCTTAGACATGGGGTCCCCTTTCCATGAGCGAAGCCATAGGCGGCGCCTTGCTGCTACATTTTAAGCCATTGCTCTGGCTGTCCATCGCAGCATGTCGGTGGAGGAGTCCGCAATAAAGGCGTATGCCAGCTGAATCCTGGTGGACAAAATCCTGGTCATTTGCATCGAGACCTTGGGGTCTCTGGCTCTCTTGACCGAGGTCATCAGTGCTCTGGCGAAATAAGATGTTAAGGTTGCCAGCTTTAGTACTGCCGCTGACTGTTCAAAATTCCTTCTCAGATTACATTCTCCCCTTATCTGTGGGATCATGAGGGAACACCTCTCCCTCTGTGGGGAACACCAAATTTCGTGCCAGGGATGCGGCTGCTGCATCCACCTTTGGTATGGCCATCAGCACTTCCTTACGCTTGGTTAAGGAATATAAGGAGTGTTGTGCCTTGTTCAGCTTGAACAATGTTAGGCTGTTGCCGTTCCTTTTTTATTATTCTTTCATATGCCTTATCCAGAAGCATACCCTTGTCTCTGGTCTTGGCTCTGGGTATGTACTCCCTCGCCCCTCCCTCCTCCTCTGAGGAGTCTGAGGATTCGTTTTTCTCCTTTTGTTGCAGTTTGAGTGCTCTGACCACCTGCTCCATAATCTGATCCCTGTATTTTATTGGGAACTGAATATCTGGGTCAGTTGAGGCCTCTATCTCAGTGTCCTCAAGCTCCCCTTCTTCTGGCGGAGAGGAGACTGCTTCCTCTCCTGAATCTAGTTCCTC
>QEPC01005805.1:7332738-7363181 GCA_003113815.1 Sphenodon punctatus | reverse complement strand
CCGGCCTATCTGGCGAGCCGTGACAGTGTCCGGATTCGGCTCCCCAAGTGCCCCGCCGAAGCCTTCTCCTAGGCTTCCTATTTTCACTGTTTATTTTTCTCAAACTGCTTTTTTCTTATTTGTAGGGACCTGTGGATCCCTAGAAGCCTCCCGACGGTCCAGAGGCAGATGAAGGACTGGCGGTGGAGCCGGGTAGCACCGTGACGCAGGCGCAAAAAAGAAAAAAGCTCATCTGCCTCCTGGCGGTCAACGGTAGAACTACCCAGCCGGAGGAGTATGCAGAGATATGGGGAGAAAAAGCTGCCTCTCTCCTATCGCGGCGGGGAAGGAGTGAGCGGGGACTTTTGGCGCGCTTTCTGTGCGCCTGCGCAGACTCCGAAGGCCGTTCAGAGCCCTATTAACCCCCGCCGTACCAGTGCCCCTTTCAGCGTTCCCGCCCACAAGGGGGGGGAAGGGGAGGAGACCTCTAGGCTCCCTACCGGCGGCGCTCCTTGTTTCGGCAGCGTCACTGATCCCTCTGCCGCGCGCTGAAAAAAACACCCTGCTCGGCGGCGGGGGAGTGTATCCCCTTCGGAGTGCTGGCGGCCTGCCCTCCTGAGCCGGAGACCGGACGGCCCCCGAGAGGGGGAGAGGAGAGGAGAAGAAGGGAAAACGTCCCTTTAGGCACCCGGTACCAGCCCTTCCCCCCGAGCGCTCATTCCCTACCTGGAGGTGATTGCACAATCCGGTCTCAGCCTAGCCAGGCTGCCTGGCGCGGTGGGTGTTGTCTGCTCCTGGGGGACAGCGGGTCGGGAGATCCCGATTAGGGTCGCACCCCCTCCAGGCAGGATGTGCCCCTCCACTCCTCGGAACCCCCCCTGCCCGTAGGAAAGGGAAGGGTCCCGGTGTGGGCTCAGTACCCCCTCGCAGGGGAAGGGGTAGGGTGAACAGGGGGGGAATTTCTCCTCCCCTGGCACCTAGAGCTCCCTTAACTTTTCTTTTCTTGTTTTTTCTTTATATAGCTGCCAGGTTCTTCAAGGAGGCAGCTCGCCTGCTTCCTACCGGTTCAAAGGCAGACAAACAACTGGAGCAAGGAAGATCCCTGAGTCTCCAGGTGAAAATCGTTATGTCTGCCTCCTACTGGACAGTGGCGGGATCTACCCTACTGTTAAGGCCGTCCGTCCAGGAGGACCCCCAGGGAGAAAGGTAGAGCATAGACCATATAGGGCTTTGTAGACAAGCACCAACACCTTGAATCAGGCGTGGAAGACGATAGGCAGACAGTGCAGAAAACGGAGCACTGGTGTAATGTGCTCACAGCGACTCGTCTCCGGAAGGAGGCGGGCCGCCACATTCTGCACCAGGTGCAGCCTTCGAACTATCACCATGGGTAGCCCCGCGTAGAGCGTGCTACAATAGTCTAGTCTTCAAGTAATGAAAATGTGGATGGTAGTGGCCAGATCGGAGTCCGAGACATACGGCTGAAGCCGCTGTTCCAGATGTAACTGCCAGGCGAAATGTGCTCCTCGCCACAGCCCCCACCTGCGCATCCAGGCAGAGCCAAAAGTCGAGGAGCACTCCCAGACTACGAACCTGAGGGACCAGTGGAGGGCAAACTCAATCAATGATGGGGAATGTCAACCCCACCGCCCTGCCCACTAGCATTGCTTCCATCTTGTCAGGATACAGCTCACCCTCATCCAGTCCCCCACAGTCACCAGACAGAGCAAGCACCGGGACTGCCAAGTTTGGGTCTGATGGAAAGGAGAGGTAGAGTTGGGTGTCATCAGCATATTGATGACACCGAACATCAAACCCTCTCACAAACTCGCCAAGCAACTGAATATACATGTTGAACACGAGAGGGGACAGAATAGAACCAGCTGCTGAGCCACAACCCATTCAATAATCTTCCTTAACAAGGGAAGGTTAGAGACCAGCCGATAACTGGCGAGAGTCAATGTCAAACAATGGTTTCTTGAGCAGACCACACCACCACCTCCTTGAGGTAGTTTGGCACTCTGCCCTCCCGAAGGGAGGCATTGACTACTCCATTCAGCAACAGCCCCAGCATCTTCCAGCTGGCTTTAACCAGCCAGGACGGGCACGGGTCCAATTCACAAGAGGTGGCTCTCACCACCCCAAGAACATCCTCTGCATCAGCAGATGACACCCACTGAAACCGATCTGACAAAACCAGACAGGACGGGGCTTCCATAACCTCGGTTTCTCAGACTGTATTAAATGTGGCATCGAGGTCATGGTCAATCCAAGCGATTTTATCTGAGAAGTAATCAACAAACATGTCTCAGCAGGCACTAGAAAATTGCAGCTCCCTCTGCCTGGAAGTCAGACTAACCAGTCCCCTCACCACCCGGAAAAATTCCACTGGCTGCGACTTCGCAAATGCTATGAGGGCAGCAAAGAACCCTTTCATTGCTGTCTGCATAGCCATGGCATAGACTTTTAAACTAGCTCTATGGTGCAATCTGTCAGTTTCAGCACACAAACGGCGTCACCATCACTACAACTGCCGCCCTTCCAACTTCAGCCACCACAGATCCTCTGTGAACCAAGGAGGCCTGCAAAGCCGATGCTTAGGGAGCGGACACCTAAGAGCCGTTCGGTCAATAGTCTCAGTCAACAAGGTATTCCATAGAGCAATGAGGTCATTGAGCGAGTGGTTGTCATGATCAGAGAGTATCTCCCCAAGAGCATTCCAGAACCTCTCTGGTTCCATTACTCTCCGGGGGTGAATCAACCACCTCTCCAGGGGCAGATATGTGTCCGGAGACTGACCCATAGGAGATAATGATCCATCCATGACAAGGGCACTGTTGACACCTCCCCCACCAACTGATCCTCCGCCTCAAGGTCGGTACTAAAAATCAGGACCAGGGTATGCCTCTCATCATGTGTCGGGCCGATGACTACTTGCGACAGGCTCATGGTTGCCATGGCAGCCATGAACTCATGCTCCGCCCCTCCAAGGCTGGCGTTGGCGTGGATGTTGAAGTCCTCCAAGACTAGCATCCACCGAGACTAGGGAAACCTTACTGCTGACAACGTATTGTTATGGGTACAAGCTTTTAACAGGCTTTTATACTTTTTATATTGTTTTATATTCTGTAAAGTACTCCCCAAGTGCAATGTAAGGCAGGGGATGCTTTATAAATAAAATTATTATTATTAGATATAATTGCAATTAAGCACCAACGTTGTTCTTGCTAACATGTGGCTCTCTGTACTATTGGTGAATGGCAGCCTGCTCCTCATAGTGCTCCACCAGCCCAATATCAACAGAGGATCATCAGAGGTTTAGAGATAAGGACAATACTTCCTTCACATGGGACATCATTTCTGCTCAAGAGGCCTCCAAAACAGCCTTCCCCTCCCCGCACTGGACAAAATAAAATGGAAAAAACTGACACACCAGTCAAAATATCCATGTAAACAATTCAGGATTAAAATTTCAAGTATTTACTAACTTTCGGTGCCACTTTACATACCCATGTATTTATGTACATATGGTCTTCTAGCTTTCAAACGCATCTGAAAATAAAGAAACCTTTTATATCAGTTTTTGATGGCAAGCAATGAAGCACAAGTTACAGGCAGCACAAGTCCGCTAGTTAACCATGATTTAACTGCTCCCTAAGAGGTTCTTTTATCTTAATAAGGATATTTAAGTTTTTAATAAGATCTCGGGTGGATTTTGTCTACACTACATCAAACATCCTTTGCAAGAACCATGAATGATGGGGTGAAACAGTCAGCACACTTTGCTAAAATGATGGTTAATTCTGCTGCCCTTCTCCAGGACACAGGTGTGAGGAAGAAACAGGTGACATACTTGACACCTTGGTGCCAAACATACATCTTTCTACACTAAATACATTTTTTTATTACAAAGGGATCTGAATATTATTCCCACCCACCATGAAATAGCATATTATTATTATTATAAGCATTTATATAACACCAGTAATGTACCTGGCGCTTTACAAAGACATGGTCCCTGCCCAAGAGCTTACAATCTAAAGTCACCTGTTGAAGATGTAAATATACTACGTAAAAATCATTACCCTAAATAATTCTCAAGCAGGCAGCACACCAAGCAGATATTTAGCTACTTACCAATTCACAACAAGGTTTAATATAGCCATGATGAAACAATAGTGAGGTTCCAGTGTTTTCCATGGCGCATAATTCTGGAAAGAAAAATGCCAGAAATACATGAGGGTAAAATCTTAAAGCAGTACAAGCCATTAGATGAAAAGAAATTGTCACAACCTCCTTGTTTGTGATCCTGCATAATGCAATTTGCTCAGCAAATCCAGTATTAAGCTAAAAGACTCTGAGCAAAGCATAGAATATTTATTAAAAACATTTCTATCCTGCCCCTCTCATTCAAAGGCAAATATATCATTTTGCATATTATACTTTGTATATTAAATATATCATTTACAAAGATACATATTTTTGCTTTAAACACTGGCTTTTATCTTAAATGCATGTAATAGAATTTGTCTATCTGTTTGAAATCTTCCAAGCTGAAGATGTGTCATTTTGAAGGATATCTACTTCAGAAGTCACAGTTCTGAAGAAGCCACACTAATTTTTTTTAATTGTTTGTAATCACCATCATTTAGAGAGTCATTTCTTCCCACTTTGGGTGTTTTTAAACAAGATGCTACCCTGCATGGTCACCCTGGAGCCACGCATCTGACTGCCCATCTGAAGGTGGAGCGGCCAGGATGCGCACTCCCGCAAGCGTTGGAGCACCCATGCATGGAGCACTGCCAGGAAATTCAGGGCGCTGTGTGGGGGGCCATCCAAATGCACGGTGGCCACCTTGGACCTGCTCATTTGATGCACTCCCCATGCACTCCACCTGTGTGGATGCTCCATGGCAGTGCAGCTCAGCACCCCCAATCACCTTGCTCATTTTAAAAATGCCTTTCTATGTCTTTTCCTCAGGAACAGAACAGAGAAACTTTGACTACAATACACACTGAAATTCCCACAAATTTTGGATGGTTAGATGCAGCACCTACCACTGTTTATTAACTCTTTCAAAAGTTAAACTTTCAAAACCATGACTGTTTAGGTTGGTATCTGGATTTTATCAGTGAGGATGGAGTTCACTTAATCACCATCTCTTGCCAGATTAAAATAATACAAAATGCAACTGATCACCAAAATCTATCAACTATGGAGCAAAAGCTTCCATAGCGGAACAGGCATATTCAGTTTTCATGAAAACTTAAGGACAACTGCGACATCAAAACTAGAGATATTTAACTTTTGGTTCCAATTCTGCAATGAACTTAACAGAAATAGATTTCTGCGCATTCCAGAGTTCGTTGCTGGATCACAGTTGTAAAACCATTTGCTGGCAAGTAGTCCCACTGAATTCAAATAGCAATGATGGACAAGTAACCAGGAATCAGGCATGAAGTGAACAAGATTAACACAGAATGTATATTCTCCAGCAAGACATGCCAAACCGGCATAAAAAAACATTGTTCTAGGCACAAAAACTTCTTGCCTATTCTTAATAGTTTTCTTCTCAACAGCAGTGAAAATCATTACCTTTTTTCAGATTTCTCAGGCAGACTACCCATTTCTGCAAGGTTTTAATTTTAGAAGTACTGTGTAGTGCTTACAATTGTTAAAACCTCCCAGACATAAACCACCATTGAGTGTTTTCAAACGAGCAAGGCAACTGGGAGAGGGGGTCCATGGCTGGTGCATGGCTCAGAGCACCCATGCTGGTAGAGTGCAGGGGGAGCAATTCAAACATGGCAGCATGGCTACCACAACCATGGAAGCGGCCACCATATACTTGGCTGTCCCCACACTGAGCACTCCGGATTTCCCAACAGGGCTCCATATGAGGTCACAAGCGGGTGCTCTGTAACTCATGAGCACACATCCGTGGCTCCTCAGCGGCTATGCGGGGTAGCATCTCATCTGAAAACATTGCTGGTATTGTTAGATCCTGAACACTGGCAAATAAATTATTTCTGTATCATGGCCACAGTCAATAGGAGTTTGCCATCTACTTTGCAGACAAGATCGCTCGGATCCAGAGAACTTCAACAATGGATTAGACAGTAGGAATAGAGCGTGAAGTGATGGGGCGCCATCTGGTCCATCTTTCTGCGATGAGTTTCAGGAAGTGATGCCAGACGATGCAGTGGAGATCCTGGGGTCAGTGAGGGCCACTAGTTGTGAATTAGATCTTTGCCCGTCCTGGTTGGTGAAAGCCAACTGGGGTCGGTGCTGGCGGGGATTATCAACGCGTCCCTTCGGCAGGGGAGTTTGCCCCTGGTCTCAAGGAGGCGGTGGTGCGCCCCCTGTTGAAGAAGCCATCTTTGGATGTGGACGCACTCGTCAGTTACCGACTCATCTCTAACCTTCCCTTTTTAGGAAAGATTATTGAACGGGCAGTGGCCCTGAAGCTCCAGGCTCACCTGGACAGCAACTGTTTTCTCGAACTCTTTTCAAACAGGGTTTCGGCCCGGCCATGGTACGGAGACGGCGTTGGTGGCCTTGGTAGATGATCTCCGCCAGGAGAAGGATGTAGGACGTTTGACATTACTGGTCCTGCTAGATCTCTCGGCCATGTTTGATACAGTGGACCATGGGCTGCTGTTGAGACGGTTGCGTGACCTGGGGGGTCTGGATGGGACCACCCTTGGTTGGTTCCAGTCATTCCTTTTGGGGAGGACCCAGCGGGTTGTCTTGGGAGCAGAAACATCTAGCCCCTGGGCTGTGGCATTCCAAAAGGTTCAATCTTGTCTCCTTTATTATTTAGTGTATATATGCAGCCCTTAGGGGAGATCATGAGAGGGTTTGGTGTGCGTTGCTGATGATACCCAGCTTTACCTCTCTTTTTCAGCTGACCCAGGCCCTGCCATCTCCTTGCTATCTCAGTGTTTGGAGGCCATGGTGAGTTGGCTATGGCAGAGCAGACTGAAGCTCAATCCCGATAAGACGGAGGTGATGGTGGTGGGCCGGGCAGGGGAGGTGGTGCCCCCTCTTGTGGAAGGGGGCGCCCCTCCATGGCTCAGCAGGTTCAGAGTCTGGGGGTATTATTGAACGCGGGTCTCCATCTAGATCAGCAGGTGGATGTGGTGGCGAAGGCAGCTTTCCGCCAGCTGTATCTGGTGCGGAGGCTGTGCCCATATCTCTCCAGACCCGACCTGGCCACTTTGATCCCTTCCTTCATCACCTCAAGGCTGGACTACTAGTGCAGAATGTGGTGGCCCATCTCCTAACAGGGATGGGCCGACAAGAGCACATAACACCAGTGCTCCGTGCACTGCACTGGCTGCCTGTAATGTGCCGAGCCAGGTTCAAGGTGTTAACATTGATCTATAAGGCCCTGTAGTCTTGGACCGGGATACCTCAGGGACTGCCTCACTCTCCGTGACTCAGGACGGACTCTCCGGTCCACCAGGGGCGCCTTCTTGGAGGTCCCCCACATAAAGCAGGGTGCTACAATGGAAAGGGCGTTCTCGGTGGCTGGGCCCCAGCTGGGGAACCCCCTCCCAGAGGAAGCGCAACTGGCCCCGAGTCTGCTGGCCTTCCGTCGGGCATACAAGACACGGCTGTTCTCCCAGGCCTTCAGAGGGGGGGGAGGGGAGGAGGGACTAAATTTTTGTACGGGGGTATTTTAAAATTGTTTCAAATATCTGTGTGGATTTTTATATTGTGATTATTTATTTAATTCCATTTCTATGCCGCCCCCTATGCCTATGGCATCTCGGGGTGGCTTTCAACATAAAATAAACAAATATCCCAAGTCCCTAGAGAGCCCAAACTTTCTATAGCACCAATGACACTCTATAGCACCACGCTTGGTTCATGTTTTACCCAAAAGCAGAAAGATCAATCAATTTTCTGCTGTAATAAAGCCATGGACTTGAGAGCAGTATTTTGCAAGATGAGGAGGACCCGACGACATCGCATAATTTACTTGTGAGTTCCTTCCAACCCAAATCCCTGGTTGCAGGAAGGTGGAGTAGCAGAGCCCAGCGCAAGCTGCGCTCCAGCCACCGGAAGTATCAGCTAATCAATAAGCTACTATTCCTTATGATTGTTTTATAAGAAATGCATTTAGTTTAACTTTTGTCTTCAAGTTTTCATTTCCAAAGTGGTGAGGAATTTTGTATTTTAAACATCATCTGGAAAAATAAAGACATTTTTGGAAGTTATGAAATAAGACTGTTGGGGCTCTTACAAAACTAGGAAGATGGGTGACCTGACCTGGAATTATTTGGACGTTTCTGCTGTGTCAACAAGATTGCTGATTAAGTTAATATTTAAATTACTAGTAGGATTAGCCATTGCGACAAAAGGGCCAGCCCCCCCCCGCTTCTCAGAGCTATTGTTTCAGATGGTTTGCACAGGCTCTGGTGAAAAGTGCTACATCAGTCTCTCCACGCTAGACTCATGTTTTACTCCAAAACGGGGGGGGCGGGGGGGGAGACACTTTCTGCTATTAATGAAATCGTGGGCTCGAGAGCAGTATTTTGCATGGGGCGGCGATGAGGAGGATCCAAAGAGCAGGGCACAGTTTACTAGGGAGCTTCTTCCAACCCAACTCCCCGCGGGGTCTCTGGCTGCGGGAAGGGGGGAGTCGCCGCAGAGCTCAGCGCACGCCGCGCTCCAGCTCCCGACCAAAGAAGAGAGGCGAGCCCAGGAGGCTGCCACGACCGGAACTCCCTGGCCCGAGCCAGAGACGCCGCAGCCGGGTTCGCCTCCCCGCTGAGCTCTCGGCCCGTCCCTGCTCAGCGCCCCAACCACGAGGGCTCGCGGCGGCTCAGTCCCACGTGAAAGCGGAGGCAGCGCGCAGCCAGGAGACTCTGTACCCGAACCCGCCCCCGACACTCACCGCGCGACCCCCAAAGCAGCGTCCCAGCACGAGTAATAACTACACCCTAAGCTGCGCCACTTCCGGCTACTCTCTCCTCAGCATGAGAAAAGGAGGCGGGACCACCACGGCCGACCCATAGGAACGCCGCTCGCACCCATGCCCCTATTGGTTGCTCCTTTTGGACGTCAGCAATTTTTTTATTTTTAAATCTGACTAGGCTCCAAATCATGCTCCCCCACCCCGGCTCTGCTGTGTACGCATGCGCAAAGAGAATTATGGGCGGTGGCTCGTAGTTTACAAAAAAACTGCGCCGACGCAGAAGCACACACGGCGCAGAGGTTTGCATTTAGTGACGCGGCCGCCCACGTGTGCGGCTAATGGGGGGGGGCTGGGGAAGGCGCTGTTCTCTCCTGTGTCTTCCGGGCGGAGTTCGCGCGATCTGATTCCTGCCTCCGCCCCGGGGGAGCGCGAGGGGCTGACAGGGGAAGAAGCGGAGCTGCTCTGGTGAGGAAAGGAAGAGGCGGGCGGGCGAGCGAGCAGGACTGCGGGACCCCGGTTTTTCCCCTTACTCCTGTCTCCGTGCTGGACTCTCGCCCCTTCCCCTGCCCAGGGTGGTCAATAAACACAGATTGGAGCCACTCCCACCAATTTTCCCGGGGGTCGGGCGGGGAGGGTTAGATGGTGCTGGGTTGGAGAACGCATGGGCCATTTAGCCCAGGAGCGTATCCATTCTGTCAGCTCCAGAAGAAGCGTGTGGAGCTGGTGTCCCTTAGGTTATTCCAGGTGATAGTGATGCTATGGGATTGTCTTTCTGTGTCCAACCGAAACCTTTCGGATTTTAAAAAGGGTGGGTTTTTTCCTTTGGAAGGGCTGGTGGGTGGGTGTGACTATTTTCATTTGGTGTTTAAGGCTCTTGTCACACAGACACTCGCTAATAAAATATAATGCCCATTTTATCATTTACACATGTTGCAGGGGTACTGCAACATGTATAATAAAATGCAACACCCATTGTGTGAGAGAGGCCTAAATCGTGAGGCAACGTTCGAATTGTGAAAACCTTGGCTTCTCCTTCCCCTGTGTTTCTGGAGCTCAGGGGGCTTTCCCCAAATCACATTAATATAATAGATGTAGCAACCCTTATCTTTGTAACAAAGAACATTTTACTAGACTTAAGATAGGACATTGATTTCCTGTTCTATAGCATTGCTATATTGTTTCAGGTTATGTTTATTGTGACAGGGAGGACCAGATGAATGCCAGAATAGCTAAAGAGCAGAGTTAATGATATTAAAGCCAAAAAAGCATCATGGGGGGGAGAGTGGAAAGTTAATCGTAATTAGGAAAATAAAGAGCATAAACATTGGCAAGATATGTAAAACTGTAGTAAGGCAGACTAAAGAAATTTGAGGAATTACTTGCTAAAAATGCAAAATTGAATAATAAAAGGAAGACTGCTAGAGAGTCAGTTGGGCCATTAGTCCATCAAGGAACAAAACGGGCACTCAAAAGCTACGGCATTTGCAGAAAAGCTAAATGAATTCTCTTCATTAGGCTTCCCTGCAGAGGATACTGGGGAGATAACCACTCTGGAACCATTCTGTTTAGCGATGAATCTGAAGAACTGTTACAAGCAGACATAGCAGTTGAGATTTTAGAGCAGATTGACAAACTAAACAGTAACTAGTCATCTGGGCCAGATGCTGTTCACCAAAGAGTTCTGATGGAACTCGGAAATGAAATGGCAGAAACTCAATAATATCTAACCTCGCACTAACTTCATGCTCTGTGCTGGAGAAATGGAAAATAGCAAAATGCCCATTTTTAAAAAAGGCTTCAGAGGTGAGTTAACCCTGGAAACTACAGAGTGGTAAGCTTGATGTTGGTACCAGGCAATTTGGTAGAAGCCAATATACAAAAAATTATTAGGTATATTGATAAACATGGCATGATGGGGGAGAAGAGCTAGTATGGCTTTTGTAAAGTGAAACTTTGCCAGTCTATTGGAATTTTCTGAGGTTGTCATCAAGCATGTGTATAAAGAGCAGTCCCAACTCCCAAAATTGAGTCCACTCTAAGACTACTTTCTCACGTGCGCTAATATGTACCTGTTGGTGCCGGAGGGCAGTCCAGGACTCAAAAGACATGCAGCATCTGTCTTGTGGGAAGGGCAGAATTGCAGATCTTTGCCTGCAAACATGCGCGTATGGCAGGATAGGGAAAAGGTACTCTGTTGGACGTGCATATTTGCAGGTAAGAATCCACATTTCTGCCATTCAGAAAGACGGAAGCTGCAAGTCTCTGGACTTCCCTAAGGCACCAACAGGTGCATATTAATGCATATAAGAAAGCGGTCTTAAGAACTCTAACATGGTCTTACAGCCACTGTATTTGTAACATTGTTTTTATTGTCAGTCCAAGTTTCAGAGTATTTTGCTGGCATAAGCACCATTTAATCAAACTGCCAGTCTCACTCTAGAACCTTAACCTAGTCACATTTTTTCTCCATATTGATGAAGATAATCTGCAGTGGAAAATTTGCTGTGGGGATTTTTTTGTCCATAAACCACTCTTAAGCGACTACAGAGTGAGACATTTAATGCTCAGTCAGGTAAAGACTTATGCTTGTATGGTACTACTGGCAGTCCTCAGTGGTACTGCACAATATATGCTGTTATATGATTGTGTGAGTCTTTGTAGGAGTGAGCCCTTAAAAATGAGTTTTGTTTTTAGGTGTCAGCCTGCATTCCAGGAAAAATTATGCATCGTGCAGTTCTTTTTTACATTTAAGTGTATTTGTTTTAACAGATTTTTATGGCTGATATGGACGTTAAGCTCGCTTTGATAAAATTATGCTTCCTAATCCACTAGCAATTTTAAAAGGTTAGAATACAAATGGCCTTAACCATGACAACATGTTCAGATGATATCGGGAGAAAACCTCTTTGGATGAAAACCTATCCCCATTGAAGCTAACCATTTTTTATAGCCAAAATTAAATTGAGTAGTGGTGGTTGTTTTTTCCCCAAAATTTGTTGTGAAATGTATATCTATACAAAGCTGAGATAATGTGAAACTAATAGTTTTCTCAATTCATTTCTTCTTTCCAAGTTAGAGATCATCATGGTTGAAAACTCTCCAGCCCCATTGCCTGAAAGAGCTATATATGGTTTTGTTCTTTACTTAGCCTCCCAGTTTGGTTTTAGTAAGTATGCTTGCTTACCGAATAAGCCACTAAATGTTTTTGCTGTATAAAGAAGAGATAATTTCCCAGTATTTTTAACAACTGGGCAACTAATCTGGACTCAGCATCTCAAAAATGTATTGCTTCTGACTCCTTTTCAGGAGCAATGAGGCCCTAATCCCATTCAGAGTTCTTAGCTGCTACTGCGATAGGAGATAAAATTTAAAATACGTAAGATGGCATGTCTTTGTAAAGAGATGAAGTACAAAAAATTAATCTGATTTTAGAAGTGTAGAATTCTGCTAAAATAACGTGTGCTTATTGGAGAGGTCTTTTGACTATTTAAAGAAACAAAATTGAATGTTTCAGGTCTTGCACATATCTCTCATGGACCACATTACTTTTGTGATTTACTACTCATAAGTCTACATATGGACTGTTGATTGTGTATATAAAGTATAGCACTTCAGTAAACATGATGCTACCATGCATGGCCACCCGGGAGCCACTCCTCTGACCATCCGTCTGAAGGTGGAGCGGGGTAATGTGCACTCCCATGAGCCATGCAGCGCCCACTCATGGCCACTCACAGAGCACTGCACAGAAATCTGGAGTGCTTTGCGGGGCAAAACAAAAAGGGTGTGGGGCAACCAGTGGCAGCAGCCTGCCATGTCAGGCGACATATCCCCTGCTCATAGGCACTGGGGGTGAGGGACACAGCCTTTGCAAGCCACGGAAACTGTCCACAAGCGCTGAGGAACCCGGCTTCCCCAGCACTCACACCAGGACATGTCTGTTTCAAAAGCCAGCCTAGCGCGCTTCCCCCTCCCCCATGATCTGTTGCAGGAGGAGCGTAAGGCGGTGGCTGCAGTAACCACACTGTTAGCCTTCTGTTAGAATCACTCCCTACACACTCCGCCTGAGTGGATGCTCTGCAACAGTGCCACTCAGGAGCCATGGACACCCGCAACCCCAAACCTTAGTTTTTTCAAAACAGCCTCATGGTACAAGCAGTCCACCTGATCCAGGCATTAACCTCAAGCGATCTTCCAGGATCCTTCCCACTGGTTCCAGTGCTCCAGGCCTGGACCCTCCCACTGGCTCCAAGCTGTAGGGCACCTCGACAACGGTTCTCAAGATAGGATAAGAGTACTCCCCTCAGAGAGAGCCTTCCTCTGCAGCACTTGATTCCTCTCCTAAATCGCTTGCTCCCTGGGGTGCTGGTCCTGTTCTTCTGCCCAGAGGAGATCCCCAAGGGGCTGTCCGTCTCCCCACACTGTGATCAACTGGATTGCAATCTACCCCAGGCTGCCCCTCATTTAGCGGAATTATATTTTTTAAAACAATATCAAATATACCGTTGTGATGCAACTTATTTCAGTTTTCTCTTTTACATAGTACTATACCTTGTTTGGGCGTATGTTCCTGAGTCTTGGTTATTCTCCGTGGGATTAACATACTGGCCTCAAAAGTAGGTTATACTATCATTAAGTACATCAGTATAAAAATTATACTATCTCAAAACAAATTTTGAAAGAATTGAAACAGTCAGAAAAACAGGCTAATGTCCTTATGAGTAAAAGGCCATTAATGTTTTTTCGTATAATACATTTAGCAAATATGAAACTGTCTTATACTTCCAGCAATGTCAGGGTGTTTTCTAACGTCAGGGTAGCACGATTTAACCCATTTTAACACAGGTTAAACCAGGTGCAGCTGTCACGTTAGAAAGTGGCTGCTAGATGTTGGCACAGTCTGACTTCCGACCATGGTGGGGGCTAGCCCGGGTTGTGATTCAGGGAAATCCCTAAGTCACAGCCCAGGCTAGCCCCCACCACGGTAAGGAAGCAGGCTATCGTGTCTGATAGCCCACTTTACTTACCATGGTGCCTGCGGGGGCTGGGCACCAGGGAGCAGGCTGCTCAGCGTAGGGGTGGGCAGACACACACTCTTGCATCTCTCTGGCCCCTTCCTGGCCCAGTCGCCGTCACTTCTATTTGGCGGCCTGGGCAACTTCAGGCAAGAGAGATGGTGGGGCAACTTCAGGCAAGACAGCAGGAGCCGTCACGTTAGAAAACACCCTCTGTTTGCTGTAAGTTAGCAGATATAGTATAATCCAGAAGGGGGCAAACTGTGGCTGTAGAGTCACATGTGGCTCTTTGGCCCCATTGTGGTAAATGGATGCAGCACTTGGGATTAGGTAACTTTGCCCACCCCCTGGTATAATCTATTTTATGCACTTCGATGCACTCCTGTAAGTATGAACAGAAGCACAGTGCTTTCCCAACACACCCGTGCTAAGTTAGATCTGGAAATATTTTTTTAATAGAGGTTTTCTTTTGTGTGTTATGCCACTTAAAAATATTATTTTGTTGAACAGGTACTGGGCAGTTGCTTTGCCTGTATACCTTTTAGTTGCTTTAGGAATTGGCTATGTCCTGATCTTTGGAATTAACATAATGAGTACTGCTCCGCTCGATTCTATACACACTATTACAGGTAAGTAATAACTTTCTTATGTGAGACTTAGCATTTTTATGATTATAAACATGTCTGGTCATATAACTAAACTGCACTAAATTCTGTATACGTCTGAAACAATTATTTGAAGTGATCAGAATATTCATTTAATTCTTTAAACTCACTTATTCAAATTTGAAATTGACCTCCCATTTGTAAGCTTTGAGAACGAAGTTTGCAGGGAGTTTTTCAAATCTTTTTTTTTCTTAATCCATTATGTGATATGTTAAATTATTAATTTGCTACCTGATATTAATTTATTCACTTCCGAGCCTTATCGTGTCTCTGATATTCTTGTTCTGCTGCCAACCTCCAGCTCTGTTGATGCACTTTATTCCTAACCTCTCCCCGCCCCCCCTTCCCAGGTTGTTGTCGTCTTGGTATTGCCAAAGCTGTGAGTGCTGATCACAGAATAGAACTGTAGAGTTGGAAGGGACCTCAAGAGTCATCTAGTTCAATTCCCTGCCTATAGCATCACAGACAGATGCTTGTACAGCTGGAGTTCTAAAAACAGCCAAGGAGGGAAATTCCACAACCTTTCTGGGCAACTTACTCCGTTGCCCAACAGTTCTTATAGTTAGATTATTTATTTTCTTATGCCTGACCAAAATCTCTATTGATGCAATTTAAGCCCATTCCTTCTCTCTTCTGTGACAGTGAAAAACAAATGTTCACCATCTTTTTTGGAGCATCCTTTTAGACATTTGAAAATTCCCATGCCCCACATTTAGTCTTCTTTTCTCTAGGCTAAATAGGCTTCTTTTCTCTAGGCTTTTCTCTGTCTTCCAGCCCCTTCATCATTTTGGTTGCTTTCCTCTGAATCTTCTCTAGTTTGTCAACATCCTTCTTGAAGCATGGTTCCCAAAACTGAACACAACATTCCAGCTGAGATCTGACCAGTGACAAGTAAAGGGACAGCACCACCTTCCATGGCTTGGATAAGATGCGCCTGTTAATGCATCCCAAAATTGCTTTCACCTTTTTTTTTTTTTTTTCCCCCATCATCATCATGTTGACTCATATTTAGTTTATTATCCAGATTTTTCTCTGCAGTTCTTTCCAGATTTCCCAGATCTTTCTCTGCAGTCTGACAGCCTAACAAGTTGTCCTCCGTTTTATGTTTGTGCTTCTCTGTGGGTCCTGGCCGGTCACTCTGATCAGTCAGCACTCATGGGAAAGGTTCGCTTCGGCCAGTAGGAGGCAGCACTAAAAGATTCTACTGGACATGCCCTGAGTAGGACCGCCCCCAGCTCTCCAGTTCTTCTGCTGCTTCGGACCAGACAGGAGCGTGGCACAGCAGCGCGAGCCACTCCTAATTAAATTTTCATGCCTAGAGCCCCACCGAGCCAGCCAAACGGGACACAGCGAAACCGTCCTCCCGCCCAGCAGCATAGGAATGAAGGGATGCGGCAGAATGGATCCCGCACATCGGGAAGACCCATGGAAACTCCAGGGCTACCCTGCAGGACTGGAGTGTGGGAGAGAACCCTCCCGCAGGGAAAACTCCACCACCGGGACCAGATGGCACCCACCAGAGGCTGCGCCGCACAAAAGGAGGCCCCGGGAAGCTACTACCCCCGAAACTTGAACCAGGAAAAAGAGACAGTGGGCCCTGTCACCCCAGAGCCCCACGCCGCAGCGCTAAAGCTGTCGGTTCTAAATAACATGCTTCTCTCCCTGGAGAAGCTTAACCAGAGGCTCTCTTCCCCCAACAGGGGTAAGCTCAAAACCAAGGATCGGGTAAAAGGAAAGCGAAAGCGAACTCCCTCCCTTCCCGGCCTAGAGCTTATAAAGGTAGATCCAGGGAGACGGGAAAAGGAAAAGCTCCTGCCAAAAAGGGAAGAATCCTCTGAGTCAGATAGACAGACCTCCCCTCTAAGGGATCAGTCTGATCTGCAAAGGGGAATAGACAGTCTACCATCACGATCCCTGCTCAGAGAGGAGCAAGATAAAACTGAGGATCAGAGTGATGCATCTGTCCCTTGGGGACAGACAGGACACTGGGGACACCGAGACCCTGGAGGAAGGACAGATCCCTGACTTCCTGAAAGAGGATGAGAGAGAGGGAGATTCTCCAGCTTCTTTAAAGAACCGCTTTTTAGATTTATTAAAAAAGCTCTACACCCCAAACAGCTAGGGGAGGAAGAGCAGTCTTCAAATTCCTCAGAGAATGACTCAGCCAGGGAATACCTGCCAAAATCCCCCAGTTCAGACAAGGGATTTCCTATAGACAAATCCTTCGAGAGATTAATAAGAGCCAAATGGGAACACCCGAGAACATCAGCCAGACTATTCAGACACCAGGAAGCGATATACTCCCTGGCCAAGACTAAAGCTGACATGTTTCAGATCCCTAAGGTGGATGCCGCAGCGGCCTCCCTAGCCTGGCAGTCTGTCTTCCCATCTGAAGGGGACTTGTATCCTAGGGACCCATGCGACAGGGGAATTGAATCCAGCCTTAGAAGGGATTACAAGGCCTCAGCAACTGTCTTACATATGGCCATCATGTCATCCTACTATTCTAAAACTTTATTAAAATGGATCTACATAGCACAAGATTGTAACCTCACTAACAAGAAGGCAAGGATACTGTCCTCTAAGCTGCTATTAGGCATTTCCTTTATCACCGATTCCACCACAGACATATTCTCTTGGGCTGCAAAGGCCATGACAGCCAGTGTAGCTATGCGTAGACGTCTATGGCTGCAGTTCTGGAAGGCGGACCCCCCACGCCAAAAACCTCTTAATATCAGGAACCTTCCAGTGTCCAAAACCGTTTGGTGTGTGCCTAGATAAAGTGCTGGAGGAGGTGTCAGATAAGGCCAAAAAGCAAACCCTCCAACAGAGTTCAGAACACAGAGAAGGAATTTTCGTCCCCCTTCTACACCTTCTACATTTTTTGGTAACTACAAAAGAGATATTCTCTGTAAAGCACCAGATACATTGCTGGTGCTATATAAATACTTATTATAATAATAATACTCTAACCATAGGGATCACAAGAGGATGATCCCTGTGGTCACACAGAGGTATAGCACCCACCCAGGGCAAGCAAAACCCCTACCAGAAACAGAATTCTGGAAACAGACACCTGACAATATTTATTTATTTATTTATTTATTTAAAATTTATATCCCGCCCCTCCTGCCCTCAGGCAGCCCAGGGCGGTGAACAACATTCGATAAAAACAATATACTTTTTTTTAAAAAAAAATTAAAATACAATGCATGGGGAAGCCCCCCCCCCCGCCCCTCGCCAAAAGCCTGACAGAACAGCCAGGTCTTACATACACGCCGAAACAGCAGGAGAGTGGGAGCCAACCGAGCCTCCTCCAGGAGCAAATTCCACAGCACGGGTGGCCACCAAAAAAGATCTAACATCGGTGGTCACCCACCTCACCCGGGGAATCTCCAAAAAGGCTCCCACGGATGATCTCAAGGGTTGCATGGGCACATGGGGAGTGCCCGTGCGACCCTTGTGCCCGTGTATTGTGTTCCAACATATGGAATTCCCTTCAGTCTTCCCTCAGTAAAGGCTGAGGGAAACACGTTAAATCTGGCTAAGGTGAAAGCCACCCTGGTCCTAGTCATTTTTGCGTTCGCTAATTGTGAGACTCCTTTAATTGGAATTACGAATTCCAGGAATAACTATGAGACCTTTTGAGCGGAAACTAATTCACAAGTTTTTTTTATTTCCAGGTCTCTTGATCGGGACTTGATTTCAGTCCAGGCTCTGCAAAAAGGCCTGGCCAGGATATAAGCCCTTGAAAATCCCATTGAATGAAGAAATTCTTCCACTTTAACTAACCATTTACCTTTTGCCACATGAACAATCTGTTGGGCTATTGAGCCTGTCTCGATTAAGTGCAGCTTTAACCAAAACTTCAGGGCAGCTAGTTTTGCCATTTCTGAAATCCTTGTCACGCCTGCGCTCTGTTCTAAGAACAGATACTGGAGTACTCTTAGGGGCGTGAAGGTTTAAACGGAGCGTTCTATTTTGCTCAATCGCAAGGTCCTTTAGCATGTTTAGACTCCAGACCTGTGTCCCATAAAGTAATTGGGGGATCAATTTAGCATTTATCAATTTTAATGCAGGCCTAAAGTCTACCCCCGTTGGACGAAAAAACCCCGGCAATTCCTAGCCCCGTTGCTCTAGCTAATGCACGCGCCGTTTGAAAATACGCCTTCCATGAGGGGACAGTAGATATTATTACGCCGAGGTATTTGTATTATTTCACCTGTTCTATGTCATTACCCTCCATAGACCACTTATGTTGTTTCGTCCCTCTGCTTACCATCAACACCTTGGTTTTATTATAATTTATTAGTAATAACTCCTTCCTACAATAGGCACAGAAGGTCATCGTAAGCCTTCTCAACCCTATCTGGGTATGAGCTACTAGAGCTATGTCATTAGCATAGAGGAGAGATGAGATTACCTGCTTACCCACTTCCACAGGGTGATGCGCCGGGTTAGTAAGGGTGGCCTTCATATCACTTATGTAGAGGTTAATAGTAGAGGAGTCAGAATACATCCTTGCCTAACTCCTTTTCCTGCCTTTATCAAGCGCGTAAGAGAACCTTGTCTATTCGTTCTTACCTGCAGAGTAGTGTTAGCATGAAGGGCCTGTATTAAGAATAACAGTCTACAGTCAGTCTGATAAGTCAGCAGCTTTGACCATAATTTTTCTCTATTGACTGTGTTAAAGGCAGATTTCAAATCTACAAAACATGTACAGATGAGAATTGGGTCTTACGTGCACATATTTTGCAATTAATTGGTCTATTACAAAATATGATCCACGGTTGAAGTACCTTCCCTGAATCCCGCTTGTTCATTACCAATGAGTATTTTTTAAACAGCCCAACCTTGTAACCTGCCCAAAAGATATTTGGCATACAGTTTGCCAATCACGCTTAGCAAACTTATGGGGCAGTAATTTGCTAGGTCCTTCGGATCTCCTTTTTTAAATATTGGTACGATTATACTCTGTGTCCAAGCCTTAGGGATTCTTCCTGTCTCATTTATAGTTGTGAACAAAGCTGCTAAAACCCTACTACACCATTCAGCATTGTTATTAAGGAGTTCAGCAGATATAAAATCTATTCCTTGTCCTTTTTTGGGTTTTAAATGGGTAATCAGGAGGCTAACCTCAGCTGGAGAAACTGACTCCCACTGTGCCAGTGTTTCGAAAGAACATACTATTGGATTTCTCACACTTAGGGTCGTCCCTGAAAATATGGTACTATAATATATTTCCCACTGTGGAAATCTTCTAACAAGATTTGGATTTCTTTTTGAGGCAGCCTTACAGCCCAAGCCGATTTTATTAAATTCCAAAATTTAGAGGAATCCCCTTCCTGTGCCGCAGTTTCAAGGTCTGCCCAATAAGCAACTTGGAACTGATATTTCTTAGCCCTAAGGAGCATCTTATATTCTCTTCATCTTATGGGCTAATTGATTCAGGGACCGTTTGGCGAGAGCACATGATCTGTCATACCAACCCCTGTACTTTTGCCGCCCCTAAGCATATCCTGTTGGAGCCGTTAGGTGCGAATGCAATGAAAGTATGAGGTCCTTGTAGCTCTGGAAAAATTTGCCATGATCAATTCAATAATTTTCCATAATAATTTGTAATAATTGTGTTGAGAAAAAACCCTCCATAACATCCTGAGTCTGCTGCGTCCACCTAACTTTCCTAGTCTGTACCCCTACTCTGGCTGGCATTACCTCCTCTTCCATTTCTACTTGGATATCCTTTCCTTGGTCTGGAGTCAAGTTAATCCAGGTAAGTAAAGGAAAATGATCTGACTCTCGGGCTGATATCACCATAAAGTCTGCAACACAGGGGAATAACATTTCTGAGACCATCATGTAATCTATGGTGCTCCTATCAAGATGGGAAACATAGGTGTAATCACCTGTCCAATCTCGGGAAAGATCCATTTAGAAGTAAGAGATCAAATGCCTCAACAAAATTTTTAAGAAACAGGCCACCTCTATTTGTGACTAGATCTCGAGATGTTCTCCTCCGCATAAACACTGCAGGTATCTGGTTGTCCAGTATCCCTCCGACAAGAGAAGGGGCTCCCCACCGAGCGTTAAAATCTCGTACCATCAGTAACCCCACTTCTGGGTACATGCCCCTTACTTCGACAACAGTAATTTCTAACTGACTCCAAACTTCCTCCTTGTAGTGGGGTGAGTTTGATGGAGGATATATATACATTAATTATTATTATGGGCTCAGATTTAAAGGGAAAAACTACTTTCCATGCTGAATAAAAAGGGGATACTCTCCCAACAGGGTCACTACCAGGTTTAGAGATATGTCAGTAAGGAGTGCAAGACCACCACTTGGTCTATCACTCGAGGATCCACCTTGAGCCTCTGCAGAAGTAGAGAAAACCTTATATCCCTTAACAGAAAAGCTTTTAGTTAGCCAGGTTTCTGGGAGACAGACATTTATATGAACTTTAAAAACCAAGAAAGGTAGGATCTTCCTCTTTGTTCCTCCATCCCGCTATGTTCCATGATAGAATGGATAGGTCTAGACTAGAAGGTATACGTCATTTATGAGCAGAGTTGGGAGACCTAGTTGCAGCTTCCAGACTATTATTGTTTGGTTGCGATTCTGAATCACACTCCGCACCCAACTCTTAAGAAGTGAGTCGGTGCTCTCATATTTCCTTCCCTGAGCCTAGCCGGTAGGGCAGGATGGCTCACTATCTCATGCAGGGGTGCCAAACCAGAGAATTCTGAGGGCATTTTATTTATACCCTTCTTTGCTCTATTTCTTCCTATTCGTTTTTTATTTAATTCTGCCTCCCTACATATGTCCAAAGCAGTGTTTGCCTTTACCAACCTAGGTTGAATAAACCCCAGTCTTTCTGTAATCTGGCTTTGTCCTACTACTGCCAGAGACTGGAATACTGACACCCAATGAGGTTCCTGATTACCAAACTCTTCTGTATTCAGATCTATGCTAAATGGCATACGCTGTTCTGGCCCACCCGCCATGGGGGGGGGGGGGAGGGTCAAAGTATTGATCTGCTGTTTGACTTTAGAAAGATTCCTCACGTTCTCATTCTCATTCACCATCTGCGCCTCCAAGACCGCTATCAATTGGGGGGGGGGGAAGAGCCCTCACGACAGTCGGCTCGATTGGCAGAGCAATCAAATGGTTACACACAAATCGAGCTGCTTGTCTAATAGAAGAGTCTCCACAACTTCTGTTTCCATCTCTTCCACTGGTACTAGGGGTATACTATAGGGATCCCTGCCCGGGTCGATAGAAGGGGTTTTTGGTCTTGCCTGGTGAGTACTAATCCCTGTAGCACTGAACCCCTGTTGGGAGCATTTCTTTCCCCCGAATCCTGGCCCCCTGACAAAAGCCCATTCTGTGGTGTAGAGGCCCCAGAAACCACAATCCTTCGGGATTGTAGGAAATCTTTGGCAGCCAAAATCTTTTGACTGGTAATGTGCTTACAAAATGTATGACCAGCTTCAACGCCTGATGTGTGAGTGGTAAAAAATAAAATCTATTTCAGACACATGCAGTCTGAAATGAAGTAAGGTTACCAAATGCGTCCTAATGAAAAACTTAGAATGCCACCTAGGTATTACGCTATTTGGCAAGGGAAAAATCTTTAACAGCACAGACCTAGGGTCACTGGAGAGGGTATGGTTCAAAGGGGGTTGAGCTAATGCTCGCGGCTCCATAATTTCAGTCGATTTCCTAGTAATGCATCCGTTATTTTCTACATTGTTCCGTTTAGGAGGAGCCAAAGCAAATAAGTGGGTCACTATAGTTTTAGTCTCTCTTGCGACATCCTGTAAGCATGATTGGATACCATCGACGACCCCCTTCATGTCTGCCATACCTTTAAACAAGGTATCAATCAGTCTGCTAATAAGCACACATTGGTCCCCCAACAATTTAATAGCTTTTGGGGTACTATGTAAATCATACAAGGAGGGGTCCATTTTCCCCTGGTTGTCTCCTGCCTCGGAGCAGTGCAAGCTAGAAAGATTTGTGCTTTCATCTAAAACAGCAAATCTATTACTAGTGGAGATCTCAAGCAACGGGCTACCCCTTTTGGAGACTTCTCTGGAGCCCAGGTCATGAAGTTTTAATTGCTTTAAAGTAGGTACCTCCAAATCTGGGGATTGACTGGCGCACCCAACAGGTAGTTGACTGGCGCACCCTTTTCCTGACAGGCATTTCAGATTAAAAGGTAATAGCCCAATGCCCAAAAAATTGTTAGTATGAACCCACAGTACTTGTTTGTATCTAAGTAACAAGTTACAATCTGTGGTACCAATAGCAAATGCTAAACAAGGTATAAGACACAATTTAACCTTTTACTAGAGGCAATAGCCGCTAGACCGAACCCAGCTGCCTTCCCAATCCGGCACTGGAGCTTGTAATATACAATCAAGCACCACCAGTATGTTGACATGTCAATAGGTCAACGATGAATTCTTGCCCATTTGCGGCAGAATTTCCGACCCTACTCGGTCTGCGCCCGCGGCGCAGGTACGCACTGCAGTCCATCTTTAAACCCCCGGCAGGGTGTTGATCCAATCAGGGCTCTGCAACAATCAGGTCTCTAGGCAGTGCTCTGACCACAGGTGCCAGGCAACAGGTAAATCAGTGCCGCACACTCCTTAGCAGGGGAAGCCCCTCCGCTATGTGTTGAAGCAAACAACAAGCCTTCTAGATCAGAGCGCACACACACAGGGCAGCTATCTCCTAGGCACCTGGCCCACAGTTCAGCTCTCCCCTCACAAGTGTGAGCCCTCCATGTTAGGAATTATTCACAAGGGAATAGAGAATAAAACTGAGGATGTCATAATGCCTCTATACGAATCAAGGGCGGGACCGCACCTTGAATATTGTGTGCAGTTCTGGTCGCCTCATCTCAAAAAAGACATAGCGGAACTAGAAAAGGTACAGAGAAGGGCAACAAAAATGATCAAGGGAATGGAAAAGCAACAGTATAAGGAGAGGCTTAATAGGTTGAGGCTCTTCAGCTTGGAAAAGAGACGGCTGAGATGAGATACGATAGAAGTCTATAAAATCATGAGTGGTGTGGAACTTGTAAAGGGAATGGTTATTTACCCTCAAGTAGTACTACAACTAGGAGACACTCCATGAAACTCACAGGTGGCAGAGTAAAAACAGACAAAAGAAAGTATTTTTTCACTCAGCGTACAATTAGGTTGTAGAATTTACTGGCAGGGGAGGTGGTCAGGGCCAGCAGTATAGCTGAGTTTAAAAGAGGCTTGGATATGTTTCTGGAAGTTAGTTTCATTAGCAGCTATTAGCCAGATAGGATTAGGGAACAAAACCCTTTACTGTCGGGAGCCTGGGCATAACCCACAGGGAATGGATAGCATGGTGACCTGTTGGGTGCTTCTCCCATGCCCCGGTGACTGGCCACTGTCGGAGGCAGGATGCTGGGCTCGATGGACCATTGGTCTGACCCAGTATGGCACTACTTATGTTCTTATTCAAGGATCTCACATCCTAGTTCACATGGACAACACCACTGCCCAAGCTTATGTGAACAATCAAGGGGGGGTGTCAAAATCCAGGTCACTGTTCATGGAAGCCATCTCTCTCCTTCAGGGGGCAGAGTCAAACACTCTCCATAAAAGCAGTCCACATCAAGGGTCAATCAAATGTGCACGCCGACTGGCTAAGCAGGCAGCAGATTGACTCAGGATAATGGTCACTGTCAGACAGGGCCTTTACCCTGATCGTTAAAAATTTTGGACTACCGGAAATAGACCTCTTTGCATCTGGAGAGAAACACAAGATACTCAAGTTCCTGTTGCAGTTCAAACACCCGAGAGCAATGAACTACAATGCATTCAGCACTCCCTGGAACAGGGGACTCTTGTATGCGTTTCCACCACTACCACTCATATCCAAAACCATCACCAAGCTCCGGTCAATTCAGTTCAGTTTATTAGCACTGGCTCTCGCCATGGCACACACAAAACAAAAACAACACAAACATAGACATAAACAAAACCAAGCTCCGAGATGACCCAGCAGACCCTGGTGTTCGGAACTGATGAACCTGCAGACAGGGCCTCCTCTCGTCCTTCCAAAGCATGAGGATCTTCTCACCCAAGGCCCCTTCTATCAACCCAGATATTCAAGCGAACAGCGTGGAGATTGAGCGGCCATCTATGAAGGCTTTAGGATGCTCAAAGGAGGTGATAAAGACATGACAGATAAAAGAGAATCTACACGTTCGCTATACCAGTACGCCTGGAAGACGTTTTCCAAGTGGTGCCAGAATTGCAGTTGATCCCTGTTCTCCGGGTATCAGGAACGTTCTACAATTTCTACAAAACGATCTGAAGAAGGGACTCAGTCCTAACACTCTGGCCCGACAAGTGGCGGCATTGAGCAACACGCTGAATGCTAGTTCTCAGAAGAGGCTGCCACTCCACCCACACATCAGACAATTTCTCAGAGCTGCCAGGCTCCATTCCCCTCCGGTGGTGCATCACTTTCTGTCTTGGGATCTCAACGTAGTGTTACAGGCTCTCTTGAGAACGCCTTTTGAACCAATACAGGACATTTCCTTATACTGTTTGACAATCAAATTGGCCTTTCTGATTGATATTACTTCCACTAGGCATGTTTCTGAACTATGAGCACTGTCGGTGGACCCTAACAGGTGTATTTTTAGACAGGACTCTGTTACTCAGATTAGATGAGGCCTTTATCCCTAAAGTAAATACTAGATTTCACAGGTCTCAAGAAATTTCTCTGCCTTCTTTCTGCCCGCATCCTAAGCATGCGCAGGATAAATTATTGCATAATTTGGATGTCAAACAGATGTTGAAAGTGTATATTAAAAGAACCACATCTTTTAGAAAATCCAGTCTTGTTCATTAATTTCAGAAATTATAGGGTTGGAGATAAGGCCTCCAAAACAAATATCTCCAAATGGATCACAGCATGCATCTCCGAAGCCTATAAGGCACAGGACAAACCTCCTCCTCAGCAGATCTCAGCGCATTCCTTGAGCACAGCTACCTTGGCGGCTTTCCAAACCAGGGCTTCTTATGAGGAGATGTGCAGAGCGGCGACTTGGTCATCTTTGCGCACCTTTACAAAGCATTATAAGATACCCACTTTGGAATGCTGAGGCTGCATTTGGCAGGAGGGTACTTCAAAGGGTGTTGGTGTAATCGCAGTACTCGAGGGGAGGCCTATTTAAGCAATGTTCTGATCCGAGTTATCAGCCAGGACCCACAGAGAATAGAAAATTGGGTACTTATCTGGTGAATTTTCTTTCTTTGTGCGTCACTCGACCCACCCTAACTGTGGGTCCTTTTTCAGTTTGGCTCGATTCGCTGCTTAATTCACTTGTTTCCCTCGTTTTACAGTTTCCGGTTAAGGGACTTTGTTGTTCTTAATGTTTCCAGTTATTGTATTTTTCTGAGGGCTTATCGTGACTGGAGAGCTGGGGGCGGACCTAGGCCACTTTCAGACATGCTCCCCCTTCCCCTCCCCGCGCATATTTAGGCTGCAGGGGGGAATGCACAGTGCGAATATGCATGGGGATCTGCTCTGCATCCCATGCGTCTCTGCTGGTAAAGCAGCATGGGGGGACCTTTCAAACCGACCGATCCCAGCACACGTTCGAGCTGCGCATTCCCCCCTGCAGCCCAAATATGCGCGGGGGCCCATGTCTGAAAGTGACCCTACTCAGGGCATGCCCAGAGGAATCTTTTAGTGCTGCTTCCTACTGGCCGAAGCAGACCTTTCCCATGAGTGCTGACTGATCAGAGTGACCGGCCAGGACCCACACAGAAAATTCACCAGGTAAGTACCCAATTTTATATTCTGACTTCTTTCCTATAAGTAGTACCTTGCATTTGTCTGTTAAATCTCATTTTGTTTCTTCCAGCCCAGCAATCTTGTTTATCTAGATAATTTTGTATTCTAATTCTGTCCTACAAAGTGCTTGCAACCCCTCCCAATTTTGTGTTGCCTGCAAATTTGATGAGTCTACTTTCCACTCCTTTTTCCTAATCATTAATTCAAATTTTAGAGGACTGAACCCAGGACAGACCCCCTAAGGGACACCATGTAATACCTCCTCCCAGTTTGATACTGTTCCTTTGATTATTACTCTGTGCGTGCAGCAGCTTTTCAACCAGTTGTGAACCCACCTGATGGTAATCCTATCCAGCCCACATTTTTCCATCTTTCTTATGAGAATGTAGAATCATAGAGGTGGAAGGGACCTCAAGAGTCATCTTGTCCAAACCCCTGCTTGGATGCAGGACATCTACAGCTACAGCATCTCTGACAGGTGGATGTCCAGTCTCTTTTTCAAAACCTCCAGCAATGGAGAGTGTCTACAGCCTCCCTAGCCAGCTTGTTCCATTTCTGAACAGTTCTTACTGTTAGGAGGTTTTCCCTAATATCTGGTCAAATTCTACCTTCCTGTAACTTGAGCACATTATTTCTATTCCTGCCCCTCTGTAGCGACGCCGAACAGTTCTTTGTCACCTTCCAGGTGGCAGCCTTTTAAATATTTGAGGACTGCTATCATATCTTCCCTTAGTCTTATGGGACCATGTCAAAGGCCTAACTGAAACTGACATAAATTATATCGACTATGTTCTCCCTGTCAAAGGAAAAACTAGATTCTTTTGGCATTATTTGTTTTTAACAAATCCATATTGGTTACTAGCTATTGTAACATTTTGAACTATATATGAGGACTCAAACTGATCATGACAAATTGTATGTTGAACTGTGGTGTGTATTACTATGGCCTAGACAAATAAGGGATTTACTCTTATATTAAAACAGTATAGCTGCTTAAGAAGCAAAAACTGACTTTGATCATACTGCTTGCGAAGATGCCCAGCTAAACTTGGTACAGCAGTCAAGCTTGCATGCAGTTTTGCCAAGAGTAGGACCAATGACTGCTCTCATCCCTGCCCCTCTGCTCTCTGAGATTTGAGACTGAACTTCTACTTTGTTTGTATTTCTCATTGTAGTTCACAATATAAAGCCTAAATCCCTGAAGTATTCACTAGGTTGTTTTAGTTCCTCTCCTTAGTAAGCTAGTCAAACTGATACATATTGACTATCAAACTTCTTGAACTTCATGAGATTCTCGAAAAAGCTGTTAAACTGAATTCAAAAATTTGTTAGGGAAAACAAATCTTTGAATTCTGTTTGTGAATGGAATAAGCCAGATTCGTTTCAGCCTTAATTAAATATGTGCATATATATTAAATGTATTGAACTGAGTATATTTTGTACTGTGGCATATCCATAATTGGGTGAAATGCCACTGTTGTTTTAACTGTTTGGTCTGCTTTTCAGGTCTTATTTTCTATAGTACAGCCATTATACCCAAGCTTTTGGTTTTTTTCTCCACTGTATGGATGGCTATCCCAGAGAGTCCATTTACAGTTTACTGGAATAAACATAGACTCAAAATTTTCTTTTCTTTTGTAAGATTTCATTTCTTTTTACTGAGAGCTTCTTTTCTTGAGCTAGTTCATAGGAAAACATGCCAATCGCCCAGGCCAATACAATCAGTGCTAAAACTAAAGTATGCTATTTGGCTTGCGTGGATTAGCTTCTGATCCATGCAGCAACATTGCTATTTAAGATATATTTTGCTGGCTTTCTTGTTTCCACTTCAAAGAATGCTATAGTAGAAAGAGCCAAATGTGGAGTTTAGTGAACAGGGTAATGCCCTAGCAGTTAATGTGATGAAGATAATTACAAAAGCCAGCAGTATGCAACACAACCGCCCTGAGTCCTTGGAGAAGGGCATGGTAAAAATGTAAATAATAAGTAAATAAACACAGTTGAAAGTGGAATTTGGCCCCAAGTCTTTCTGGAGTTGGGACTATGTACGGCAGTCCAATAGAAGGGGAATATTGATCTCTTCTGCTGTGATATTGGCCCTTTTCCCACAGACTTTCTAACGCAGATTAAATGGGTGTTACATTGTATTATACATGTTGCACACCTGCAACATGTATAATACAATGTAACATCCATTTTATTAGTGTTCTAGTGTCTGTATGAAAAGGGCCATAGCCATCAAAATGTACTGACATGTCTGGTTTATCAAAAGTAAAATATGAGGCACAAAAATGGAATTTCTTTGTGAGTCTTGACTTCATATGAAATATTTATCTTATTTTCCTCAGATAACTATGCAAGAAATCAGCAGCAGAAACCACCTCAAGAAGAAGCTATTCCTGCATTGAAGGATATTCCTATTAGTGAAGTAAACCAAATGTTTTTTCTTTCTGACAGAAAAGTTTGCAGTACAAACTAATTGCAGGCAGGAGTTTTTAAAACATTACAAAAATATTTTTTATTTATTTACTTAGTTATTTTTAAGGGAAGTCTTATGTTCTTGTGTCTGCTAGCATATGCAGCAGTTTCAGCTTAGCAAACTATTGACAGCCAAGTCTTAAAATGGCTTTGGCTTCAATGGGTTGACCTGCTAGCAGTAGCTTCCAAATCATGCCTAAGCAGCTAAATACTCAAAGCAAACACCCATTTGTTGCATAGGGTTTGCGCTAAGAGAACACTTCAAGGATTGGTCCATCAGCGTAGAAAAGGTCTACAGTATTAGACAGTCTACTCCACTCTGTAAAGTGAGTTTCTCATTGACCTATTTTTGCCATGAATAAGAAAATAATCTGTTCAGTGACATCTAGAGTTATATTACACTTCAAAAGTGACGTTTTTGAAAGAGCTCAGTGTTGGGTTTACTTCTACTGAAGTCATTAAGAGGAGAGTGGAGTATGGCCCCTTTCGCACAGACACTCTTTAAACACTGATAAAATGGGTGTTGCATTTTATTATACATGTTGCAGGGCACCCATAGAGCACACCTATAGCCCTGCAACATGTATAATAAAATGTAACACCCATTTTATCAGTGTTTGTGTGAAAAGGCCCTTAGTCCAAGGCTAAGTGACTTTGAAATACCATTGTGTTATGAGAAGCTATAGTAAACTGAATGGTCTGATTATTAATGTACAATGTTAATAAAGAGGTGTTTCTAATGTTTTACTCAAAACTGTATTTCACTTGCACTAGCCAACATAGTGCTTTGGATCTCTGGTTGTAAAACGTCAAAATTTTTTCTCTGGACTTGCTAAAATGTGATGACTTCTAAAAAGCAGGAGAATAGATGAGGGATGACGGATATGGTGGAGATAGTGAGGCTTCATCTCATAGCAACAGATGATCCCTTGTCCAGGGAGATGGTGCTGCTGCCAGAACAGTTCTTCAGCAGCAGTGTTTTTAGACCAGCACCTCCCCACCCAAGGACAGAGCAGCAAGCCATTGGCGATGCAGTTGATGGACAGTGAAAGGGAAGTGCTGACTGTAAATTGTCATTTGTCACTGCTGAAATGGAATATGGGAATTGGGACCTTCATAAGCAGGAGTTCCTTCTAACTCCATCTGTGTTCCCATACTAAGAAGCATGGGTTGGGTGTAGGAGCAGCCGCCATGGCTGAGAGAAAAGCCCCAGCTGCCTGGGACAGGAGCAGCTGGCAGAAGTAGCAGAAAGGTGGGCAGGTGTCAAGGGATCAGACCTCGGGACAAGCAGCAAGGCTCTTTCCAGGGCATAGAAGGGGAGAAGGTAGGTGCTGAGACAGCGGGTGTTAACAAAGGAGAGAGCCTGCTGTAATCTGGGTGCAGTCCATGCAGCCCCTGCTCCTATGTTTAGCATGTAAAGCCTAATAAACAGGCACCCCCCATGCTTCCCCGCCATGCTCTGTCTACCAGTCTCCTCCTCTTCCCCCCCCCCCCCCCCCCCCCCCCCCCCTTTCCCCCCAGTCCCC
>QEPC01005805.1:7301453-7332702 GCA_003113815.1 Sphenodon punctatus | reverse complement strand
CCCCCCCAGTCTCCCCCCCCCCCCCCCCCCCCCCAGTATCACACAACCTGTCATGAATTGGCTGTGCTGAAGCATGGGAAGAAGCATCCACCCCATCTGTTTCTTTTGCCCAGGACATCACTCCACGAGGCATTCCAACCCCTGCTCTCCCTGCCCACTCATGGAGATTCAGACCTGGTTTTATACCTTCCAGCACTTGGTAGTGGGAAATAACATTTTGGGAATGGCAATAGAAAGCACAGACTATTGCACAGGCATACTGCCGACTACTACCGCCCCCACCCTCAAGGGCAAGTGCTTCCAACCGCCACCCCCCAAAACAGCTTACTGCTACGCCATACTACCCTTCGCCCACTCCCCCTTCCATGTGCATACTACCCTTCCCCTCCCACAAGTGCATGGTCATTTTGGGTTCACCTGCCACCCCCCCCCTTCCCTTCCAGCCCCCAAGCAGTTTCTTGCTTTGCCATACTGCCATTTGCTCCCACTCCCCCCAAGCCTCCCACCTTTCCCAGAATAAGCACAGAAACCATAGATTGTGACAAATATAACTTTATTTAATAGACTTTGACGTTATTTACTGAATTTTGCTGAACTGCAATTTAAAAAGCGCTCTTATTTATTATATCGATTTATATCCCTCACCCTCCTGCCAAGCACAGCTCAGGCCAGCTAACAAAATTTTTTAAATATAAAATACAAAAACACTATAAAATCAATATGGTGGAACACTAAAAATACAAACTTCACCCATCTCCCTCACCAAAATCTGGCGGAACAACCAGGTCTTGTATTGCTGTCGAAAGGAGGAAAGGGCCAGGGGCCACACGGACCTCTGCCGGGTGGGAGTTCCATAGCCTGCTCAGTTTGCAAAGTCCATTTATTTTTTCTTCCACCTGCTCCCTTTGGGGGTAAGCTGGATGTACTCTCCTGGGGATGTAGGGGAACTTTTTCCTCTTCCTTCTCCCCCCGCAGGTGGAGATTGCAGATAAGAGTTTGGCGGCAACGTGTTCTCATGACACAGGGGGAGGCGTGCCTGAACCAAGGTGGGATGACCTGTGATCACAGGGCTGAGAGGTCTGGGGTGTTTTGGCTGGAGGGGTTGATTGCTGGGGAAACCAGGGTGGGCAGTGAATAATAAAACTTCTGTACTAGAATAATAATTCTTTGAATTTACCACCACATTCTCTTTAGGTGTGAGTGCAGGCAAGCCTATGGGTTTCCTGAAATGCTCATAGACGATCGTAGTATGTTTCCCTTTAGCAATCCTTATGACTGCTTTGTAGTTTTTTTAAGCTTCCTTCTTCCTGTAAACAAGAGGGAAACAGTGATTATACTTCATTGTTAAGTCTGCAAAACACTTTTTACTTTGTGATCTATTTTAGCATAAAAACTGCCTTGACTCCCCCCCACTCCCCCCTTTCCTGTCCTAATGTTTCAGCCTCCACCCACCCTTCCTGGCCAAATATACCAATTGCTCTCCCACCATGGTGCCTTCCCTCCTCTGCCAGCCTGCTGTCCCACCATGATGCCCCTCCCCCCCCCCCCCACGGTTAGGGGAATGAGAGTCAGGGCACAGAGCAAGGGAAGGGATGGGCTAGAGCTGGGGGAGGACAAACTTGGGACCTAGTGAGGGGTAGAAACAAGTTAAGGGGAAGATCTCTCAGCCATTCTTCAATTGGAGCAAGGATGAACTGGTTTGCCATCCTCTAAGAACATACAACTCATCATTGAGGTCTAGGAAAAACAGGGAACAAGGACTCAAGGAACATATGCCAAGGAGGAAACAAGAGGTCTAGAAGCGAGAGGGGTATGAGGGCCTGGAAGCAAAAACAAAACAGGGAGCCTGGAAACTAAAGGAGTACAGGGGATCAAGGCTAGGAAACATAGCTGGGTCAAGACAAGCAACACAACAACCATAGGCCAGAGGGACTAGGGAAGCATGGGAACAAGAGAAAAGAAGAGCACAAGGGACTGGGAACAAGGACAAACACAAGGTGAAAGAAGAGCAGTGCTTCACCCAACTTCCTGTGCCTACCAGCAGGCCTTTAGTAGTGACTGGTAGCCATTCAGGATGTTGGGAGGCAGGACTGGAGCAATGGGACACAGCTAGGAATGGGTATGACATGGCAAGGATTCGTAAGGAAACAAGGGGAGGAGGGAACCGGACTGAAATTAGGCCTGAGTGGTGGTGCCAGCAGTTGAGGCAACAGTTGAGGTTGGGGTTTGAGACACTGGGCCTGATACCTGCTAGCCTGCCATGGTGCCTCTCCCGCCACAGTCCCGCCGTGGTGCTTTGCCACCCACTTCTCGCACGTCCCATTTGTGTCCGGTGCTGCTGTGTCCCGAGGAGTATTCCGCTGCTCTCCTGCCCACCTGCGAACACAGTAAGAAAAATCCACCACATAATTAGATAGCAATAAATAGACATCTTTATCATGCAGCTGTGTAAATGCAGCATTCCCCCAAGGTGCATTAACTTACCACAGTTGCCTGGTGGTGGCTCTGAGCCATAGCAACAAGATTACTGTGGAAGTCACTCCAGAGAAGGCAACAGGTTCTGAAGAGCAAGTGTTGGGCACTTGCTGCAAACCAGGATGAGTTGGGACAATGCATGTTTGAATTTGGTGTACGTTGGGCTTTTAAGCCGGACGTCATATGTGCTCCAGTGAGTGGAGAGAGGGGCAGGAAGCAGTCACTCCTTGAAATGCTCTAGGCTTTTTGACTGCAGATTTATGGTGCTGGCAGACCTGTATGTGCGTGAAGCTGCAAGCAACCTAACTGATGGGATGCAGACACTTGGGTGCACATTACCCACATTTGCCCACATGGTGAGCTCTGCATGCTTCAAGATGCTGCTATGAGTGGAAACTACATGGATGCTGCAGGTGAACACCTAATAAATGGGCAGGTGGATACCCACCTGGTGTGGAGTACTGTTTTGTATTTTACCCCCAGTTTCCTAAGAATTATCCCTTTCCTATGCCAGTTGCTCAATTAAATTCAATAATACTTTATTGGAAGGGCAAGTGGTAAGTGTTGCTAAACTGTAAAAGGACAGACTTCTCTGGTCGCAGGTAACTGTTACGAGCCACCCAAGATCGGGTCAAACATTGTTTATCGCAGCCTATTTCTAATCCAATGGCATGTTGCAACATAGCACAATGCTGTTACTCTCCAAGGATCAAGCATGGTTACCTAACACTTTTTAAAACAAAGTTTTATACAATCACAATTCAGAGTTTGACAAAGTGGTTTGGAGTGTTTGTAACAGGACCCTTCCCTCAGGGGTCCTCACATGGGGGTACGCAGCAAGTCAGGGTGCGCGGTCACCCCAAGAACCCTCCAGAGCTGACATTTCCACCAATACAGAGTTTTTATTATAGGGCCACAACTGTGGCCCTATAGTTAAGGCGGTAGCACACTCATTGAACAGCACGTATGCTGTTCAATGGGAGTTAGTAGAGCAAAAACTTCTGATTGGCAACCATTCTAGCTTTCCTCCAGCAACACATGTGTTCTGTGATTGCAATGAAGGGGAGTCTAGGGACGGATCATTGGGGGGGGGGACCTGAAGGTGGGGGGGTCCCCATCCCTCCCCTGCCTCTGCCTGTTAGTAGTGCTGCAACAGCAGCGGGACAGGGAGTGGGAGATAAAGCTGTTTCTTTACAAACAACTCCTCCCCATGTGAGTGATCAGAAGATTGTTGCCTTGTAAAGAAGGTTCTTCAAGATGGCTCCTAACGTTCTCACAGTTGGGTTGTGCATGCTCACCATATTCAAATAATAGACCGGTGGAGGGTGTGGGAGCTGTGGGGCGAGAAGGGGCTGCTTTCCTGCTGTGCTGGGACCTGCTTGCCACTCACTGGAGTTCCCTCCCTCCCAATCAGCTATATAGCCAAGGCCTGGGGCCCTTTGGCAGACTGTAGAGGGTGTGGGAGCTATGGGGCAAGAAGGGGCTGCTTTCCTGCTGTGCTGGGACCTGCCTGCCACTCACGGAGTTCCCTCCCTTCCAATCAGGTATATAGTCAAGGCCTGGGGCCCTTTGGGAGCCAGCCCTTGGGCGCCAGCCCAAGGGCAACACCAAAGGGTGTTGCCCATTGGTGGGGCTGTTGGTGGGGGTGGGCGTGGGTGCCCCCCCCTTCCGCTTGGACAGATGGACAGTACAGAGGAGTGGAAGGAGCCCACCCGCTAGACTGATTGTCCACGTGCTGGCTAGCGGACCCTACTGTCAGTAACCCAGGCTGACGGAGAGGAGGTGCAGCTGTCGGGGGCGTGGCCGGCGAGTGCGCCTATACCCGGGCCCCAGGAAAAGATACAGCAACTTCCCTGCGTGTGTGGGGACAGAAACCTGATTGAGGAGTGGCTCGAGGGAAAGCCAGGGGTGCAGGCTGGGCTCTCACAAGCCGGTTGCCCTGTGGCCCTGATCGGACGGAGAGGAGTGCAGAGAACTGGACCTGAGCCGTAGCTGATCCCGAGTGAGGGTGCCGAGTGACACTTGTGGTGGGGGCGTGGCCGGAGCAGCTCAGCGGTGATAAAGCGCCGCCCAACTCCACTACTCTCTGCAGCTTCGTTTATCGCCCAAATTATGTCCAGGAAACGAGTGCAACCAGGTCCCTTGGGGCATACCAGCCAACCCTCGCCTAAACAGAAGAAACTGGATTTCTTCCCCTGCAAGACTGGTGAGGAGGCGGAGGTGGGAGAGGGTAACATTTGTGTTTTCCCGGGGGGTTCCTTGTCTTTGTCCCCACGCCTCTCACAGGACAGCCCTCGGCTGTATGAAAGGAGATCTGGTCTGGAGGTCGCTTCTACTCCCTCGGCATTCCAGCGGTCCGAGGGGAAGCGGACTGCAAGTGCCTCCGGGCAGATTGCGTCCCTAGAGACTCATACTCTGCTCTACAAACTGCTGGGGGATCAATGTCTGCTTATAACTGATTTGGCTAAGAAATTGTTTATGCAACTTGAGGGGATTGGGAGTAGTTTGGTTTCCCAGGGGAAGAGTTTGCAATGTTTGGTCGATCACTTTACACAGTCCCATGAAGGGAAGGTTTTTTTAAAAACTAATAGCGGAGTGTATGGGGCGATGGACGCCAGGTGGGAAAAGGGGGCGAGAAATCTGCCCCCGGGCCATCAGACCTTGGTTTCGGGTCTCGGGGGACAGAGGGTTTCAGTTCCCTCTTCCTCACTATCAGTCAACGCACACGCTATTTCTTTGGTGATACACCCCCTTCCCAATGGTTTTTCCCCTAGTTGGAATTCCAAGTCGGCAGCACAACATCATTTTTCATCTATACTGGCCCATACTTTTCCATATCGCCAGATAAGAGAATTGCGAACTCTCCCAGTGTCACGGGGAGGGGGTGATTTGGGGTAAGGGTCCAAGGGGAGGATGACTCTTGCCCACAATCGTTCTCCTGCGCTCCCTGGGGGGAAAGGTCCTCCCCAGGGCTCCCTGGGAATGCTCGCAGGTGGCCTTTTGCCCGTCAGAATAGTAGTTGGCCCTTGAAATCCGCAAGGGATTAGGCCTACCTCATCATCAGGCGCCGGGTCACCTGTGCTGTGCACTCCTCCTCTCCTACCGCCCACCTGGCAGGCAAACCCCAAACAATCCACAGGAAATGAGAGAGTGCACACCGTGGGGGGAGCACAGGGGCAAGGTTCCAGGGCAGAGGGATGAGGGGAAATCAGACCCTACCGGGAGGGGAGGGGGACAGGGAACCCCAAGGAGGGGGAGGCTGACTCACTCCCTTTCTGCCCCAGCAATCCACATGCCACACACTTAATCGAATAAAGGAAAGGAAGGAGGGGGGAGGAAGTCTCTCGCTCTCCACACTCACCCTCCGAAGCACGTAGCACAAGCGTCCAGGGGAAAAGGAATAGGGATGCAAGCAGGGTCGCACAAGTATCAACTGTAGCGTCCTCCTTCTCAGTCGCAGAGGGGCCAGTCTAACAGATCACCGGCGCTGTGTTCCAGGCAGCGCCGGTGTTTAAAGCACAGGCCACGCCCCCCTGGCGTGCCTGAAGCCGCGCCGAGCGACGGCGTGCTGGAGGCCCCGCCCCTGCACTCTGCGGGACCTCCGTGAGCGGGGAAGCGGGTTGTGGAACAGCTGTTGCTTCCGGGGCTGTCTGGGAGCATGGTTCCTGTTGTGGAGGCTCTGGGTCTCCTGGGAGGTGAGTCTGGTGCGGGGCTATGCGGCGGGGCCGGCGGCGGCGCGGCCCGGCCTGGGGGCAGATCCTGATAGTACCCCCCCCGCGAGCCCCCCGCCCAAGGGCCCAAGAAGGTCCTGGTTTTTCAGGGTGGCGACGATGGAAGAGGCGAGTGAGTCGGGGCGCTGACACACGAGTGGCAGGTTCCCATGAACGCTCCTCGGGGCCGTATCCGACCCAGTCCAGAAGGTAATGGAGGCGCCCCCGAAGGTATTTGGAATCCAGGACGGCGCGTACTTCAAATTCCGTATCGGCAGGAGGGTCGGCGGTGTCTAAGGGGAGAGGCGTGGGGCCCTCGGGTGGCGTCGGGGCCTTTTTCAGGAGAGAGACATGAACGGTGGGGTGAATTTTCAGTCGAGAAGGGAGTAATAGTCGAAAAGTTACCTCATTGATCTGTTGCTGTATGGGAAACGGGCCAATATATCGATCGTCAAGTTTACGTGAGGGCCGCGTAGAGGGGTAATGACGGCGGTCTAGCCACACATAGTCCCCAGGCTGGAGGGGTTCGGCCGTCCTGCGGTGTCGATCTGCATACTGTTTATAGCGCTGGCGGGAGGCCCGGAGGGTACTTTTAGCTTGCTGTTGGACACGATGTAGATGTTGCAGAAGACTTCCGGCGGCTGGGACCTGTATTGGGACAAGGTCAGGAGTGCAAGTTCGTGGATGGTACCCATAGGAAATGTAAAAAGGGGAATTTCCAATGGAGGCATTCGGTGCGTTATTATGCGCAAATTCTGCGAGGGGGAGCCAGGTGTACCAGTCGTCTTGTAGGTAATTTACATAACAACGTAGATAGTGTTCGAAGTCCTGATTTACACGCTCTACTTGACCATTGGCCTGAGGATGGTACGCGGTGGTGGGGCTTAGTTCTACTTGCAAGGCCTTAAAAAAGGCTCGCCAGAAGTGGGAGACAAATTGAGACCCCCTATCGCTGATAATCTCCCGCGGCCATCCATGCAGTCGTACCACATGGCGGATAAATAACAAGGCCGTGTGTCGAGCCGTGGGGAGTTTTTTACAGGCAATAAGGTGGGCCATTTTTGTAAGGTGGTCAACCACCACGCAGATCGTGGTGTATCCTCGGGATGGGGGAAGGTCTACTACAAAATCTATGCCGACTCTCTGCCACGGACCTTGTGGGGGTTCCGTAATCTGTAATAACCCTTGAGGGGCTTGCCTTGGGATCTTGGTGCGAGCGCACACCGTGCACTTTTTCACGTATTGGTGTACGTCCTGAGCAAGTGTTGGCCACCAAAAGGTGCGGTGGATTAGTTGCAGGGTTCGGTCCCTACCAGGGTGGCCCGCTAAGGGGGCATCATGATGTGCCCAGAGAACTTGGGTTTGGCACGAAGGGGGGACCACTACGCGCCCTTGTCGCCGAAGCAACCCTTGGTCCATGAGATAGCTGGGGTCCGTAATGGGTAAGAGCTCTTGTCGCGTAGCCTGCGTTAATTGCTCCGAGGTCATCTGGGTCATAGCGAAGACCTTGGCTTCAAGGATGGTCCCTCTTGGTATTTTACCTTCGTTTGTGGCGTCATGGTATCGGGATAAGGCGTCAGCAAGAGTATTAAGTTTCCCCGGGCGGTAGCGGATGGAAAAAGAAAAGCGAGCAAAGAATAAAGCCCACCGAGCGTGTCTCGCATTTGTGATGTGGGCCGTCTGTAAGAAGGTTAGGTTCTTATGGTCAGTTATGACCGTGACAGGGTATCGTGCTCCTTCTAGGTAATGCCGCCACGTTTCAAAGGCTACCTTAATAGCCAGTAGCTCTCGATCGAGAATAGAATAGTTTTGCTCGGCAGGGGTGAGCTGCCGAGAATAATAGGCGCAGGGTAGTCCGGGACCTTCGGGGTCTGGAGGTTGTAAGAGTACTGCCCCTACGGCTCGATTGGAGGCATCCGCCTCCACTTGAAAAGGTTTGTCGAAATCGGGATGTCGAAGCAAGGGGGCAGATATGAAGGCTTGTTTCAGGCATGTGAAGCAGTGTTGTTGCTCTGCACCCCACACGAACTCCTGATGTTTCTTCAAGAGTCGCGTCAGTGGGGTAGTTAGCTCGGCGTAGTGGGGGATATACTGGCGGTAGTAATTAACGCTACCTAGGAACCGCTGAAGGGGTTTTACCGCCTTAGGAGGGGGCCACCGGTGAATAGCTTCCACCTTACCTGGGTCCATCTCGATTCCTGTCGGGGAGATGATGAACCCCAGAAAGGCCACTGAAGTAAGGTGGAAGGCGCATTTTTCCAATTTGCAGAAAAGTTGGTGCGTGCGAAGCCGTTGGAGGACGCGTTGAACATGGGAAATATGTTGTTCTAGGGTGGCTGAATAAATTAGAATATCGTCAAGGTACGCAATCATGGAGATATCCAGAAGGTCTCGAAAAATATCATTTACAAAATGCTGGAAAGCGGCTGGGGCGTTGGCTAGTCCAAACGGCATTACTAGGTATTCGAAATGCCCATAGCGTGTGCGGAATGCGGTCTTCCACTCGTCCCCCTGGCGCACCCGGAGGAGATTGTAAGCCCCTCGAAGGTCGAGCTTGGTAAAGACCCTCGCTCCTTGCAGCCGGTTGAGCAGCTCCGGAATTAATGGAAGGGGATATCGGTTCTTGACCGTCACGCTATTGAGTCCACGATAGTCCACACAGGGACGAAGACCTCCATCTTTCTTGGGCACAAAAAAGATCGGAGCCCCCGCAGGGGAACAAGAATGTCGAATGAACCCGTTGCGTAGGGCCTCATCGAGATAGTGTCGGAGAGTTTCTAGTTCCGGTGCCGATAGCGCATAGATTCGCCCAAACGGAGGCTCCGCCCCGGGCTGTAATTCAATGGGGCAGTCATATGGCCGGTGCGGCGGTAAGGCGGAGGCGGACTGCTCGTTGAATACATCGCGAAAGGCCTGGTACTCGGCGGGAAGTACTGCGACGGTTTGATCTGCTGGGGTAGAAGTGGTGGCTGCGAGAATTGGAGTTGGAGGGGTTTGGAGACACTGGCGCTGACAGTGCTCGGAGTTTAGTTGGATCCGGGCTTGGGCCCATCCTATTCGAGGGTCATGTTTACGGAGCCAGGGAAGCCCCAATACGACAGGGAACAGGGGTGTGCCTCCCACATCGAAGGCCAAAAGCTCCTGATGAGCACCAATAGCACATTGCAGCGGCTTGGTTTGGGAGGTGATGGGTCCCGAGGCCAGGGGGGACCCATCGATGGTATGTACTGGCTCAGGCAGGGGATTCAGGTCGGTAGCGATTCCATGTGTGGCCACTAAGGTCAAGTCCATAAAGTTGCTCGAAGCTCCTGAGTCGAGGAGGGCCCAGGTAATGAGGGAACGTCGGGGTGACAGGAGGATTGTCAGGGGCACCCGGAAGTGGGAATTCTTTACTGGTAGCGTCAGGGAATTAACGGTCACGGCCGGGGGTTTCCCTGGGTGCCTCGGCCGCTGGCGTTTCCCGGTTGCTTGAGTGGCCCCCCTAGGGCCGGGCAGGAATGGATAAAGTGGGTAGGATCCCCACAATAGAAGCACGCCCGCGACCTCCGACGTCTCTCTCATTCTTCTTGCGTTAACGGTCCTCGGGCTGCCCCTAGTTGCATTGGCTCGACATCTCCCATCTTGGGGGCTTCTCCTCCCGGTGTGGCCCCAAACGGTGGTCGTGGGAAAAAGGGGCGAGCTCCCTGTCGTCGCTCCTGTCGCCTCTCCATCAAGCGTTCCTCAATTTGTAGAGTCAAGGTCGCTAGTTGTCCCCAGGTTTCCGGCAGAGGAGTGAAGGCGAGCTGGTCCTTTAAGTCCTCATTCAGTCCCCGGCGGAACAGGACTTTGAGTACATCCTCAGGCCACTGCAACTCAAGGGATAGCTGCTGAAAGTGGGTGGTATACTCTAGGACCCCGCTTATCCCTTGTTTCAGGGCCATGATTTGGGTTTGGGCGTCCCGTGCCCGATGAGGGTGATCGAAGAGAGTTGCGAACTCGTGGAGAAAGTTTGCATAATGGGTCAATAACGGGCTTTTGCTTTTTAATAGGGAGGTTGCCCAGTCCAGCGCCATCCCTCCTAAATGTCCAATCACAAATGCCACCTTTAGTTCGTCGGTGGGATAGGTCGCTGGTTGGACTGAAAAGGTTAAGTCACAGAGGGCTATGAATCCCTGGTAAGCCTTTCGATCCCCGAGGAATTTGTCAATTCTCGGGCCTTTAGGTTCTCGGGGAGTGGCAGCTCCTGCCCCTCGAGGTTCGAGGTTTAGGGGTTGGCCTGGGGGTGGAGCGGCCGGTGCAGCTTGGGCGGCTGCCGTAGGGACATTCTGGATAGCCCGTTCGAGTTGTACCTGTTTGTCCTGGACATCTCGCATCTCCATGGCCAGGGAGTGTACAGCCCGCACCAGTTCCTCTAACTGGCTGCCTATATCCATTGCAACCAGGGGAAATCCCTTCTCAATCGAGAATGCTAATGTGCCGGTGATACTGTCACGGGGAGGGGGTGATTTGGGGTAAGGGTCCAAGGGGAGGATGACTCTTGCCCACAATCGTTCTCCTGCGCTCCCTGGGGGGAAAGGTCCTCCCCAGGGCTCCCTGGGAATGCTCGCAGGTGGCCTTTTGCCCGTCAGAATAGTAGTTGGCCCTTGAAATCCGCAAGGGATTAGGCCTACCTCATCATCAGGCGCCGGGTCACCTGTGCTGTGCACTCCTCCTCTCCTACCGCCCACCTGGCAGACAAACCCCAAACAATCCACAGGAAATAAGGAGAGAGTGCACACCGTGGGGGGAGCACAGGGGCAAGGTTCCAGGGCAGAGGGATGAGGGGAAATCAGACCCTACCGGGAGGGGAGGGGGACAGGGAACCCCAAGGAGGGGGAGGCTGACTCACTCCCTTTCTGCCCCAGCAATCCACACGCCACACACTTAATCGAATAAAGGAAAGGAAGGAGGGGGGAGGAAGTCTCTCGCTCTCCACACTCACCCTCCGAAGCACGTAGCACAAGCGTCCAGGGGAAAAGGAATAGGGATGCAAGCAGGGTCGCACAAGTATCAACTGTAGCGTCCTCCTTCTCAGTCGCAGAGGGGCCAGTCTAACAGATCACCGGCGCTGTGTTCCAGGCAGCGCCGGTGTTTAAAGCACAGGCCACGCCCCCCTGGCGTGCCTGAAGCCGCGCCGAGCGACGGCGTGCTGGAGGCCCCGCCCCTGCACTCTGCGGGACCTCCGGGAGCGGGGAAGCTGGTTGCGGGGCAGCTGTCTCTTCCGGGGCTGTCAGGGAGCGCGGTCCCTGTTGTTCAAGCCCCGGGTCTCCTGGTAGGTGTGTCTGCTGCGGGGCTGGGCGGCGGGGCCGGCGGCGGCGCGGCTCAGCCTGGGGGCGGATCCTGACACCCAGCTGTGGGGCGCTTGCAAAGAGTGGTGGTGTTTTTCCATTCCCCTCAAATGGTAGATTATCTCTGCTCCAAATCAGATCTCTTTGCTTCCTGTGGGGTTGTTATGCAGGAGGTTTTCATGGACCCAGTAGTCCGCCCCCTTTGGGTGGCCCCTATGGCAGGTATCTCAGCTGGCCCAATGCGAACTCCAAATAAGACCTCCAACAGGAGTTCTCAGGAGGGCCGGGATAATAGTGTCCAAAGAGATCCTATAAATGTCAGACTGACTCAAATTGCCATGTCCCCTGTTCAGCCCGCTCGGCTATTCCAATTAGCACTTTCGTCCAAATCACAGTCCATCCAGCAGATGGTTTCCCTGTCCTCTCCTTTAGATGTGGACTCTATGGATTTTGCCTCTTCAATACTGGCTAATCTGGGAAATTTCTGTGGTGAACGGGCAAACCAGAAACTGGCTTTTCTATCTGTTCCAGCTGTATCAGAGTCCTCTGGGGAGGTAGGAGTGATGGGATATCAGGCGACAAACTCCAACCAGAATCTAGTCGGGTTTTTTTCTGACCCGGATTCCCTTGGAGCCTGATACGGGCAGTGCCACAATTCTGACTCACTTAAGATCTGCTCTTAGAATGTCACGGGCTGGGCTAGACTGTCTGGGATTCCAGAGGACACAGTGTTTCTCAATACTTGCCATATTATAGCCCGCCAGGAAACATGGGCCACTGTCCAGCCTTCCTTTGGCTCCTATATACCACATTATGTCCCTGTCGAAAGACATCATAACAAGGGACGCCCAAGTGGGGGCCTTGTTTGCTTCATTGCTCAGCCCTTACAGAAGGACATTGTCGCAGTCTTCCCAAAAACGCCGAATTTATTGCTACTGGTCTTAAACTCCAGGGGGCTTTTTATTATCTTGGCCATTGCCTATATTCCGCCTGCCAATGCTAGATATTATAATACCAGGTACTGGTCTCAAATTAAAGAAGCATTGGAGGAAGTTGTCCACACTTACCCATCAGCAAGGATCATGTTATGGGTGATTTAAATGCCCGTCTGGGTCCCTCTGATGAGGTTTTGATCCCATATGGCCGGAACAACCAAGAATCAAATCCCCTGGGACCCAGGCAGTCTAAAGATAAAATCATTAACACCTCTGGCTTGCTCCTCTCCAAATTATTGACAGTTCTCTTTGTTTATCCTGAATGGCGTAGGTTTTAGTGACTGTCTGGGGGAATTTACGTATTTGGGCCAACAGAATCCAGTGTAGGGGATTATATAGCAGTCTCCCCGGATGTAGTCCCCGTGATTAGGCATTTTGAAGTGGGAAATTGCCAAGGGAGCGATCATCTCCCGTTGGCCCTGGATCTTGCTATTCGTAATTCAGGCTCAGATTTGCCTCCCTACAAGAAGCCTTCTAGTGCAGCCCAGCATGTTTTAATTAAACTTGACGAGGCTAGGCTGGCCAAAGTAAGGGCTTTGCTCATAACTTCTCAGCATGACTTTGGTGAGTGCTCGCAGTCGGCTGCCATTGACCAATTCTCCCACTTGATGGGGGATTTAACCTGTTTTCTGCGTTCCCAGATGCCCGGTTTGGCTAGGACAAATTCTGTTGCTAGCTATTCCAAGCCTTGGTATGACCAGGACTGTAGGGCTCTTAGGAGACAGCTAGTACAGCTTTACTGGGAGTACAGGAGGGGGGGGGGTTGGGAGTGCCCCCCGTCCAGTACTTTAGGGTTAGGAAGCAGTATAAGAACATCCTAAATCACAAGAAAGCTACCTATTGGGATTATTATTGGGGTAAAATATTGTCCGCAGCTTCAGCCAAGGATTGCAGGATGTTTTGGGACTTAATAAACAGACCGGGTAAGCCCTGGGCTGGCCACTCGTTGGTTACAGTGCCAGATGGACTTTGGGTTTCTCATTTTTACGGCCTTTATGCAGGAGTTCAAGCTCTTATTCAATCCTCCTCACCAACCGTGGAATTAACTACAGCCCCCCTCTGGTTACCAGTTTTGGCCTCCGAAGTGGTGGAGATCATAAGCTCATTTAAGAATGGTAAGGCACCGGGTCCGGACCTTGTCTCCATAGACTTGATAAAGCATTCCATCGATTGGTGGGCCCCTAGGTTGGCTTCCCTTTTTACGATCATTAATAATACAGGCAAGTTCCCCTCAATTTGGAGTAAAGCAGTGGTTGTGCTGATCTTTAAAAAGGGGGATCGGGCTTCTCCAGCTAACTATAGGCCCATTAGCCTCTTGTGCACCATCTCAAAGATCTATGGCAAATGGCTGCTTGCCAAGCTCTGTGCCTGGACTACCCAAAATAGAATTTTATTTCCGGAACAACCCGGGTTCCAACGGGGTTACTCCACGGTGGAGCACTGTTTGATTCTCCAGCACCTTATTGAGAAATATAGGGCTAGAAATGCTAGGTTATATGTTGCATTTCTCGATCTTCGTGCAGCATTTGACCTAGTCAATAGGTGTCTCTTGTGGGAGAGGCTAGCCTCTATGGGTATAGATAAGCGTTTACTTGGCCTACTCCGTTCTTTGCATGGTAACACCTCATTGGCAGTGAAGATAGACACGGCCGACCACCTCACAGAGGATATTCCCACCTATACCGGTGTTAGGCAGGGCTGTGTCCTCGCCCCTCTTATTTTTAATTTGTTAATTAATGAAGTAGTGCCCTTGCTAGCCTCCCCCTCTTTCCATCCCCCAAAACTGGCTGAGCATTCAGTTGGTTCTTTACTTTATGCTGACGATATTGCAATATTGTCACAAACCAAGGTCGGCCTAAGGCACCAGCTACAGTGTTTCTCTGACTTTTGTCTACAGAGTAAGCTTGTGATAAATTATGAGAAATCTCATATTCTCATATTCGCCAGCTCCTGGCAGATTTCTCAATGTAGGGTGGGCAGTTATAACATCTCCCAACTTAACTCATTTCTCTATCTAGGCTTGCTTTTCCAGTCAGCAGGGACGTGGAAAGCGCATGTGGAAAATGCTTTATCGGTGACAAGAGGAACTTCTTGCACTCTTGCCAGCTTATTCACTGGCTCTGGGAAACGTGCAATAGTTTCAGCGGCCTATGTCCTAAATACCAAGGTCCGTGACCAAGTATTATACGGGGCAGAAGTTTGGATGCCCTATGCATCCTCGTGGGTGGGGAAACTAAATAGTCTTCAGGCACGATTCTGCCAAGGGTTGCTCAAGATTCCAAATGGTACTCCTTTTGCAGCAATTAGAGTTGAGTTAGGCCAACGCCGATGGTCTGTGGAAGCTTGGGCCCTTGTTTTAAAATTTTGGGCCAAGCTACACACAACCCAGGAGCGGGGGCTGATAATGTTCTGGAAGGAGACACTTTTAGGAGTTCCTGGCAACGGGCAGTGGAGCTGTTCCTCTGCAAACTTGTTATGGGAAGGGGGTTAGAGGGGGAAACGAACCTGGCTAAACGGCGAGTCGTACTCTAATTTCCCTTGGACGCTCGTGTGGGGGACACTATTCTGATGAAGAAGGACACCCCTCAGGTTATTATAAGGACGCTGGCTTCCAAAGAAGCAGCAGCCTATATCATCATAGGGGGGGAGACAGCGAGGCCCTGAGTGAACCCCCACTCGAGCATGATGGCTGCAAAGGCAGCCCTTAACTCCCACAGATTCACCACTCGCACACGTGTCGGGGTATGCACACAGGGTAGGGGGGTGCGACGATCGTGAGGGGACGGGGTAAGGGTTACAGTGTAATACACGGGGACCGGGGCGCAGGGGAAGGACCAACCACACGGGATGCACAAGGGAGGGGAAGGAAGTTGAAGGAATGCGGGCCCCGGGGGGGGCAGTGCCCAGCTCCCACGCCTCCCACACACACCCACCTCTGCTCCTACAATTCCCACTACGATATCTCGCACACTTGCCGCGACCACTCTCGCTCCTCTCCCACTCACGCTCCTTCCACAGCACTCTCACGCCTCTAATTCCTTCTCAAGCTTCCACTCGCAAGGGGCCAGTCTGCAGCAACGCTGATCACCGGCGCCGCTCTGCAGTCCCTGGCTTCCTTTTGTATGCAGGCTCTGAGCCCCGCCTTTTCCTGTAGGCGTGCCGAGCGGCGCGGCGTCCCAGCTGGCCCCGCCCTCACGCTCCCCGCTGGCCTCCTTTCCTCCTCTGTTGCTTGCGGCGGCGAGGGCTGTTCCTGCCGCCGCGTCTGTGTTTGTGGCACCGGCGCCCCCTGCTCCTTCCGGCGTCGTCGGTGTCGGGGGCCTGGTCTCCCCTGCCCCCAACCTCGACCCCGGGTGAGCGCGTGCCTAACAAAACTAGGCTTTCACCCAGATTATTGGGTGGGCAAAGAATTGGGTGCCATAATGAGTGCGTTTTTAAGAAGGCTTCACGATCAGGATCTCCAGGAGGAGACAGCTTTGATCAGAGCCTTGTCACACATGGTGGATTATCTTCCCCTTATTAGACCAGTTCTGGGGATGGCGGCATATCTATCCTCAGCTATTCTGCCACGGGGGAAGCATCTGCACCTGTGTGCGAGGCTAAATGCTTTGCCAACAGCCCTACTTGAGGGGCGTGTGAGGGCCCTACCCTTTGCTGAGCACCTTTGCCCTTTTGATAGGCACAGTGTGGAGACAGTCCAACATATACTCTTAAATTGTCATCTGTATGATACCATATGCTCTGAGTATCTTTCTACTTTCCTTCAGAGAGACCCAGGGAGAACTGAGCAGAATCTGTTGCATTTGGCCCTAGCTGATGTGGACTCTTCAATTACGGGTGCAGTTGCTTGCTTTTTGATGTCAGCCTTAAATTTACGCATTTTGTTTCTAAATTTCAGGCAGTCCATAGAGTGAGGGTCAGTAGTTGTGGTACGTTTTGTCACTTTTCTAGATTCAATTGTATATTCTGTTTTGTTTGTATCAATCAGTATACCTGTTGTTTTATTTGATGGGTTTGGTATGGGGTGATTCACCTGTTTGCTGTACTGTCTACTGTGTCTTTGTCTTTGGTTCTGGCTTTTGCCGCAAATAAATTTATTATTATAATAGACCACATGATGGTCTCTAGCTCCTCTAGTTTAAAAAGCGCTCTCCCCCTCAGAATGACAGTTCCTTCCAACCCTTTCTAAGAATATAAGAAAAAAGTTCCATGTGGGCCTGGAAGGGTGGGTGTTGTGAGAATGTTTGATGCCATCTCGAAGAACCTTGTTTACAAGGCAGCAACCTTCTGTTCAAGTGGCTCCTCACAGGCCATTTTTATATGGCTCCGCCAGGTAGTGAGTCTGTCGGCACGCTGGTGCATGGGCGGGGCGTGCACATGGCCGCACGAGCATCTCCACTCACCCCCCACTCATCCACACCCGCAGAACAACCGCCATTTTCCCCAGGTGCTTTGTGCTTTGTGCGTGGGACAACATGGGGGTGATTGGGGATGCATGTTAGGTGGGCACGCGCATGCACCCCCACTCACTGCAGGTGCGCACACCACATCGTTCACACGGGACTCCCCCACCCATGAACACGCAGAAATCTGCGTGTTTATGGGTAGGAGAGGTAAAAAGGGCCACATTCTCACAACCGTCTTACTTATACTATCTTAAGTTAGGTAGGAATTTAGGATGTAAAGCAATATCTATTCCATCTTGGAAAATCTGAAAATATGGTTCTGAGATTATTATGGCTGTTATTTCACTAACTCTTCTTAATTATGTTACTGCTAAAAGGAATACTGTCTTTAAACCTCCACCCCATAACCAGTTCATTTGCGTCCCCCATATAATCAATTCTAGCTGCCCCGGGGGCACAAATGAATTGGTTATGGGTGGGGGGCAGCATGAATTGATTATATGGGGCACAGAGGCGCAAATGAACTGGTTATGGGGTGGGGGCAGCATGAATTGATTATGGGGGCACAACTGAATTGGTTATATATTATACATCTTTTCATGCCATAATACGCTTAATAGGCTGACTGCATTTTTGGTGCCTTGTGTGTTTGATAGCAGCACCCCCAGGCCCACCGAGCCGGGTGACACCCCAGGCCCGCCGACGGGACACAAAGAGGGGGGCCCATCTTGACTTCTTGGCCAGGGGCCCATTGCACCCTAGCTACACCCCTGGTCTAGTGTGCGTGACTGATCACTTTGAATGAGTGTGTGAGGTGAGAGTATGTGTGTGTAGTGTAAATGGATGAGTGTGTGTGTGATCAATTAGAATGAGTGTGTGTGTGTGAGAGAGAGGTGAGAGCACATGTGTAAATGAGAGTGTGACCTCTTTTACACGAGACGCACCCATGCAGTGGCATGGGTGGGTGTGTTTCGTATGAAAGCAGTTGCTTGTGCGCTCCTGTGTAACATGCACCTCCACCCATTACCCCTGCACAGAGAAACCTGCGGAAAAAACAGGTAGCTCCATGTGGGGGATGGGTGGGGATGGGTGAGCGCCTGTGTGCACCTGCAGTGTCCTTGTGTCCGGGGCCAGTTTATGCATTAACAAAACTATTAAGTTTCAAAAGAAGGGCAAATTACTTAGACAAAAAATCTTCAGTTTAAGTGGCATTACACATTATAATCCAATGTTAACATGACTGTAAATTGAACTGCAGATGTGAATGGCTGGATGTGAAATTGTTAACACATGTCCTTGTTCCACACGTTTCCAATGAGTTTCCCTAGAAAGTGGGTCCCAGTGGCCAGGCGTGGACTCAAAAATGCTTAATTTGAGGATTTAAGGTCACTTTTTTTTTATAGGGCACATGAGTGTTCGGGATCTTTTGAGTGCAAATTGGTGGCATCACCCAGAGAATTAAAAAAGGGGTGTGGGGGGGAGAGACCTTAAGGTGCAACATAAAGTTTTCAATTTATTGTGGGGACAAAAGGAGGTACATAAGATCGATCAAACAATGGGACACTCAAATTAATTAGGTGGTTAAATGGGGATGCAGCATGGGTTGGCTTCCAGAGGAAGTTCTTAACTTAGAAGAGAGGGAGAGAGAGAGGGGGGGAGGGGTTTCTGCCTGTACCAGGGCACAAACAGTAAAAGATTCAAAGGAAGAGGGAGAGAAGAAACACACAGCGCTTCATCTTACCAAAATTAACTGTTCTGAGGGAGGGCAAAGGAATGGATCCTTTATAGCCCCTTTTCCAAGTCCAACAGTACAGTAGCACCAGGGCAGCCTCCCTGGCAATGAGGGCGGGGACTGGAGAAGTAGTGATCTGATGAGGGAAGAAGTCTGTGGGCTCAGCCCACCAGGTCACTCAAGCCCAACACACACATTTGGGGATGCCTTGGCTAGGGTTGCAAGGGAGCCTGACCGTGTCTCCATGAACCCCCTCAATCAGCCCAGGAATCTGGTGGCTAGAGCCTGCTGGGTTCACACTGAGGTCAAAGCACAACTTAGCTAAAACAGGGCAGATTTTGAGGGAAGGTCACCAAGTACAAAAAAATCATAAGAAATAAAGCAAAAATCAGATGTCAAAACAAACACTCAGGGAGCACTGGTTGTAACAAAGTCACTGGTGCTTGCACTTGAGAATCACTGCTGTAGAGAGTCCACCTTAATTTTGTTCATATCACTATGATGAAATTGTATACTAGCATAATGGTTCTGTGCAGAAACCAGTGGCATTCTAGATTTAATTTGTTTGTCCCAGTGTCTCTCATACTGCTGTTCTTAATTATTGGTCTAGCAGTTTGAACGTCTCTTGGTTTTTATTTTTTAATTCTGATGATCAGGGGTTTGTTAAGCCGGGGTGACAATATGTAAAATGTGGCTGTATTTTCGCTGGGGTTTAATTTTTGATCTTCTAGTGACAGAGGGAGTGTTGGCTGCCTTGACACCAGAAACAGAATGTTCTTTTCTGTATTTTGAGTAGCAGCAGGAAGTGTCCCAGTTCTGCCCTGCATCTTTTGTTACTACAAATCCTCAGTATTCAAATAAATTGCTTGTGGAATTGCAAGTGCAGTGATTCTATGGCCTTTCCCCTTCTTGCTGCAATTTTCTGGGGCAGCACTGTTTAATAGTCACAGCGTGTTATGGTAACCAGTGTGGAGACTTGTATCATGCAAATTTTTGTGTTTTTAAAATTGGAGAGCCTTCTTATTTTTATTTTTATTTTTAAAAATTTCTTTTATTTTAAATAACGTTATAAACAAATTTACAAACATTTAACCATGGTTACAACTATTAGTTCGTTTAACTTTTTGGGTTCAGGTGAGTATTTTTATCCTCTAACATTTATTGTGCTCTCTATATAATAGTCAAATAAGTATGCTCTTTGATCTTCTGGCAGATTTGATTTAGTCATTACACGTACATATGGGAACCATTTTGCTGTGTATGCTTCCTTTTTGTCCATTAGGTTCGCCGCTATCTTCTCCATAGTGAGATGGTACCATAATCTGTTCATCCACTCTCCTACTGTTAGTTCTTTAGGATCTTTCCAAAGCAGAGCGATGACTTTATTTGCTGCTTGGAGGAAGACTGAACATGATTCTCAGTGTCTCCGCAGCGCCCCCGCCGCTGGAAACAGGCCCAGCAGAGCCACCTCTGGCTTGTAAGGTATTATGAGTTTAGTCATCTCCTCTATTTATTCCCATACCCCTCTCCATAGGGGTTGAACCCGATCGCAATCCCACCAACAGTGCCTTTGTGTTCCCTGTTCCCCGCATCTGCTCCAGCATATTCCCCTCCCCCCTTCTGCGTGCCTAAATTGTGTTGGGGTCAAGTAAAACCTAGTTGTTAATTTGATTTGGCATTCTTTTATTTCTAGTGAGTGTGCACTATTATGCATGTATTCAATAATCTCAGCTTCTTCTTTTTCTGTAATTTCTATTTCCAATTCTTCCTTCCATTTTTGTATGTATTTGATCTCTTTAGGGTACCATATGTCTTTTAGTGTTTTGTATATACTCGAGAGTCTCCCTTTTATGGTAGTGTGTTCGAAAAGAACCTTCTCTATTGTGGTGGGGTCTCTTGTGTAATGTTCCTTTTTACTCTTGGTATTTAGTGCGTGTTTAAGTTGCATGTATTCAAATGGGTTTATTTTTGCTTTTATATTTTTCTCCATGTCTTCTTTGCTAATTATTTCCTTGTCTTTTATTATGTGGCTGATTTCCACTAACCCTTTCTCTTTTAATTTTTTCCTCAAGGTCTGTGCCTGCTGATGCATTTGGAGACACAGTAAGTCTACGGGTGAGTATGGAAATTGGTTTTGGTTGATTTTGGTTTTTTTATTATGCTCTGCCAGACAGTCCATGTAGCCCAATCAAAAGGGTGGCCCTGCCATATTTTTTTTTTCAGGGAGCCTTCATCAACTATTATGTTTTTTAAGTTATGCATGGTCAGGACATCTTCTATTCCCACCCATTTTATTTCCTCTGGTTGATAATACCAGCTATTCAGTGCTCCCAATACTGCTGCCCTATGATAAAGATGCAGGTCAGGGAGGTTTATACCTCCCTTTTCCTTAGCTCTCATCAGTGTTTGTTTGTTAACCCTTGGTTTATTTCCTTTCCAAATTATTTCTTTCATTAACCGGTCGCACTCCTTAAAGAAGTGGTCTGGGAGTTGATGGGTAAAGCCAGCATTTTGTATATAATTTTAGGTAATAGTATCATTTTAAACAGATTCACTCTTCCCAGCCATGAGCAGGGTAGATCTTTCCATTCTGCTGCTTCTTTACTTAGTAGTTGAGGGAGGTTTAAAAAAATTTCTTTGTAAATCTGGTTTAATTGTTTAGGTATCTTCACCCCCAAGTATTTTACTGTTTTCTCCTCCTCTGGATAAGGAAACACCGCCTTGATATCATGCCTTTGTTGTTCAGTTTGCCCATATATTAAAGTGTATGATTTTTGTTCGTTAATTTTATAGCCTGAGAGTTCCAAAGTCCTTTATTAGTTTCAGTAAAGGCGGGGTAGAAATTACTGGGTCTCCTATAAATAATACCGTATCCTCTGCGAACATTGTTATTTTATGTTCTGTTTTATTTACCTGTATCCCTTTGATTTCAGTTTCTTGCCTTATTGCAATTGCTAGAATTTCCAATGTTAGATCAAACAAAAGAGATGATAAGGGGCACCCCTGCCTTGTTCCCCTAGCTAGTTGGAATGCTTCTGAATGTCCATTACTTATTATAAGTTTAGATCTTGGTTCCTTATATATTGCTGTAACCCAATTAAGAAAAGGTCCACCCAAGTATTCTGATCATTATTTGCTCTAGGCATCTTGTCTCTGTCCTATCAAAGACCTTCTCCGCATCTAACATGATGATTGCAGCTTTCTCCTGTGTTTTATGAAGGCGGTGCATTATGTTAATTACTCTGCGAATATTATCTGGCCCCTGTCGCATGAGTATAAATCCCACTTGGTCCGGATTAATCAGTTCTCCTATGATTGCTGCCAGTCTATTCGCCAGGGCTTTAGAGCATATTTTGAAATCCACATTCAGAAGCGATATAGATCTATAATTTTCACATCTGTCATTAGGTCTACCTGGTTTGGGAATTAAGGTAATATTTGCATCATAGAATGTGTGGGGCAGTTGTCCTGTTTTTAGTATTTCATTGTATGTATTCACTAAATGTGGGCTCACTAATTCAATTGTTTTCTTGTAAAACTCTGCTGGCAGGCCATCAGGTCCTGCAGCTTTGTTATTTGCTAGACTCTTAATTACTTCAACAATTTCTTTTTTCTGGAGGGGGCTATTCAAGTATTTAATTTGGTCTGCGTTAAGTTTGAGTAGTTTGTACTTATTTAAAAATTCTGCTAGTTTGTACTTATTTAAAAATTCTGCTATCTTTTTAGGGTCCGGATTTGAAGAGGAGTACAGTGATTGATAATATTTGAAAAATTCCTGCTGGATTTCTTCATCTTTTGTGATCCTGGTTCCATCTGCTAACTGGAGCGAAACTATGTGTGACTTTATTTCGTCGTTTAACTAATCTTGCAACGTTTTCCCTGGCTTATTGCTGTATGCGAAACAAAATCCTCTAATTTGTTTCAGTTGTGTTGTGTTTTTTTCTATTGCTTTTAAATTAATTTGTTATCTAATTTCTACAATTTTTCTTGCTCTTTGTTTCATGGGATTAGTTTTGTTTAATGCTTCCACTGCTTTTAGTTCTCGATATAATTCCTTTAAATACTCCATTTTGTTTACATAAGTTTGCTTTTAAAGCTATCATTTTCCCCCGAACAACCACTTTTGCTGCCTCCCATATTATGGCTTGTGTATCTACGCTTCCCATGTTAAACTCAAAATATTCTTTCAAAGCTTCTTGGGTTTGTTCCAGGAAAAATTTGTTTTTCAGCCAACCCCTGGACAATTGCCAACTGCTATTCTGTGTGGTTCTTGGCCTGTCCACCCATTGTATTTCTGTGACGACAGAGTCATGGTCTGAAATGACATTGGCCTTGATGCTACAGGTTCTACATTTTTGTATCTCTGTTTTACACATGAAAGAATAGTCTATTCTTGTATAAGTGTTATGTGCTGGTGAGTAAAAGGTATAATCCCTTTCTGTTTGATTTATGTGCCTCCACACATCAGTTAAGTTGTGTACTTTCAATAGGCTCTCTAAGTTAAGTTGCCACTTCCCAGGGGGTTTATTTTTGGAGTGGTCCTTTTCTGACCAGCTAGCGTTTAGATCTCCCTGTATCATTAAAACTCCTTTCCTATATTTTTCAATCAGGGGTAATATCCCCCTAATAAACTCGTATGTGCCCTCATTAGGTGCATATATGTTGACCAATGTTGTGGCTTTACCTTCTAGCTCTCCTACCAGGAAATTAAACGTTCTATTTGTCCTTATTCCAATTAAAAAACCCACTTTTTTCTTTTGCTGATTACAAGCATGATATATTTCCCCAAAATACTTATTTTTAAATTTCAGGCTGTTCTTGCCTCGAAAGTGCATCTCCTGCAGGAAGCACACATCTGCCCCTATTTCTTTAATCACTTGTATTGTTTTTCGTTTTATGACTTCATTCAGTCCCTTTACATTAAGGGACATCACTTTAATAACTTCTGCCATATCTGTCTATTGATTCTTTCTGAGCACCCTTTTTTCTTTTCCCACTGCCTTCCCCTGAGTCCCTGAACCATCCTCTTATTGAAACAACTATGTACATCATGAACAAAGGTAACGTTAAAAATAACATTCTTCTGTGGGGGAACTGAATCGGTATATTTTCTCCATGTGAGGCTCATTGCCTATAAGTATCCGCTCAGCTCCTCCCCCCCCCCGCCTTTTCCTTGGGCTTTTTCTAGGGATGGGCGAACGTGGTTCGGCAGTTCAGAGTTCGGCCCGAACTCGGCCTGTTCGGACGACCGAACTCGAAACCCGAACCTGAACATACCGAACAAACCGAACGGCGAAATGGCCGAACAGTTTGGTCAGTTCGGATCGCGTTCGGATGAGTTCAGGTGGCAAAAAAAGGTTCACTGGAAGGTCAAATATTACAGGGAGGTGTCAGTCACTGAGAAGCAGACTTCCAGGCACCAGGGGTGGAGAGGCTTGCAAGAAACAAAACTAATTATCTGCCTCCCCCCTTCCCAACACCTTCTGAGCTAGTCACTGTTCCTGAACAGCAGGCGTTGAGTAGGATTTTTAGATTGCTTTAAGTTTCATTTCAGTTTTGTAATGAAATGAAACTTAAACCATAAACTGAAACCTTGTGTTATGCACTGTACAGACTCATTGAGTATGTAATGTATGTATTTCACTACAGACTCCTCTTCTATTTGTGATTCCCCCCCATCCCATATATATGGGATGTATATATATCCATATATATGGATGTGTGTATATAGATATAGATATAGAATATATATGGATATGGGATGGGGGAGATAGATAGATAGAAGAGAGTTGTAGGACTTAGCTTAGTGATAGAGATAGCGTTAGTGATTTAATTTTAGTGTTTGTAGGAGTAGGTCTGTGTACTTATTAGAGAATCCATTTAGTTCATAGAATTTAGAATAGTTAATAGCAGTTAGATTTAGTGTAGACAGATATATATAATTTTAGATTAAAAAAAACCAACCATATAAAAAAAAAACAAAAAAAAACCCCATATAAAACCCAATAAAAAAACAAAATATATATATATATATAAAAAAACAACATAACACTTCCCGAATGGCCGAACCGAACAGCCAAATGGCCTAACCGAACGGCCTGTTCAGACAACCGAACCGAACAACCGAACCGGAACTCGGCGAACTTGCCGAACCAAACGGACGAACCGAACGCAGCCGAACCGAACGGACGAACCCGAACCACGATCTGTTCGCCCATCCCTAGCTTTTTTTTATCTTTTTGCCCTTCCAGTGATGGATAATACTATTATATATCAACCTCATATTTAAAACTTTAAACTTAAACCTTATATTTGTACCGACCCTTCTGATTTGAGTCACATAGGTGTACACATTTAAATTTCTTCGCCTAGGACCTTTTAACTTTAAACATTTAAATTTCTTCGCCTAGGACCTTTCAACTTTAGTCTTTTTATAATTCCTTGCTGAGGACTGTGTCTCAGGTGTTGTCCTCCTGCTCTCGCCCTTGTTTATGCAGGAATCCCTCTAGGTCATTAGGTTCCAGGAATATTTTCCTTTTGCCATTCCATAAGATGGTCATCCTTGCTGGGAACCATAATTGAGGTTTTAAATCCTTTTTGATTTAGCCCATTTCCTGCTTTTATTATTGTTTCCCCTGCATAGTCTGGAAATTTTTTAATTTTTTGTCCCTGGTATTCCAAGGATTTATTGCCCCTGGCCAGTCTCAGGATTTTTTCCTTTTGTTGATTATTCCAGGAACTTTTTATAATGGCTCTCGGGGGTTCCTCTTCTTTGGACTTAGGCCTGTTAGCCCTGTGGGCTCTTTCTATTCTTGGATTGTGTACACTGGGCTTCCCTGGGAACGTGGTTTCCAACACTTTCCAGATGAATTATATTGTGTCTCTCCCTTCCCAGATTTCAGGGATGCCCACTAATCGTAGATTAGACCTCCTGGCCCTGTTTTCTTGATCCTCGCACCTGGTTCCTAATGATTTTATTAGGGCCATCATTTTAGTTTGTTGGTCCTGGCCATTCAGTGTATTATCTTCCAATGTTGAGATTCTAGACTCAGCAGCGCTTACTCTCTTGGCCAGGGCTTCTGTTTTTTTAATTTATTTTGCAGATCAGCTTGCTGAAGTTTAATTATTTCAGCCATCTGGTTTTCTCTCGCTGCCTCTGCGGCTGCCATTCCTGCTTTTATTTCTGTGAGGATTGTGAATATCCTGTCCTCCCTCTCTGATACCATGCCCCTGCCTTCCGCTCGGGGCTCTTCCTCTAAGGGATTAGTTGTGGGTGCCATTTTGGCTCTGCTTTCAGCCCGTTGGGGGAGGGGGGGCGTTTTTGGTTGAAAAAGTTTCTCCATTGCGGCTGTCCCAGACTTAATATCCTGGGACCCCTTCGATTTCCCCATCCTCCCCTACCTGGTTTGAGGGTCTGTTGTTGGTTTTTTTCCCCTGTTTTGAGGCTTTTTTTGCGGCGTGAGGAGAGGCGCCTCGGGAAGTGCGACTACCCTGTTTCGCGCATGCGCAGTTCCCTCGAGCCTTCTTATTTAATATTAAATGTCAAGAGTCTCTATAAGGGCGCCGCCAAAGGGCGAAGAGCCGTTGGCGGGATGTTTGCGGACGGAGGTGGCAGAAGCGACGATCTTCACAACCGCAAGACCCATTTCCCCACCCCTGTAACTGGCCCACCAAGATGCCTGTCCTCCTCTCCCCCCCTCCCTCCCCATACTCTCATATCTGCTCCTTCCGCTACTTCTTTCCCCTCTCCCCCTGCCTCCCACTAAACCTATCATCTCCCTCCACCCTCCCAGCCTCACATTGCTCTGTTCCTCTCCTTAGCCGCCTCCTTCAGTCTCCACCTCTGGACTTGCTCCCCCACCCACACTGATGGTCACTCTCTTGATCTCGTGTTCTCTAGGAACTGCTCTGTCTCCAATCTCTCCTTCTAATCCCATCCCATCTCTGACCATTTCCTTGCCTCCTTCAGCCTCTCCTGCTGCTCCCCCTCCTCTTCCCCATCTCCCCGTCCCTTCTGTGATCTGCAGGCCATTGTGCCCCAGGACTTTGCCTCCTCCCTCTTCCCTCTTCTCCCCTCAGTCCTCTCCTCCTCCTCCTCCAATTCTGCCATCTCCGCCTTCAACTCCTCTCTTGCCTCCACCCTCGACTCCCTTGCCCCCCTCTCCTCCCGCCCGGTTCACTCCTGTAACCCTCACCTTTGGCTCACCCCCACCATTCACCATCTCTGCTCCTGTACCCAGGCTGCTGAATGCCTCTGGCATAAATCCCACTGCCACGCCGAATTCCTCCACTTCAAATTCTGCCTCTCATCGCTCAACTCTGCTATCTCCCTCACTAGACAGTAGTACTATGCCTCACACATTGAGTCCTGCTCCCGGGACCCTTGCCGCCTCTTTTCCACCTTTGACTCCCTTCTCAAACCCTCCTATCCTCCTCCTCCCTCTTCTCTCTCTGCTCAGGATCTTGCTCTCTCCTTCACTTCTAAGATTGACAAGATCTGCCTGGATATCACCTTGAAGTCCTCTTCCCCTACTACTCCCCCCCTCTCCTTCCTCCTCCCCACCACCTCCCTCCTGTCCTCCTTCTCTCCCGCCTCCCTTGAGGAAATCTCCCTGCTCTCCTCCTCCAACCCCTCCACTTGCCCCCTGGACCCTATTCTGTCCCGCCTCCTGACCTCCATTGCCTCCACCGTCATCCCTCCCCTCCTGCACATCATCAACCCCTCCCTCTCTACCGGCTCCATCCCCTCTGCCTTAAACATGCCACTGTCTTCCCCCATCCTCAAAAAGTCCACTCTGGATCCCTCTGAACCATCCAATTACTGTCCTGTCTCGCTCCTCCCTTTTGCTTCCAAGCTCCTTGAACAGGTTGTCTACGCCCGTTGCCTCGACCTCCTCTCCACCAACTCCTCCCTTGACCCCCCCCTCCAATCTGGCTTCCGGCCCCTTCACTCCACTGAAACTGCTTTGGCTAAGTTCACCAATGATCTTCTTTTGGCTAAATCCAACCGCCTTTATTCTTGTCCTCCTTGATCTCTCTGCTGCCTTCGACACTGTTGACCACTCGCTCCTGCTTGAATCGCTCCACTCCCTTGGATTCCGGGACTCTGTCCTTGACTAGTTCTCCTACTTTTCTGACCGCTCCTTCAATGTCTCTCTTCCTAACTCCTCCCTCTCCTCCTCTCTACCCCTCTTGGTCGGGGTTCCCCAAGGCTCCATCCTTGGCCCTCTCCTCTTTTTATCTACACCCAATCCCTAGGCAAACTCATTGCCTCCCACGGTTTCCAATACCACTGATGACACTCAACTCTATCTCTCCACTCCTTCCCTCTGTTCAAGCTTGTCTCACCAACTGTCTCTCCGATATCTCCGCCTGGATGTCTCAACGCCAACTCAAACTGAACATGGCGAAAACTAGACAACTGATCTTCCCTCTCAATCCTTCCTCTCCCTCTTCCCTGTCAATTACCATTGACGGGGTCTCTATCCTCCCTGTCCCCCAAGCTCACAGCTTGGGCTTCAGCTTTGACTCACTCCTTACCTTCAAACCCTACACTGACTCCGTGGCCAAATCCTGCCGCTTCTCCCTCCACAACATTGTCAAGATCCACCCTTTTCTGTCCATCTCCTCTGCCAAAACTCTCATCCACGCCCTAGTCATCTCACGCCTTGACTACTGTAACCTCCTCCTCGCTGGCCTTCCCCACTCCCACCTCTCTTCCCTCATCTCTGTTCAAAACTCCGCTGCCAGGATCATCCACCTAGCCCATTGTTTGACCACGTGCAGCCTTTCCTTTTCTCTCTCCGCTGGCTCCCTCTTCCTGAGCATATTCTGCACAAGCTCCTTGTCTTCACCTACAAGGCCCTTCACAACCTCGCTCCCCCCTACCTCTCTGCCCTGATCTCCCTCCGAACCCCTGCTCGAGCACTCCGCTCCTCTTTCATCCCCTCCCTTGCCCTCCCACACCTCCCCTGCTCATCCAACTGCCTTTGTCCCTTCTCCCTCACTGCCCCGCATGCCTTGAACTCCCTCCCTGCCCACATTCACCTTGCTCCCTCCCTTTCTACCTTTAAATCCCTCCTCAAAACCCACCTCTTCCACTCTGCCCTTCCTAACTCCTGCTAAGCATCCCCACCCAGGTTTATTCCCCACCTGTTATCTGCAAACTCCCTACTTACTGAAACGATGCCAAGAACGTGTATCTGAGCTCTCACATCCTTGTGAATGTTGCATCCCTTGTCTCTCCCTCTGTTTCCCCCTTCCCTGTCTCCCCTCCCCCTGTCTTCTTTAGATTGTGAGCTCTCGGGCAGGGACTGTGTCTATCTTGTTCTCTGTAAAGCGCCAGGTACATCGCTGGTGCTGTATAAATGCTAATAAATAATAATAATATTATAATAATATTATCGCTGTAGATCCTGTAGGATTCTGTAAGGACTGTAGCACGCAAGACAGGGCGACCACGGGGAAGACCCCCCCAGGCAGGATCGCATTAGGCCCCAGGTGAGAGCGCCCCTGCCCCCACCAGAGCCGCGGGTCCAGGAAGCCACAGGGATGCCGCTGGCTGCGGAGACAGAGGAGCACTCTTTGGCCACGCCCCCAGCACCACTACGTGCCAAGGGAATCCCCCCGCCCCTGGTGAGATGCTCAGAATGCCTGAGAGCACGCACAGGGGCGGGGCTTGCAGCACATAAGCCAGCACCGCAGACACAGTGGCGCTGGTGATTTCTGAGAAACCTGGGGCACAGACAAAACGGGGAACAGGCAAGCAAGGGGAATGCACAAGACAGGGGAGAAACAAGCAAGCAACGGGAATGCACAAGATGGGAGAAACAAACAAGCAGGGGGCACACACAAGACGGGGAACAAGTAAGCAAGGGGAATGCACAAGACGGGGGGAAACAAGCAAACAAGGGGCACACACAAGACTCGCACATACAGCACAAGTACTCCTCAAGTATAACAAACACAAATAGGAAAGGGGTAAGGGACATTGCTCCACCAGCTTCCTGTGGCCACACCAAGGCTTAAATACTTCCTGTGGCCAATCAGGAAGCTGGGAGGCAGGACTAAGGTAATTGGCTACAGCTGGGAAGGGGCATGACACTCAAGGAGCAAGCATACAGAGGGGACAGAAGGGGGAAAACCCCACACCCTCACCACTCCACCAAGTGGCACGGGGTGCTGGAGCGCCTGTCCAGCACCTCAAGGGCCATGGGTTCAAGACGCAGCCCTGACACTTTCTTAAGATGCCTGTGGGGAAAAAAAATTTCCCAGGTATTTGGAACTGATGCACAGTGAAGAGCTTTGTGTCAATTTTCTTAAACTTGGGGTGTGCCAACAAGTAAAGTAGGTTTATGTTTTTAAAAAATCCTAAGGCATAATTAGGCTGAAAGATGTATAAAATTGCCAGAAATTGTCTATCAACAAAAACAAGAAGAAATCTAATTATTACATACTTATTTTGTTTAACTTTGATGTATGTGACTTAGAATAAATGCAAACTGTGTCATGAAAAGGTATCCATAGTAATTACAGTCTCATAGTTGTCTGTTAGATACAGTTACATACTCCTGCTCTCTTCAGAAAATTATTACAAAAAAGTTTCTATTCTGCTGAAAACACAATTAAGAGATCATTGAGAAATTCTGTGTACAGAACCTAACTGAATCCAATGGAAGCCATGGTACTACTTGCCTGAATTAAGAGTTCTACGTCGGTACCTTCCAAACCTTTTGCCTGCATGACCCCATATTTAGATTTAAATATAATCTTGTGAATCCAGACAGCAACAAAGATGTACAAAGTAATATCAAATGGAATTACAACCCCATCTGCACTTGGTGAGACCCCACTTAGGGTTTTGACGGTTAGTTTGGGAACCTCTGCTCTAAGCATCTGGCCTTTCTTCTGTTCATATTATCTAAGTGGTAACACCAAAATAAGATGATTGCAATGTAAATTAATTGCTGCCCCAAATATGCACAAAAGAAAATGTGTTGTTCCTGGTGTGTCAGTTTTGGGGATAAGCAATCTGTTTAAAGGTCTTGTTTTAGGGTAAAGTTTGAGAGAGTTCTGCTACTTTTTTTATTTTTTTTTCAGTTTGACCCTCTGTTTAGGATTTTCATTTATAATTTTGTGCCATTTCAAGACTGTTATTCTTTGGCAGTTGATCTGGCCACATGTTAAGCAGGTAGCTGGTGCGGAGGTGCCTTTCTCAGCAGAATTGGCCTTATTGGGGATATTTCCGGAAACGGGGGTACTCAAATTATCGACAAAAGGCATGCCATCAATTACAGTTGACTGCGATTCATACAGTAGCATGTACATGGAAATCGGCTCAAGGTCTTACGTTAACAAAATGGAGGAATAGACTGTGGTATATTTATTTATTTATTTATTTTATAAATTTCTACCCCGCCCCTCCTGCCACGCAGCTCGGGGCGGCTCACAACATTAAAACATACAGTAAAATTTTAAAAATGTTTTATAAAATTCACAATCATATTAAAATATTAAAACAGGGCAAAAACCAATATAAATATAAATAGGTGGGGGAACTAAAACATTCCCCTACCCCTCCCTCCCAAAGGCCTGGGCGAACAGCCAGGTCTTACAACTACGCCGGAAT
>QEPC01005805.1:7281513-7298230 GCA_003113815.1 Sphenodon punctatus | reverse complement strand
CCCCCTCCCCACCAACCCTCCCAGCACTCCCCCCGCTCTCACCAAGGGGAGTCACTGGGTCCACCCCCCTTTTACCCACCCCTTACCTACAACCCCCACCATACCACCCTAGCCCTGTACAGAAAAAACCCACGAGATATAATAACAGCCCCCTGCCACCCCCGAAGTACCCCAAAAGTGCCGCGCCCTTTGGCTGCGGCCCTTCGGCTGCGAGCCTGCGGCCGCAGCCTACACCTCAGCCGCTGGTCCAAGGGCTTTATGCCCCCAGCTACTTCCAGGTGGGGGGGGGAGGAGCCAGGTCAACCCAGGTGGCCCAACTCACAGCTTGTTCTTCCCCCCTTGCAGGTCCAGCAAGCAGCGGCAGCGGCGATGGCAAACAGCAGCGGAGCAGCAGAGCAGCGGAGCGCGCACTCCCCTGCCGGCGGCAGAGCCTCACCAGCCCCCCGCAGCAGCAAGGCAGGTACGTGGATGGTGTGAGTCCCCCCTGCAAGCTCTCGATGGATCACGATGGAGAAAGTAATGGCAGAAGTGGAGGATAAAATGGATGAGTTCTATCTCGTCTGGAACCCGTGCTGGGACATTATTACGACCTTGCGTAGAGAAAGAAGCAAAGTCCCTACGATTTGCTTAACGGACATTTGATCATCAGTAAGGAAAGAAAAGTGGTGGTGTTGTCCTTGGTGTCAGGGACTGTGGTTGTATATATGTTTGTACTTGACTATGTGCATATTTTGTCAAAAAAATAAAAAATAAATATAATAATAAAAAAAAAAAGAATGCAGTATCTGGATCCAATTTTGGCCAGATTGCCATGAAGATCTATGTTTGAACTTGCAAGATTGTTATTAGCCGATCAATTTCCTGTGGTAACCCAGGCGGTAGCTAAATTTCTATTAAATGTGTGTATAATTCGGGAATGCTTTTTGAATTTTTAGTTAGTTAATTAAAAAAAAAAAGTGAAGTTTGGATCTCTTTATAATGAGTTGTAAAGTTATTGATGTTATTTTAAGTATAATAATGACATTGGGAAAATAGGTTTTACTATGTTGTACTGTAATATTTTCTTTATGGACTATGGTCTTTGGCTACATCTGGATATTAATAAACTTGAACTTATTACAGAAAAAAAAAAAAGACTGTTATTCTGGCAGGGCCAGTAGTCCACTCACAAAAAACTAAATAATAATAATAATATAATATAATATTAAAAAGTAATCAGTAATTCATTTAAAGGTCATGAGTTAGTACTTGTAGGTCCATATTATTTTTCTGAATCTTGTAGCCCAATTCTCAAAGCTGTATATTTGTTCAAGCCCCATTCACTTTAATAGAGCTTGCACTGGGGAGAATGTTTCAAGGATAAGGCTGCCGAAAACCAATTTAACTTTAAACTTGACAACTAGCAAAGTCTGTGTTTTCAGTATCATTTAATATAAGGATTAAATTAGTCCCCAGTTAAAGATACACAAATCCCTTAAGGATAAAGAAAAGCTGCTAAAAAAGGCTTCCAACCTTGAAGACACACAAATTAAAGGATTATAAATCTTGGACAAAGATTCTATCAGAGATGCATCTGTCATTCCATTTAACGGCTGATTTTCCATAATTATGAGAAAACTGAAGGGACCTAAGTTAACAAAGTGGGGCTATTTGTTTTTTAAGTGAAATTTGCACTCACGGAATTCAATATTTGCTTTTACATCACTACTGAATAACTGACGCAATGACACTGTGATGACCTTTACTTCATCTTAAGAATAATTATTGAAATGCCAGACGTTGACATGATATCAAAATCATTCTAATTCATTGTGTTTTGTCTAGTGTGTAAATTTATGTTCTTACATACAGCACATAACAGATATCTTTCTTGTACCATCTAGCTTTTCACCTGACTTAGGGACGTAGGAGGAATTTGTCATTTCTTTGTCCTTAAAGACTGATAAAATGTTTAGGTGGTTTTATCCTGCTGTTGGCACAATAGATAAAGGATTCCAAAACAAAGCCTGGTAAGATCAAAGTGTGGTGTTGGTTCCCTCACAAAACATACCTGTATAAAGATTTGCCCAAAGATTAAGAGTAACCTAGATGAGATTAAATATACAGTCCCTCAAGAGGGACTGTATATAGTAAAGCATATATTTCACTGTATATAGTGAAGCAAAATCCTGAATTTTCCCTTAATAAGAAGAACGGCTGTAAAAGCTGTATCTCTTGGCATGGAATTTGTTTTATTATTATTATTATTTTATTTAATGTATTAGTTCCTTTAATTAAAATACCTGGTTTCGGAATGATTATTTTACATGTATGCTATTCTTGCAGGAATGTATAAATTGTCCGGTAGACTAGACTCAGCATAGTATCCCTTAATGCTGGTAATGCTTTGATATCCACTATGGGGCATGATAGTTAATTTGGAGTCGCTTATTTCTGTATTGTTTAGACGATATTTTGACTGTGTCTATAGCTGTTCTAAGTGTATGACTATTTGGTTTTTTAATTTTTCTATTTTAAATTTTGTTATGGCCTTTGGCCTGAACAATAAAATTTTGATTTTATTTTATTTGAATTTGCCCTTTTTTTCACCTCTTGGACTAGCCTTATCAGTAGCATTAGGACATGGGATAGATTACTGGTATATAGTAGCCTGAACTAAATTGGCTTTATTCTTGAAGCCATAAGAAAAGTATTGTTACTCTAGTAATATTATTACCTAGAGAGAAAAAAACTCATTACCATATGTATCTTTTTAAAATCTCTCTCTGCAAATAAAGAATGATTCAAAGGTCAACAAAAGCCTCTCTGGGTCAGATCCCTGATGAATGAACAAACCATAGCCAAAAGCTATAAGAAACAGAAGAAATTCTATCCTGTTTGTTCATTTGTTTGTTTTTACTATTAACATGCTGGAAATAGATCATTTCATAGTGTCTGCAATTACTATGATACATTTACCTTGCCTTGATTGCTCCTTATGTCTCATTCTGGCTTGCTTTAAAAATAAGTTCAAACCAGTTCTACTAGATAATTAATACATATTAGGGATAATAGTACACATTTTAAAATATCATCAGTTCCCTCTTTTTAAAATATAAAGATAGTTTAAAAAACCCCAACCTTCATACTGTTCACAACACATACATTAAACTGCCTTTCTACAGAACCCTTCACCACCACCCAAAACATTTTTTTTGTTTTTATTTAACTTGGTTATAGTAAAAGTTGCTGTTTTTGTGGGAACTTTTCTTTCATACATGCCTTTATGGGTGATTTCAGACGTTACGGGCGCCCGATTCACCACAGTGGATTCCCAGTGGTGGCGAGCCAGCTAAGCACCCGCCTTGGGCAAGAGAGGCCCCAAACAGACCTGACGGGAGCGGGACCACGGCAGGGAATCGGACTGGCAGACCTCGGCCCAGGGCAGCGCAACAAATATTAGGCCGATCCCAGGCCATGGTCAAAACACCCAGAAGGCACCGGGGAGGGGTGGGAGGCAGACATGGCCGGCTGAGGGCAAAGGAAGCCAATAGGGCCCACAGGGAACGCCCACACAAGGGAAATGGGAAGGGAGGGGGAAGAGGGAGAAGAGCCGCCGAGGCAGCACACACAACAGGCACAGGGAAAATGAGGTCACAGTGGAACACACAGCACAAACACACGGCCAGGTGCACACACACCCGCACAGGAAAGGAAGGGAAAGGGGAACACAGCGGGATGGCCAACACACACGGCACAACAGGCAAAGGGGGGGGGGATGGGGGGACTGGGGACAGGAAGGAGGGGGTACCGGCCCAGGGGCCGGGGCAGGACATGGGGAACGGCACCCAGAATCCCCACAACAGCACAGCCTACACGGGCACCCCCACAGCTACACAGGCAGTCCCGGAATGGGGGGACCCCCAGGGGCAGAGCACAGGCACATGGGGAGGTCACACGGACCAGGGAGCAGCCCGGGAATGGTCCAGGAGGCTGTCAGGAAACCAATGCTCTGGCTAGGGTGTGATGGATGGGAAGGAGGTGAGCTGGGTCCGAATAGCAGCGTGATGGATGGGAAGGAGGTGAGCTGGGTCCGAATAGCCAGCCCCCCCCCGGAGGATGCTGGGAGGTGCAGTTTGGGGCCCCAGAACCCCATGGTCACAGTCTCACCAAAGGGGGGCACGGACACAGGAGGGATCAAGGCCGGACCAGGAAGGACAGCAGCACCTGGGGAGCTGGGAGCAAGCTCAGCATTCAGGAGACAGCCACAGGAGATTGCAGCCATGGAGGGGAACACCAGTTGCAGAGGCAGACAGGGGGGGGCCTCGGAGGGGGCACAGAGCCACAGGCAGGGGCAGCGGGACCCTAGGAATCAGCCAGCACAGCAGCGAGACAGTGACATCATGGAGGGAGCAGGCAGCAACCCGCAGCAGCGGGGCAGAGGCGGGAGCCCTCAGTGAGGTCAGCATCCATGGCCCGGAAGGAAAGGGGGGCCTCACAGCCAGCTGCAGGGGGCCACTAAGGGGCCCAGAGCTGGGTGACCCACCGGGTGCACAAAGTGGGGCCACTGAAGCATGCCCCGACGGTACCCCAGTGCAGACATGTGGTGGGCGACGAGGTAGTATGCCTCAAAGGGATCCTGCATGGCAAGGCCCACTTGCACATCGGATTGGGACCACACACCAGCCAGCGCTGACACCTCTGCTTCAGAGGGCTCCGACAAGCCATAGTCAGCAGCTGGGAGCTGTGGCGAAACGCCAGTAGGGGGTGCTATACAGCTGAGACACCCACCTCACTGTGTTTCTCCAAATCTCTGACCAGGGGTTCCCACAGCTGGCAAACCCCCAAAAACCTTTAGTATTCCGCTGCCACCACCTGAGGGTAATTCAGAGGGTATTCACACCCCTCAGGACGTGAACCCCACAAGGTATAAACCCCACAGCTTCCCAAGAGCACTCCCCTTTCCTGGCACTCTGTTCCTGGGATTTCCTCCTCTGTGTTGGAGGCAGATCCCCAGAGCTACCCACAGGAGGCTTCCCTTGGTTCCAAACTGTTGGCCCCTAGCCAAATAGGTAGATTTTCCCCTCTTTCCTTGTCTTAGTAGTGAGGCTTGGCCACCCAGTCCAAAGGAGGCGTTTAATGGTCAGCCAATAACACACACACACACACCCAGTAGGGTAAAAAGAAAACTTAGACTTTACTGGTACATATAACAAAAAGGAATAAAAGCATAGAACTAGGGGTGATAACCCTTTGAGCAATCAGAGTCAGTCCTGTGGACACAGTAGCCCATTTAGAAAGCGTCTTCCTATAACTGTAACTAGCAAGTACTCACTGGTTCTGATCTGTTCTCCATAGGGGATGGTTTTCCTATGGGGTCCAAGTCCTTCTTTTGGCAAGGCCAGAGTTACTGTTAAGCCATATAGTTCCTGTGAGCCTCCAGACAGGAAGGTCACCAGCCTAGCAGCAGTTCAGTGAGTCCAGAGAGAGAGTCAAAATGCCTGTGCTGGTCCTTTTAAGGCATCCTTGACCTTCGTTCTCATTTGTCCAGGAGGGTCAGCTGGCTGTAGCCCAGTCACCCCTCTACTTCTAGGATTTGATCATCCAACATCACCTGTCTCAGGTGTAGAGTCCCCCCCCCCTTTTTAGGAATTCCAGGAATGAGGAAGTCCTGAACAGGTGCTTGTTGAGGCCTGAGCTTTGGCTGAGCCAGGCTTGCAGTTTCAGCGAAGGGGTATCAGAGGGGGTCTTTGTCAGGGCAAGGGCATTTTGCCACAGGGGCCACGGAAGGTGATAGATTACCCCGCGAGACTGCTGGTACCCTCAGGCCCCATGAACACAGCCAAAGAAGGACACAGCCAGGGCAGGGCCCCCCTCCACAAGACAGGTCGTGTAGGCAGCCAGGCTGCACACAGAGAGGGTGGACACAGTCTTCGCCATTGGGTGTCTCAGGTGTCCGTGTAACTGTCATGGGTGTTTGCTCGGTGTTTCCTGGGGTGGGTGTTTTGCCGATGGGTGTGTACTGGCCCCTCCCCTTCTTTCCCACACCCCCCTGTGGCAACATCTGTGTAAACATCACCTGGCATGGCGCTGCTGGGTGTTCGCCAGGTGTGCTCGCCCGCCCATCTCCACCCACCGGGCTGGTGGCAGCATCCATGTAAAAAAGGCCAACATCTACTGGGTCTCCCTTGTCCACATGCTTATTTACACCCTCAAAGAATTCTAACAGGTTAGTGAGGCATGACTTACCTTTACTAAATCCGTGTTGACGGTTCTGAGCATGCGCATAGCCTAGTGGCTGTGGAGAAGCCGAGCTCCATCCCCGCATCTCAAAAAATCCATGCAAATCAAACGCTGCAGAAGCGCAACGCAGCCCATGCAACAATTAAATTACCGGAGGGGCCAACAGAAAAAGGAAAAAGTCAAAACAGCTCACTATTGAGCATTATTGCCAGCTGAAAACTAGAGCAGACCTTAAGGCAGCAGCGACAACGGATCCTCCCAAAATGGTGAACGCGACCAGCCAGACAGATCCAAAAGCAGAGATGACTCCAGGCAGTGAATTCACGGCCCTGATGGCAGCACTCAGAAAGAATCTAGCAGCAGCTGCGCAAGCATGAGAGAAATTAGCAGAAGAGGGAAACAAACTGCAAAAAGTGACAGATTTAAACCTTAAAAAGTTAGAAGGGTTCTCCAAGAGAATGGAAGCTGCAGAGAGAAGAATCATCAGTATGCAGGACCACTTGTTAGAAAATGAAGATCAGATAAAGCGGATGAAGGAGACAGTGCATTATCTCTTAGATAAGACCGAGGATCTAGAATACCGCTCTGGGAGGTCAAATATAAGATTCACTGGTATAAAGGAGGGACCGGAACGAAAAGGCCCTAGAGAACTAATTGGGGAGGTGCTGGGGACTCTTTTCCCCAAGGCTCCAGACCTTTAAAATGCGAAGATACAGAGGGCCCATCGAACAGCTAGGCAGTGACTGAAGGAGGGAGAGAATCCCCGCACTATAATTGTCAAGTTTCACGACTTTCAAGATGAAGAGAGAAAATTAAAACTGGCCAGAAGCAAGCAAAAGCTGGAATATCAGAATAACCTGGTAAGAATCTTCCATGACTACTCAGCAGCCACGATCACAAAGAGAAGGAGATGGGGGAAGTTTTTCCCAGTGCTTCATGACCAGAGATTGCAGCCACAGCTTCAGTTTCCAGCCAGGATGTCCATAATCTGGAGGGGCAAACGTACGTTCTTCCAGGAGCCAGTGGACCTGGAGATCTTGAAAAGCAGCAACCTGAGCCACCCAGAGGACAATTGACATGATACTACATGGAGCATCATGAAAAGGACAGTATCTCTTTATTTACTTTTTGTAAACTTTTATGTTAGATTATTTAAATTGGTCCAGGAAACACTGCAGCCTAGTGAGGCGGGCAGGGAGCAAGGGTTGACTTCAGTAATGACTTCTTAACAAGCGGTGATCAATGTTTAAAACACGACTACTAGGAGCCTGGAGGGAGGCCCTAGCGCATAGCCTGCGGGCACAGATACTACAAAGGGGATGGAGGAAGGGGGGGGGGTTTGAAACCCCACAGATCAGGATCACAACAAATACAAAGCCACAACAGGTTGAAATCACGTGTGTCTACTTGGTGGGATGTACAAATTGCACCAAGCAAAAATAGTTAGGGGTTGGGTTAGGGGGGGTTTATGCTAAGTTAAAGGTTAACAGTCAACACAACTCAAAAGTGGGAGTGAGTCATGCTCAGATTCAGATAGGAGCGAGGGGATTTTCAACAAAAAACCCCCGCCTCAGAACAGAAGCAAAAGACTCCTAACCAACGAAAAGGGACAAGGGATGTGGTAACTCCCTTAACTGCAGTCCAGGAAATAGGCCCCTGATGAGAGCAAGATGACAGACAAAGTTAAGACATTTACTTTAAATGTCAGGGGCCTAAACACACCAATCAAACCAAGGAGGGTGAAAGATCTACTTTGGGAGACAGGCTGTGCCTTTTTTTTCCTACAAGAAACCCATTTGCTGGAAAGGGATGTGTTTCATTTTTAAAATGAAAAAATTGGAGAGCTCTTCGCAGCCTGTGCCCGAAAGAAAAAAGCAGGGGTTCTGATTGGTATAATGGCAATGAATGCATTCAGCATTAAGCAGACAATTAGAGACAGAGAGGGTAGATTTCTAATGGTAATGGAAATTTGAACAGAATAGACATTTCACTGGTCAACCTGTATGCCCTCAATGAAGGCACGTTTAATTTTTTCAAAAATTTATCCCAAAACTTCTAGACTCTGCAGAAGGAAGATTAATAATTCAGGGGGACATGAATACCCCGCTTTCTCGGAAAGATCACTTGAACTCTAAGTCCCTAAACAATTGGCAAAATAAAATAAAGGCTATGCTGGTAGACTATGGGTTAATAGACATTTGGAGGCATCAAAACCCACAGCAACGAGAATACACTTTTGACTCAATTCCACATAAAGTATTTAATATCAAGGATTACTTTGAGCTAAACATGGGAACAGTTAACTCACCGATCACTTTGTGGGAAGCAGTCAAAGCAGTCATCAGGGGAAACAATTGCCCTGAAGACAGCAATCCTGGGGGGGAAAAAAAGGGAAGTATTGAAGGGGCTGTATGAACAACTAAGAATTGCAGAATCCAGACTAAAGCAAAACCCTTCCCAGAAACTATACAAAGAATTGTTAAAATTAAGGGAAACCATTAAAACCGAGGAAATTAACAGAACAACCAGGAAACTAAAAATAATCAGATGTAAATGCTTCAACCAAAATAATAAGTCAGGAAGGGCCCTGGCCAGGCTCTCAAAAAAAGCAACCCACAAACACTACATAACAGAAATTAAAAATACAGAAGAAGTAAAAACAAGAGTGATGGAAAAAATCAAAGAGGAATTTCACAACTTTTATGTGAAACTATACACAACCACTAACCCATCAGAACCTGAAATGGATAATTTTTTGCAAAACTATAAACTTCCAAAACTTAATGCTGCACAAAACAGCTTCCTAAATTCCCCGATCGGCATAGAGGAGGTGACCAATGTCATAAAATCTATGCCTAAAAATAAAGCAGCGGGCCCGGATGGGTTACCAATTGAATTCTACCAATGCTTTGTGGGAGGGGTGGCTCTCCCACTGATAGATACCTTTAACCAAATCCTACAAGAAAACATCATGCCCCCAACTTTTTATGAGGCCAAGATAATTGTCATCCCTAAACCAGACCAGGCTCTAGACCAATGTGGCAGCTATAGGCCCATTTCCTTTCTAAATAACGCTTATAAGATATTCGCCAAATGCTTGGAAAATCGCCTGGCTGCAATTATAAGCGAGCTGGTGCACCCAGATCAAGTGGGATTCATCCCGGGACGTCTGGGCACAATGTTTGTAAAGTGGTAAACATTATGCACCATCTCAGCAAAACAAGCCACCTCGCAATGGTGATCTCAGCGGATGCAGACAAGGTCTTTGATAGGGTGGAGCCCCTCTATTTGTTTAGAATTATGACAGCTATGGGTTTTAGAGGCAATTTTCTGAATTGGATGAAGGCAATATACAAAGTCCCACAGTCCAGGGTGCTTATCAATGATGTTATTTCCACCCCGTTCAGTTTATCCAGAAGGATCAGTCAGGGATGCCCCTTATCATCCCTGCTTTTTGATTTGGCCCTACAGGGCCTGGCCTGTGTGATCAGACAGGAGGAAACAATCAAAGGAGTAACGATGGGTAGCGAGCAACATAAAATTGCTCTCTTCGCAGATGACATGATAGTCTTTGTGAGTGACCCCTTAACCTCGGTTCCAGCCCTAATTGACTTAATTGACACTTTTAAACGAATATCTGGGTATAAGATTAACTATGAAAAATCACATGCCTTGATCTATGGAACAGACTGGGAGCAAATTCAATCTATTAGATCCAAGGTCCCCTTTAAAGAGCAGAAAGACAAAATTAAGTACCTGGGAGTTCAGTTAACAAAAAAATCTCAAAAATCTATACAAAATGTACTTCCCAGATTTACTGCAAAATATTAGATCAGAAGCAGTAACATGGAAGGATCTGGCCTGTAGTTGGCTGGGGAAAAATAATCTATTTAAGATGATAGCATTACCAAAGCTCCTATATCCAATTATGGCATTGCCAATATACTTACCTGAAGCATTTTTTGTACAAATTGACAAGTTGCTAGCTGAAGTGGTGTGGTCACATAAAAAAACTAGAATAAAGAAGGAGACGTTGATGAAACCCAGAGAAATGGGGGGTTAAACCGCCCGGTTCTCAGAATATGCCATAAAGCAGCGGTGCTTAACACGCTTAAATCTTGGTACCATAACCCAACACACCAAAAATGGGCCCAACAGGAAGCAGTAAGCCTGCAGGTGGATAGCTTTAAAAACTGTCTATCGGACACGGGCCAAATCCTGGGACCGCTATGGAGGGAACATCCTTTTGTGGGGGAGGTTTGGCACAATTGGAAAATTATCATCAAAAAAATTAAAGGCTCAATCGTAGCCTCCCCATACTCGTCCATAGACGTCAAAATTTTAGCAGAACAGAATACAGTGGCACAACTCTGGGCTAAACTCCATCAAAAACAGTATAGCAGGGCAGAGCAGTTGTTTGTAGATAGCGCTTTTATAAAACAAGATGCCCTGGAAGCTCAGTTACAAACTCAAGTCGACTCCTATCAATTTCTCCAATTGAAGAGTGCCTTCACATAACCGGGGAAAATTAAAGACTTTAGTAGAAACCCACACAGTATAGAAATAATTTTATTTGAGACAGCCGGTAACAGGGGTCGGCTTGGTAGAATCTACAAAGCACTAATGTCATTATGGTATAAAAAGGACTTGAAATATATAGACAATTGGGCAAGAGATTTAGGCATGAAATTTAAGGATCAACAACTGAAAGAGATCATTTCCCACTTTAACACCTGTGCAGTCTCATTGGAGGCTAGGGAATTACAAGTAAAACTCACGATGCAATATTATATGACCCCAGCTCAATTTAAGCACGTTGATAGTGGGGATAAGGGGCTGTGTGGTGGGGGTATGGGTTAGAGGGTTCATTTCTCCACTGCTGTTGGACTTGCCACAAGATCCAATCCTTTTGGCGGCTGGTTTGGGGATACATGGAGGCCATGACTGGGTTCCTGATACTGTTTTGACCAGAGATGGTTCTCTTTGGGCTAGTCCCGGAACAGTCAATAATGAAGAGACATAAGGAATCATGTGTTATATTTACATTGGCAGCAATTAATATAATTGCCAGAAATTGGAAATCGGAAAATATCCTCACTGAAGGGAAATGGTTGAATCGTGTGTGGTATATTTTTTTGATGGAGAGATTACTGGCAAAGCTGAGAGGAGATACCGAGGAACTCCAGGCTCGATGGCTCACATGTTTGCGGGTTATCCAGGACAAACCATTGACGTCAGATGAACGAGCCTACTTTGTTCAAATCAAATTTATTAAATGTGGCCGTAGGCCATTGTTAACATACAAACATATAAAATGGACATACAACCAAAACAAAATACACCTCCAACATTACATGATCACTTAAATCCCAGATAAAAGGAAATAACTCCCCCGCCCATCCACCAATACCAGTATAAAATAAGTATAAAAGTGGTTATTTGACCAAACCACAATTGGAGCTATTGGACAGAGGCTTAACGCCTACTTGTTTGACTTTTACATCTGAGTGGGGCTCTCCAGAGACAAATGGTCACCATGGACCGATTCTAAACATTGAGTTGACCGTTAGTTATGGTTATTTCCCAGTTGCGGTTGCGAATGGGTTAGTTCTACCCAGAAGTTTGCCTGGGGATGTAACTTGTATTTTTTTTCTCTTTGTTTAGCTTTCTCATTATTGTATCAACACATTGTTATACTAAAAAATTATCAATAGAAATATTAAAAAAATAAAATCAAATCCATGTTGACTTCCCCATTAAGTCATGTTTGTCAACATGCCCTGTAATTCTGTCCTTAATGATGGTTTCCACCATTTTGCACCATATTATTAATATTCAATATTTCTCAGGTTCTGCCTCCACTTCTTGATTACTGGCAGAACTCTTTCTGATTACAGGGAATGGTGCTGGAAACAGATGACAGACAGAGCTCGACCTGACACAGTAAGACACTAGATATGATGCTCCCCAGTACTCTTTGTTCAGAGAAATTAAGACTGATAAGTGTGCGCCCATGCCTTTATTACTTATTATTTTACCCTGTATGTTTGCATTGAGCTAAGCACACCAAAATGGCAACAAAGTGGTATTAAATGACATGTAATTGCAGCCAGAGGTGACAATAACACAAAGCTTTGTAGTTTACTAAAAACTAGTAGTTATTTTAATTCCTCTGCTCCAGGCACACCTATGGTTACAGAGTTTGGAGTTCTTTTCTCTGTTTCTTCCCAGCTGTGCATCAGCCCCAGATCTTTGGCTGAATATAGCAAGATGATAATTCTAACATGAACTTTTGTCCTGTTTTCTAGAATGTGTATCTAATAATACATTGGAGGTCTTGTTTTTGCAGAGGGATAGACTGTAAGAGACAAAGTAGTGTCCATTAGAAAATTCAGTTTCTTCCTCATCATCTGTGGAATCAGAGTCATCATTGTAGAAATGAATTGTGGCTTGTATTGGAAAACTGGCAAGGCCTTTCTTTCCAATGCCATGCAGATATTAATGGGATTTAGACTTTGGCAAATAAAGTCTAGTTAATAAATAAATAAATAAATAAATAAATTTATCCAGGCACATTAGTGCCTGGATTTTTAAGGCATGTAGCAATCTGCATTAAAAAGCATGAATATTCTGTTCATTATATAATCAATATACTTAATGGTATCATTGTGAAAGTTTGCATAGAGGGCCTCTAGGGTGAGCTGTTGAACCTCTGAAACTTTCAGCTAAATCCGATGAATAATTACTTAGTTACAGCTGTTTAGAAATTGCAGGCTGTGGAGCAGTTTTTTTAATTGACCCAGCCATCTCAAATTGATAGGCCATGGTGGGTTTAAAAGTCTGTCTGTGAAACTGACAAGCTTTTAGAAAATTAAAGCCTGCCGACCAGGGGTACCTTCGACTATTATTATTATTATTATTATTATTATTATTTTTAATGGAGAGTAGTTTTCAAATTATAAGGTTTTAAAACCCTGCTTTAGGGTGTGGGAGGGCTATGGGACAGAGAGTTATGTAACTCATGCACCGATGTGCAGCAGGGAGGCAGGGGAGTTTCTCCTCCCTCTCTGTTTGTTCTGCTCCTCAGCAGGGCTCGGGGCAATTGTGCCTGGGGTTATTGGGGTGTCGGGGAGGGCACTGGGTTTGGGGAAGAGGCCGACTGGGAGGCATGATGGGGGGCTGACTGGGGGGGGTTGTGGCTAGGGTGTGTGGCTTCTGTGGACACGGGGCATGTCTTTGGGGGACAGGTGTGAGCCCTGGCATTACATTTTTTACAAATTAAGCACCGGGCATATTTCTAAATTCCTATTACGATGTGAGGTTTATGGTGAATTTGTCAATTTACTGGATCACCACAAATACTTCCCCTGTCACAGACAATATGTTTGGACACTTCAAGTTCTGCATCACTCTGCTGGGAGGGTACCTGCTTTTTAAGGATCCACTATCTATTAATCAGGGCCTTGGGGTTCTGTGCACATTGTCAGGCATCTTAGCTTATATTCACTTCAAACTTCGTGAGGAAAAAGGAAATAAGAGTAAGCTGGTTCAGCATCCTTGAATTGAGATTTTCTTGTGGGTCAGAGAAGCACTGTTTCATATACATTGATACTAGAACAGGTAAAGTAATTGAATTAAATCTTACTGGAGCTACATCCTTAGTCCTATCCCCAAGGTGGTTATACTGAAATTAAATACAATCATTACATAAAACTCAGGCTTTGTTATTTTAGTCCATTTTCCTCCATTACATTTAAAAGGTAATTTACCTTTAAGTAGTCCATGTTAAATAACAAAGGTGCTTCTAATTACGACCTTCAGATTCATATGAAATGAGATTATGGTTGATGCTACAGCAATATACGAAAGGAATTAATTTTTCCCTTGTGATCATGGGTGATTTCAGACGTTACAAGGTCCGGAGTCACCACAGTGGATTTCCAGCAGTGGTGAACTAAACAACCACTCCCCGTGGTCAATAAAAGCCCCGAACAGACATGACGGAACCGGAACCACAGCAGGGAATCAGGCCGGCAGATCACAGCCCAGGGCAGCCAACAGACGTGACAATGATCCCTGTGCATGGTCAAAACACCCAGAACCCACCTGGCAGGGGCGGGACACAGACATGGCCGCCTGAGGGCAAACGAAGCCAGAAGGCACAAAAGGGAATGCCCACACAAGGGAAACGGGAAGGGAGGAGGGAGAGGGAGAAGAGCCGGCCAGGTACCGCACACAACAGGCACACAGACAATGGGGGCACGGTAGAACACACAGCACAAGCACACGCCCAGGCACACACACACGCAAAAGGGAAAGGAAGGGAAGGGGGGACACCGGTGCCCGGTCAACACACAAGGCACACCGGGCACGGAGGGGGGGGACAGGGAAGAGGGGGGGAAAGGGCACAGGGGCCGGGCAGGACACAGACAACGGCAACCACAATCCCCACAGCAGAACTGTCTGCACGGGCACCCCCAGAGCAACACAGGCAGTCCCAGAATGGGTGGGCCCCAGGAGCTCGGGAACAAGGCACAGCGGGAGCCCACACAGCACAGTGAGGCCAGGAATGGTCCAGGAGGCTGTCACGGGATTGGGGGTCCGCACCCCCACTTTACCGGGTTTGTGTGACTCAGTTTCCCTTGCGCACAGTTCTCTTGAATCGGTTTCTCTCACTGGCTAATTCAAGTGTGCCACAATGAAACTTCTTGTCACACAAGGGCCCGATCCTTCCTGTTTCCAGACTCTTTACTCTCTGGGTTCGCAAGAGCTTGGGGGCTCTTGTAGCTCACTTGTGTTCCAATATTAGACACTAGACCACTTCTTTATAAAGTAAGAAGATATTTATTGATTACATAACAAGATAGTTGAAACTGAGTGTTATTAGAAATAAAAGGTAAATATAACGCATTCCTAACGTATACTATTGAGTTCCTAAGTTATTCATCTTACCCTAGGCAAAGTCCATAAGTTCTAGTTTCCCAGCCATAAGGAGACTGGCTGGGCTCTGGCTTCTTATTTGGCAAAGAGTTAACTCATCTCTCTCAGTTCCTGTTGTCCCAGCCTGCTGCTGACAGGCTGATCATTCGTATGTAGATGTTCTCTCCAAGAAGCTTTGCAAGAAGTCTCCAAGCAGTCTCTTCTTCCCTCTGGGATCTCCGTCCTTATATAGCATTTTAACTTTCTTTGTCTGGGTTTTCCTGCCTTTAGGGAATGTGTCCCAGAGCACGTACGAAATGGCTACCTGCATTAACATACAAATGTCTCTGGCCATCCATCTGGGGCCAATACACATTGTTATCTGTGTGCACTTCCTACAGGCTGATGACGTATGAGCCCCAATTTGAGGTCTACCATTCTCAGATACAACATTCCAAACATGTGGAGACTTTGAGATTACATAGTGTACATGTATTGTAACATTACATACATGTGAAACCTTTGGGACTATACATTTACCAAACATGTAGTCCTGTGTTACACGTGTGTGACCCCATGTTTCTCCGTGACAGCCCCCCCGTAAGATAGCATGTGGGGTGGGCTCGACAGGGTCCTGTAACATGCTGAGGCTGGTCTGTGTAGGGGTCTGCAACCTCTGTACCTTTCCATGTGGTTGCATCCTATTAAAGTTAAACCACTGGCTTTTCAACCCTTCTGTGAGCCATGTGGGGCTATCGTGTTCGCGTGTTTTCCACCATGTTGTTGTGTAGTAATACTGTGAACCATATCCTGCCAGTACCTCAGTGATTGTTTGCCTAAGACTGTAACAAATGGGTTGGAACACCATGTTAACAACCTTTGTTTCCCAGTTACACCTTTGGCCACCTTTCCAGACTATCTGGCAGCCTGTTTCTTACTGGATGTATGTCTGTTCCCATCAGAAGTATTACTAGGATACACAAGAGGAAGTGTGGAGTAATTTTTACACTACTGAGCACCTTCCCTCTGTTGTAAGTCTGCATTTCCAAACCCTTTTCACCAGGATTAATGTTGTCATTCCCAGTGTTGCCATGTGGCATTCTTATTTGCCCTTTGGCTGTGATGGATGTCATTGCATTCCATTCCCAAGCGCAGGTAGAGTCTGTTTCTGTGGAGGGGCTATTGTGAGCTGTTTTTATTGTGCCCTGCACCCCCCTTTGTCAGTATCCCCTGGGTCAGTATCACCATGTCTTTCTCCTTTTGGGGAGTCTGACTTTGTGACCAGGGTGTGAGAACCTGCAATTATCCCTTCAGACCTTCCCACACCAACCTCCGGAGGACTTATGTTGTTGAGTGCAGCGCTTTGAGTCTGGACTCTTTGAATCATTTCGTCGCCTGCAGCTTCTGCTTCAGAGATTTGTTCCTGCTCCTCCTTAGGGAAGACCGAGGTGCACAGTTCACTCTTTGACTGTTGCCCCTGGCTCTGTAGGATTACAGGGTGCTGCATTTCTATCCCTGGGGAAGAGATATCCCTCGTTCCCCCCTCCATCCCGGGAAAAGTTTCCTGTACCTTCCC
>QEPC01005805.1:7225855-7279670 GCA_003113815.1 Sphenodon punctatus | reverse complement strand
TCTCTGTTTTTCTTCCCTCTTCATCATCTCCAGTTCAAGCTGCATCCGCCGCTCTTTTTCCTTTTCGTCTGCTCTCATTTGCTCTAACTGGAGTTCCTTGTTTATTCTTATTCTGGTTATCTCTAGTTCAGAGTTTGAGCCTCGTCCCCCTGGCTGCTGGCCAGTTGGGAGGGGGTTTGTTGGTACATTTGGCAGTGCGTTTCTATCTGCATCTGCTGGTTGTAGGTTGGGCAGAGGGGAACTCGGGGGAGGGGGATTTGCTGACCCCATCCCACTGCCGTCTGTGTTCATTTCAAGCGATCAGGTAGTACGCCTCAAAGGGATCCTGCATGGACAGCCCCAACTGCACATCCGAATGGGACCACACACCTGACAGTGCTGCCAGCTCTGCCGCGGTAGGCTCAGACACGCAGCAGTCAGCAGCAGGGGGCCACGGAAGCTGACCCAGCTCCAACAGCTGGTGATACACCACCCCACGAGAGCGCTGGTACCCACGGGCCCCGTGAACACAGCCAAAGTAGGACATGGCCAAGTCAGGGCCCCCCTCCGCAAGGCAGAGCGTGTAGGCAGCCAGGCTGCACACAGACAGGTAAGACCTGGTGTCAGCCGCAGAACAGACCACATGAGAGCACCTCATCTCTGGGATGCGCCCATCGGGGAAGGGAACAAGCTCCAGCGTCTCCGCATGCAGCCAGCAATCCCGAGCGCTCGCCTCATAGCCGAATTAGTGAAGACCGGAGCTCAGGCTCGCATAAGCACCCAACTGGCTGTCCGGGCAGCCCAGGAGCAGCTGCACGGCTAGGGTATGCCACAGGTCACACAGGGACATGGTCTCGTGGAAGGTCCAGCTATGGGCGGCTCCATGGGGGCCAGGAAGCGGGAGCCCGGTGGAAGCATAACCAGCCATGGTTCAGCGAGACAGGGAGAATAACACCACGGACAGGGGGGCACACAATCCCTCCAGGGCCGGGTGTGTGTGAGGGGTCCCAAGAACAAGCTAGGCGGCCACGGGACGCAACATTGTATAGCAACAGAGCGAGGCGTGGGGTGCAGACCTGGCACAGCTGCAGGAAACAAGCGCCCAGAGAGGACCGCTAATCAGGCCGGCAAGGACACGGTGTTGCAAACAGGGAGTGGGGGTGTGTGTGATGGCAGAAGGATGCAGCTGCAACAGTAATGCGCAGCTGCGCGCGCCCGTCAGTGCGCCAGGCAACATGTAAGGACAGCAGGTGCACCCAACAGCATGCCCACAGACACCAACTTCTCAGTGGGAGGCCCGGGCAGCTCCACCCAGGCAATCACCGGGTCAGCATAACTGTCCCCCAACCCCTGGGGCTGGCACTACCATGGAGCGGGACAGGGCAGCCGCCTAGTGGATGCACCTCGTGCTCGCAGCTGAGTGGTACCGTGACTACACTGAGCAGCTGTGCCTCCTTACCACAGAGCAGCACCTAGGTGCCCGCCTGCGGGTTTCCATCACCTGGAGCGCAGTATGGTCCTGCAGGTCCCACCCTGGGCGCAGGAGAGCCCTGGTCCAGCTCAGGGCGCAAAGGGTGTCCAGGGCAGACCAGCAGGCCATGAGCTGAGCCTGAAGCCGGCCAGTGGTGATCTGCGAGGCGGCCGGGCACCTCCAATGGGGGAGGGAGACCATGCGCCGGGCAGCCCTGCTCGCTATGCCCATTGACAGGTGGATATGGGTCATGGAGCGGGCACAAGGGTGGTGGGCCAGGGCACTGGCCCAGTGGGATGAGACAGCCTGGAGGGCCCACTTTAGGATGGACAAGCTCACCTTGCTCCAGCTCGCGGAGCTCCTTACGCCCTGGCTTGAGCAACAGCACACCCCCATGAGGACCCCCATCCCCATGGTCCAGTGGGTGGCTATGGGGTCTGGGCCCTAGCAACGCCCGACTCCTGCCGGTCCATCTCCCAGCACTTCGGGGTTGGGCTGAGCACCATTGCCTGTATCCTCCGGGATGTCTGCGAGGCTGTGGAGGGCGTGCTCCTGGACAGAACGATCCAGCTGGTGGACCGGGGGCCGTGATGGCAGGATTCATGGCCAGAGGCTTCCCCAACTGCATGGGCAACATGGACGGCACCCACATCAAGATCCTTCACCCCTCCGCAGGGGAGGCCGCAGAGTATGTCAACAGGCACGAGTGTCACTCTCTGCAGCTGCAGGCGGTTGTGGATCACTGGGGGCGGTTGATAGACATCTACACGGGCAACTCCGGCCGCAGTCACGATGCCCGGATCATGACCATTTCCCCCTTCTATGCCTGTATGTTCCGGGGGGACTTTGCTGACATGGGGATGACCTGGATCGAGGGAGTACCGATGCCCCCCTGTATCCTGGGTGACCCTGCCTATCCCCTCACCTGCTGGCTAATGAAGGTGTACCCAGTCGCACGCAACCCTGTGGAGGTGCTATACAATACCCGCCTGTGTTCCAGCAGGACCGTGGTGGAGCGAGCCTTTCGGGCCCTCAAGCAGCGCTGGAGGAGCCTTTCTGGCCGGCTGGACTACATTGTGGAGACCTCAGCCCTGGTGATCGGTGCCTGCTGTGTGCTGCACAACGTGTGCAAGACCAAGGGAGCAGCCCTGGAATACCCCAAGTCCATTCGGCCCCCTGACCCGGTGTCCCTGTACGTGAACGCTGAGAACCCGAGGGAGTACCGTTATGCCAAGTGCATCCAGGACGCCCTGGTGGGGCATATCAGCCGGGAGGCTGAAGCGTGAGGGCTTCCACAACCCGGCCCACCCCCGGGGGGGTCCCTGGCCCCCTTCCCTCCCATCCCCCACATTTCCTGGGACGCCCCCTTGAGCGCCCGTGTTTGCCAGCGAGCCCTGTGAGCTCCCCTCCCCCCCCGCTGTGCATGTCCCCAGGAGTAACGGTACTCCCTTGGGTTCTCAGCGTTCACGTACAGGGGCACTGGGCCGGGGGGCCGGATGGGCTCGGGGTATTCCAGGGAAGGATTAAAATATCCCCAACACCCTCTAACCCATTCCCCCCCCCCCAACCTCCCCTTCAAAACCCAGGCAGAACAGCCACATTTTACAACAGCATCTGAACAAGGGGAGATCCGGGTCCAAATGGGCCTCCAGCAGCAGGGAGTTCCACAGCCGTGGGGCAGCCACCGAGAAGCCCCTCCCCATTGTGGCCCTGTCAGGACTCAGAGGCAAGGGGGAGGTATGCGAGGGAGAGGGGCGCGGTGGCGCAGCCCCAGGAGGGTGACCGCAGCGCAGGCTCCATCACCGGGTCCCCCAATGCAACCCCCGCCTTTGCCGCTACACCAAGCCCCGCCCCTGCCGACGCCCGTAGAACGTGCGGGCGTCTCAGGACGGGAAACCACACCCCCTCGCTTAGGACGTGACGTGGGAGTGCCCCCGCCCCTGGTGCGACGCTCGGAGTGATTGCGAGCGCGCACGGAGGCGGGGCCTTCAGGATAAAGCCCAGCGCCGCCTGAACGGCGGCGCTGGTGATTTGGGAAACCGGCCAAGTGCTTAGCGTGTGCCTGAGTGACTTGAGAGTACCCCAACGATTGTGGAGTGAGTGTGGAGCCCCGACGTCTGTGTGACCCTTTCCTGACCTTCCTGAAGTAAGTGTGGTGTACGTGAAAGCTGAGTTTGTGGAGTGTGAGTGGCTGCTGCCCCCTTCCTTCCCCTTTTGAGGCTTCTGACCTTTGGACCCGATCTTGTGTGTGCGTGCCCCGTTACCCCCCTCCTGTGGGGCCCCCGGCACCTACCCCCACTGGGGTGTACCTTCCCCTACTTCCTAAACCCCTGTGCCTGAAACAACTGTATTTGTGTGTGTGTGGGGGCTGGCTCTGGAAACCCCACTCAGTGGTGCCCTATGATGATAGAGGCCTGTTCTCCCTAATCGGAGGTAACGGCCACCATTCTAACCTGACGGGCATTAGTCCACGAGTGTTCCTGACCCTGTGTGGGGTGACCGTGAGCAGAGCGCCAGGGAGAATTAGCCAAGAGACCCCCTCCAGTGACAGGCCCCCCGGCAGACTCAGGGAACTTGAGGAGAGCACCCCCCGATGACTGCAGGGGCCGATCCAGGACTCGAGGGGTGAGGCGGTTCCACAGGTAGGTTGGGCCAAGGCCGTTTAGGGCTTTATAGGCAAGCACCAACACCTTGAATCGGCCAGAGGCTCAGGCATTTGTCTCTCTCTGAGGGTATGGCTCCTGAACGGTAGTCCTGGCTTAAAGGGCTGGTACATTCCTACCAATTATACACATTAAGCATGTACCCCAACACAAAAACTATACAGGACTGCATTACATAGACCCCAAGTCATGTATATAACTTCATTGTGAGGCTTGTCCTTTCACACTCTCCCCCACTCTTTTAAATAAAAGTACTATTGGTATTTGAACAGTCTGCTCCGCACCTAGATAATCTGCAATTCCATTTTTCTCCCCTAGGTGGTATTGTACCTAGAATTTATAAGGTCGCAGAGTTACCCTACTGGGTTTGGGGGCAACAACAAAATACAGGAATTCTTATCCTTCATCTTATTTAACCAAATCAACGGCTGATGATCCATTATTAGTATAATGGAGCACCAAACAAGTAAAGTCTTACTAGAAGATGTAACTTTATCTGGTTATACTTTGGGGTTTGTTGATAACCGCTAAACATTCTTTTTCAATTATGCTGAACTCTGTTTCGGGGACGGGGGGAAGCTTACAACTAATATACAAAATGGGGTGCTCAACACCTTCCTTTTCCTGGCTTAATACAGTCCCTATACCTATGCCGGAAGCATCTGCTTTTAACATGAATGGCTTCTCAAAGTCAGGGTTGGTAAGCACTAGGGATGGACTTTAGTACTTCTGTTTAGTATTTATTTCTGTTTCAATTTTGTTTACTTTAGTATTTGTTCTGCTTCCTGTTTAATTTTCCGTTGAAGTTAATGGGAGCCTTGAAGTCAATGGAAAAAGATCCATGGGATTTCTAAAACTAGTAAAGTGTCTACTAAAGCCAAGTGTAATGTACTTGTCTGGCACTGGTTTGGGGTGGTGGTGTGGATGGCACTGGGTTGGGGGGGGATAAATGCCAGGGACTGGGGGCTTTTAGTGGATGAGGGGTGCTTTGGAGGTGGCTGGGCTTAGGAGGTGTGGGGTCAAAGGGGGCTGTGCCTAGCTGAGAGGCAAGGGTTAAGGGGGATGGCACTGGAGACGGAGGGTGGGTGTGTCACTGGGTTTGGGGGCAAAATGTCAGGGACTGGAATATCCATATGTCTTTCTGTGTTTGGGGCTTGAGCCTCTATACTTAACTTAACCTTAAAAATGTCTGGCTTTTCCCTTCCATCCCCCACATCATATCCCAAATACTTGGTTTCCTTACCTGCCAATGGGCATTTCTTTGGGTTGGTAGTCAACTCAGCTTGCACCAACTCCTGAAGTATGGCCTGTAGATGCACTATATGACGTTTCCAATCCGGACTCTAAATAATAATGTCATCTAGAGATGCTGTGCTGTATCCTACATGGCTGCTTAGAACATAATCCATTAACCTCTGGAACATGCAGCAACATGCAGCTCCATGTAGCCCTAATGGCATCATGGATGTTGACTCCCTGTTCAGCCTGTCTCTAACCTTCCCTTTTTAGGGAAGGTTATTGAACAGGTGGTTGCCCAAACAGCTCCAGGCTCATCCCGATATCATTGGATTCCTGGACCCAATCCAGTGAGGTTTTCATCTTGGGTATGGCATGGAGACTATGCTTGTGGACTTGGTCAATGACCTGTGCCTGGAGATTGACAAGGAGAATTCGACCCTGTTGTTCCTGTTAGATCTTTCGGGGACCTTTGATTCTGTTGATCATGAGGTGTTGTTGACACGACTGCAGGACTTGGCAGGGGTGTGCAGGACCACTCTTGAGTGGTTCCATGCTGTTCTGTCAGGGAGGTTCCAGAGAGTGGTGATGGGTGATTGAATGTTGTCTTCTTGGGACCTCCCCTGTGTGGGATCCAGCAGGGTTTCATTCTGTTTCCCCTGTTGTTCAACGTGTATATGAAACTGCTGGGCAAGGTCATTTGGAGGTTTCTGCCTCTCTCTCACTCCCCCTGGCCGAGTCTGAGACAGGCAATGGAGGGGGCCAGCAGGAGTGAAGAAGAGGCAGAGGCCCCACCTCTCCCACACTCCTTAGCAACTTCCGGTGGCAGCGGGCAGTGTGCGCCCGCTGGAGCCTGATGCATGCAGACGCAGGGAGCTGGCCTGGCGTGGGGCCCAGGACGGCGACAGCGACGGATGGGGTAAGTGCTCCAAAATGGCTGGGCTTGGGGATGGGTGGAAGGGAGTGCCCCTCTGCCCGTCCCTGAGCCCAGGCCCGGAGAGCACCCCCAGACTGAACCAGGGAGCGGCCCCTGAGCCGGGGAGAGCCCCTAGGCCCACTGGTTGCAAAGTCGCCAGTGGGAGAATAGGGCCCCACATTTCTCCCCCACCATGGGTCCCGCAAATCCTAAGCCTGGCACTGTGGGCCCCACATATCTGAACGACTGCCTGCCTTTTAATGACCCACTGCGGCCCCTGCGATCGGCCGGGAGTACTGGCCTGTGAGTACCATCACTTAGTCTTGTTTGTACGGTGAGGGCTCACAGAGGGCATTCTCAGTTGCTGCCCTGATGCTGTCGAACTCCCTTTATTCAGAAGTTCGGTTGAGCCTGAGCATCTTCTGGAGGCCTTTCTCTTTGTAAGACCTTTCTCTTTGTAAAGGCATTTGGCGGGCAGGGATAGGAGATTTGGTGGGTGGGTTGGGGTATAGTTGTGAGGTGGGGTTGGAGTGGAACATGGAGAGGAGGCATTGGGTGGTTTCGTGTGGGGGCTGTGGGATGGTTGGGGTTTGGGTTGTAGTTTGTTTGAATTTTATTGTTTTTATGTTTTATATATGTAGTTAACCGCTCTGAGACTTTTAGGGAAAAGCAGGATAAAAATTTAAATAAATAAAAATAAAATGAATAGTACATTTCCCAGGAGGTTACAAAAGCTGTTTTTTGCATCTAGATGTCTCTTCCAGAGGAATTTACCAGTACCCCATTGCCATTTTGAGGGTAGATATAGATTTTGCCTTCCCCAGTTGGTCTAGAAGATCATCAATGGAATGGGGTATTATCAGATTTAGATACCTAATTTAACTGACACCCTTTTTTAGGGACAATTACAAATGGATAACACCAAGGGCTTTTCGAGGACTTTCTTATTCCTATCTCCAGCATCCAGGAGACCTCTCATTCCATCTCTGCCCTGTAATGCCCTGGAATCCGATAGGTATGTTTTGGTAAAGGGTCCTGCTCCCTAGTACCTATTGTATGATTAATGAAGTCTGTTTCCACTGGTTTAGTTGAAAATACGTATCCCAACTCCTTAAAAAGGTTGTCAAGATCTTGGTGCCATTGAATATTAAAGTCAGTTCCTCGATTAACACTCAAATGATCTTCCTGACCTGCTAGCCATCCATATACCTCCTCTAGATATTCCCACTTTTCCTTAGGACAAGCTACTAGAGTGGTATTTTGGGTTTCTCGCTCCACCCATGGTTCTGATCAGCTGGTCCGTGGGCTGGGTGAGTGCACTGCTCCAGGACCTCCCATCAGGTGCATGCACCTGGTCCGCCAAACAGCTGATGGGGGCACGGGCGCTCCTTAAGCCACTTCCATCAGCTGTTTGGTGTGCGCACCCAGCATACTGATGGGGGACCCCCAGGAATGCCCCCACTAGCTGTTTCGATTTCACTCTCCCACCATGGGTGAGAATGCACCTCTGGACCCCTCATCAGCTGTTCTGCAGCAACTCTTCCTGAGGCCTGATCCTGCCAAGCAGCAGGGGCTCGGGAGTTTTGACCCAGATGGACAGCTCCTTGGGCCAACCAGGGGCATGGAGGGACCTGTGATGGCGGCCCCCATGCCCAGGTTATGGCAGGGAGGGCTGCTCATGTGAACAGCCTTCCCCACCAACCTGAGGAGTGGCAGCTGCAGTGATTCACCCTTAGGTGGCTTGGGGAGGTGTCTCACCACTGTCACATCTGTTTTCACCCATGGTGAATAGCTTGCTATTTGCTCACCAGAAACATCTCATCTTCATTAACGTACCACTGTCTCTCCCTAGTTTCCCTTCTCCCTTGATAGGGTTGCCACCTGTGGTGGTTTTTTTACCTGATGCTCCCATAGGCAAAAATGGAAGTGTCAGGTAAAAAACAACCAAAGGTGGTGGCAACCCTAAATTCGAGATTATAAATTCCTTGGGGCAGGGAACTGTCTCTAATTCACGATTGGTCAGTGTCAGGCATATTGTTGATGTTATATAAATGATAACCTTCTCCATCAGCCAAAGTAGGTGGGAAAATACTGGGAAAAGTCTGGGGAAGATGATGTGGTGGTGAAGAGTCAATCAAGCAAACTCATAATGGGTGGAGGGGTAAGCATAACCACCAGTTTTATTTAAATTCACAAAAAGATACTCAGTCCCTAGGTTGTGTATATTTCACTTTGATCTTTATTCATGTACAGGCTTGGTCATAAACACTACTTGTATTCCTTTCCTCCTGCCTGTAGCTTCATTTTTGATCATACTGCATGCGGCTTGTACATGTCACTTAATGCTTTTGTCCTACTATTGCATGTTCCCACTTTACCCAGGTTATAGGGGCATGATACTAATGTGATGTTAGCTAGGGAAGGAGTGGAGTAAACTAATGTTGCCACTTTCTGTCAGAGTTATCATTTGGCTATTTTTGGTAGGTAGGAGTTTTGCTTATTTTTATCATCTATGGGGACAGTCTGTGAAGAGAGTAAAAAAAATCATTACCAACCTGCTCAAATTTGTTTGATGTGGTATTAATTTATTTGTAAACCGCCCCCTCTCCCACCCAATTTGTTGGTGCTTCACAATCAGCGAGGACATGTTGAAATCACAGCCCCATTGAGATCAGTGGAGTGGCCGTTGATTTAAAAGGAGACAGGATTTCACACACTTTCTCAAGTCTGGCTGGGCTCCATCTGAATCATCTACAGGGTCAATAGAATTATGGGCAGGAAAGGGTTCTCAGGTTCAGAGCTATAATAGAGAGAACTTTAACCTCCACCTGTGTAAATATTGCTGCATATTGTTTTTCTCTCTATATATTTTAGGGACAAAACCTTATGAGTATAGGGAAATTACACATTTTGACCCTACAGGCAGCAGGTGTGTTCTGTGTTGGCGGTGACAGAAGTCCCTTTACTGAAAAGAAATTCCACTTAGCTTACTACACTAATAGTCCCAAACACACAAGTATGTGAGGACACATTCGCATGAGATCACAACAGACTCATCTCCAGGGTGTATTCTTTGGAGTTAACCTTCTTGCATTTTAATTGCTCGCACCATCCCTCTCCTGATTCAAAAGTTCCCACCCACCTCTAAATGTACCACAGGTAGTGTCAAGGCTAATAAGCAGTCCCACTATTATACATTTTTTGGGTTGTTTTTCTTATTCACTTAGATTTATACCCTGCCTTTTCCCGAGAACTCAGTAGCAATACATGCTCCCCTACAGGCAGGCAGTGGGGATTCATCACCTGAGGTGGGAATCCATTTTATTCCTTTGCACAGCAAAGGCTGACAGATAATATGGATGAATCCCTTATCCCTTCATATAATAAGAGAAATTCAGATGAAGGATTGTCAACCCTTACTTTTTCGGCTTAACTTTTAGCACTTCCCCCACGTTTAAAAGTAGTGCAATGCAAGCCATAAATCTTTCACACAATCAATAAAGCAGGGACAGTCGGGTGACCACTGTGAGGAGGGCGTTCTTTGCAGCTGCTCCATTGCTGTGGAACTAGAACTCCCTTCTGGCGGAGGTCCACCTGTGCTTGGATCTGGTCACCTTCCGGCAGCAGCTTAAGACCTGGTTGTTCTGCCAGGCATTTGGTGGAGGGGATGGGTAGGATGTGGGGGTGTAAAATGGATTTTTAGAAACGGTTGTTTTATATGTTGGATGTGTAAGCCACCGGTAGCTGTCTGAGGCAGGAGGGGCAGGGTATTAAATGTGAATGATAATAATAATAATCAATAAAACTTTATTGCATGGCAAAAAGGCCATTGCGCATATAAAACACAAGATACAATTATAAATTCCATACCACAGTAGAAAAATAAAACAAGTCATTACATAATCTCTACACAATACATGAAAAAAATATCAATACTGCGTGTAAAAAACCCTCACAGCAAATTTTTATCTGAAAAAGACAGGGAACATAGGACAGAAAAACTTCCAGGTCGGGGGACCAAATGCATAACTTGTACTCACTACTGGATTGAATAGCTCTTTTATACTTGGTCTTTATAACCAAAGCTACTAGATCTTTATAACCCGATTCTTAGCCAGTAATCATTTAGGAGCCTCTGTATCTCTTTTCTGCTTGGTCTTTATAACCAAATTCAGAAAAGAACTGACCGCCTGCACAGTTGTTGTCGATCGGCCACGGAGCAGGAGGCCCACCCAAAAGTCCTTGGAGCGGCCCAGAAAAGGTGCCAACAAAGGAGCCAAATATTTCCCACGTATCTCATCGTAAATAGGACAGACTAGTAAGATGTGGGACAGGGACTCCACCTGTCCCAACTAACGTTCAGCCAGTGGGATTCCCTTATACCTGCCATCTGTAAATGCAGAGGGCGTTAAGTCTGTCAAGGAGAAAAAATCTTATTGTCTTAGGAGATACACCCTTGTCAAGATAGGGTATGGGGGACTGGGTTTCATTTGCTATTTATGATATAACCCCAAAGCTCTGCTACTACCAATCTCATCTCGCACCTCCTGCCATGTAACGTCAATCAACCTCTCATTCATCAGTTTTTGTGCCCTCTTAAGTCCAAGCGGGGTCAAAGAATCAATGGAGAAGCCAAGGTGGTTGATTTTCCCAGCCACCATAGCTAGCCAGGGGTTTGGGAATTTATTTCGCCAGACCAAAAGTGCCCATGGGGCAGCCATGTTAAAAAGAAGGCGAAGCCAATAAGTCAGGGCCCCCTGCCAGACTTTGACCCGGAAAGGTAGCAAACCGCACTCTAAGCAGAGAGCCTGGTTTGGGGATCTAGCAGGGGCTGCCAAAATAGCCCGAGCAAAGCTGGTTTGAATACGCTCTAATGACAGCAATTTCCCAGGAGCCCAAAAATGGGCCCCATACACTAGTTGGGGTACCAGTTTACGTGAATATAGTTTTATTACAGGGGGAATTAGGTGTCCACCCCTCATTCTGTAAAACCTTATGATGTTTTTGGACAATTGCGCTGCCTTGCTCAGGGCCACTGAGGATTGCATAACCCAGGTCCCGTTCGATTGGAACAAAAGCCCCAGATATTTGTATACCCGGACCTGGGCATGGGCTGGCTTTTCATCCAGCCACCACTTATGAGTCACCCTCCTCTGGGAGAATTGCATGATCTTACTCTTTTCTTGGTTTATTTCTAAGAGATTTGTCCTGCAGTAATTTCCAAATGCAGTTAATAAACATTTCAGACCAATTTGGGTACATGACAACAGCACCGTGTCATCCACATATATGAGACACGGCATAGGAGTCTCACCGACAGTTGGAGCATGGTTTGCAGAGTCCGTAAGCGCCTCCAATATGTCATTTAGGTAGATATTGAAAAGGGTGGGGGCTAGTATACAGCCCTGTTTTAGCCCCTTTGCGACCACTATGCTACTGGACATTTCCCCCCTATTGCTAAATCGCACCGCTAATGTATTGTTCTGGTGCAGATTTACAATCAAATATAAAAGTCTACGATCCAGGTTAAGGGCCGCAAGCTTCCCCCACAGGGGGGCCCTAGATATAGCATCAAAAGCTGCCCTCAAATCTATGAACGCAGCGAACAACACCGAAGGAGGTCTAGCATATTTCTGGACTAAATGGGACAAAAGAAAACAATGATCACTTGTAGACCTTCCTTCCTGGAACCCAATCTGGGCATCTATCAGGATATCTTCAGATTTCAGCCACTCGTTTAGCCTCAGCAATAGATATTTAGCGTACAGTTTACTTATAGTACTTAATAAACTGATAGGCCTATAGTTACTGGGGATTGCCGGGTTCCCCTTCTTATATATTGGGACCACGATTGCCCACCCCGTATTTGGGAATGTTACCTGCGGTGAATGCATTTCCACTGACGCAGCCTCCCTAACAGAGGATGTGTATGCGCGTGCGAGAGGCAGAGCGAAACGAAGGCGCCAAGCGCTACTCTCTCGTCTGAGCTAAACCCCGTCAGTCCAACAACATGAGGCACATGCACATGCAGGGAGAGACGCCAGCCAATCAGCGCCGCACTTAGATTGACCAACCGATGAATCCCTTTCTTTTCGCAGGGGGGTAAGGGCAGCCAATCGGGCAAGTGGAAGGAAGTGGCACGAGGGTCTGGCTGCTCGGCTGTCTGTTGTCGCCGTTGCTGCTGCCTTGGGAGGCGAGTGCCGGGATGGGGGGCTAGAGCTGGGGGGCCGTTGCGGGCGCCATGCTGATCACGCTCTGTTACCTGTACCTGTGGGCGCGCTGGGGGGCCTGCTCAGGCGGTTTGATCCGCCGCACTGTGCGCAGGCTGCACCGCACGCGCTGCTCCTTCATCTTCTGCTGCGCTGGCCCGAGCCCCGGTGGCGGCGGCTGCTCTCCTCCTCCTCCCGCCCGGCAGCAGCAGCAGCAGCGCCAGCGGCGCGGACAGGGGGCGCCCCGACCCCTCGCACTGTGGGAGGAGAGACTCTGCCTCAGGGCAGGCAACAAGATCTTCTTCACCGATGAGACCCAAGTATCCCCGTCCCCTGCCTGCCTGGTATGGGGGGGCGGGGTGTGTGTGAGCGGGGCTGGGGTAGAAATGGCAAGTGGGCTGTGGGTAGCTGGTGGGTGAGTGTAAGGGGAAGAGTGCATGCTTCATTGTGGGCGGGTGAGAGCCGTGGGGTGAGGGCTGTTAGGGACCTGGAGGCTGGTAGAGTGGGATGTTGGGGCATCAGGCCCCTGTGGGGCAGGTGTAAGTTATTGTTGGCTTGGACATAACCTGTACCAGGTAACCGTGAATTGAATTTCCATTGCTATAAATGGAATAAGCGGCCACCCCAGCCTCAGAGGGACTTTTCTGAAACAGCATAAATATCCAAGGTCCTTAGTAGGTACTGCTGTAATTCCTTAAAAAGTAGAAAACCAGCAGCTCTGCTTGAGAGAGCTCATGACTAGTAAAAAATGGAGTACGGAGAAAAATCCCATAATACACGGAGCTTATTTTCTCCCTTATCTTTAGGTTTGTTGGTAGCAAAGTTGGTGGGGCAGGTAGCATGTGTGGCACGGATCTGAGAGACAAAAACAGAATTCTGGGTCTGACTGACACTTGTGGTTCCTTTCAGGACGCCTAACAAATCTCTGCCTCTGTATCCCTGTTAAAAAAATAAATCTCTTGTTTTATTTGTAAAACCCGATAATCATACCCATCCCACTGAATAATCTGGCCAAGTTAATGTTTGCTAGGCTTTCTGAACATCCTGTTTCTCTAAGCCATCTCTGTATAGAAACTGAAATCTTTATTCCAGAGCTTTGGACACACCAAGCACAACTTTGATTCTAGCTTTCTGACGTCTTGGGGAAGTGATTGCCTAGAAGGTGAATTTTTCTCAGCGAGGTCTGGGTAGATTTCACGTTTTATTTTTATTTTTTGTTTAAAATGTAGCACATTTAAGCCATATTTAAAACTTACATTTTCAGTATTAACTTTTTTACCCCTTGTGGTCTGCCAGGTGGCCAACTTTACCAGATTGGAGCAGGCCTCATTTCCCCCCCTTCTTTTTGCAGACACCTGCAGTCTTGGTGCTTACCCAGTGCCTGGCTGCTGTTGGGGTCTGGGTGTGAGCAAGCCAATTGAGGGTGAATCCAGACAAGACTGAGGTGGTGATGGCTGACTGGCCTTGTGACCACAGCAACATAGGAAATAACCTGTTGGGTTTTGGCCTCCTTTGGTCACTCAGGTTTGCAGCCTTGGGATACTCTTGGGTCCGTTGCTGTGCCTGGATTGCCAGGTTGCGATGGTGGCTATGAATACTCTTCACCACATTTACATAGTGAGGCTGCTGCTCTCTCTCTCTGTCTCTAAACTACTGCAACGTGCTCTTCATGGGGCCGCCCTTGGTGACTGTCTGGAAGCTGCAAAACACAGCAACCCGTCTTCTGTTGGGGGTGGTTCACTGGGAGCACATTATACCAGTGCTCCAGAGTCTGCACTGACTGCCAATAGCTTTCTGGGCACAATTTGAGGTACTGTGTGTACTTCTAAAGCCCTTTCCGGGGGTGCATGTCAGCCCCCGGTATTAGGTCTCTCGGGGAGAGAGGGGTGAGAGACGGAGGGAGGGTTAGGGGATAGAGGGTGGCAATCCTTCTCTCTGGTAGTGACGAGGCTCCCGGTATTCCCCTCAGGATAGTAGGTGGGCTTTCCTTGTTATTTACAAGGCAACCCTTATCATCATAGGGGTGGAGAGAGGTAATGCCAACCAGGGAGGAGACAAACGAGGAGGGGAAGTTCAGGCGTCTCACACACTTGGAGCAATCAAGCCAGGAGAGTTCAATCCCCCACCGGTGGTACACAGTGGGGGTATCGTGAGGCAGTGCTGGGAACAGGGGACTCAGGGCTAGGGGTGAGAAAAGGGAGGGGGCTAGAGGAGGAGGAGGAATGGGAGTGGGGGTTGTCCCAGGGACTAGAAAAGGAAGCGGGCCACAAGCTCCGCTCAAGGGAACACCAGACACTGGGGCTCAGGGCTATACTGCTAAGTCACAAGGGGAGAGGGGAAGGGGAAAGGTAACCAAGGGTGTCAAGAGCACAGACAATAACAAACAACACAAGCTTCTCTGAATGGTAGGAGCACACAAGGGAATAAACACACAGTCAACAATCACCAAATCCACTTAGTTAGCAAGCAAGGTACTTAGCTTTCAATCAGGGTCAGAGGCAAGGGGGCCAGCTTCTCTCGCGATTACCGGCGGGGAGCCAATGCCCCGCCGGTCCTTTTAAAGGCCAGTGAACGTGTGTTCTTGAAAGCCCCGCCCCCTACGACGTGCGTTGCACCGCTATGCGTTCGCTACGTCGGGGCGGGGCTTGAGCAAGCGCGTGCGGCGCATTCCCCTGCAGCGGGGATGAGGTAATCGGCGTGGTGGTGGTTTGCAGGGGCGGAGCTATGCCCCGTGCGGAGGGAAGATCTTCTGGGGATTCCCCATGGCTTCTCCCGGAGCCGCGCCTCCCTCCCCGTGCCGGATCGCGGCGCCTGACACCCGGAAAGGTGTAGGACTAGTTCGTTGGGTCCGCCCCCGGAAACTTATGTAACTAGAAAGGTTCCGGAATACTCTCGGGGAATTTCCTCCTGATCTCGATGACCGTTCGCTCGATGGCCTCGTTGCTTTTTGGAACAACTATTTTGAGGCTATTGACCGAATGGCCCCATGGCGTCTGGTTCCGGAATGCCGATGGTGGGGGTCACCATGGTTCACGGAGGACCTGCACTGGATGAAGCAAGCTGGACGGCGGTTGGAGCGACGATGGCATTGTAATTGGTGAAATGCCGACCAATTGCGGCATAAAGCTAGTTTAAAAGTGTATGCTGTGGTGGTGTGGGCAGCAAAGGAAGAATTCTTTGCTGCCCTCATTGCGTCTGCAAGGTCACGTCCAGCAGAGCTTTTCCGGGTGGTGCGGCAGCTGGTCAGTCCGCCTTCTCTCCACCTGGAACTGGAATCTTCCAGTGCCTGGTGTGACATGTTTGCTGACTTCTTTGCAGATAAAATCGCTCAGATTCATCACGACCTTGATGCTGCAGTTGTGACAGGTAGCGAACCAGAGGTAGAGGAAGCCCCGTCATGTCAGTATTTGTGGGATCAGTTTCAGTGGGTGTTGCCCGCTGATGCAGTGGAGGTCCTTGGGATGGTGCGGGCCACCAGTTGTGAATTAGATCCGTGCCCGCCCTGGCTGGTGAAGGCCAGCCGGGAGACATTAGGGCTATTGCTGGCAGGGGTGGTCAGTGCCTCCCTTAGGGAGGGCAGCGTGCCGAGCCGCCTCAAGGAAGCAGTAACGTGGCCTCTGCTCAAGAAACCATCCTTGAGTGTTGACTCCCCGGCCAGCTATTGACTAGTCTCTAACCTTCTATTTTTAGGGAAGGTTATTGAACAGGTGGTGGCCCGGCAGTTACAGGGGCATCTGGACTGGGTCAGTTTTCTTGATCCCTCACAGTCCAGCTTTTGTCCGGGGTTTGGCACGGAGACTGTGCTTGTGGCCTTGATCGATGACCTACGCCGTGAGTTAGATCAGGGCAGATCCTCAATTTTGATCTTGTTGGTTCTGTCAGCAGCGTTTGATACCGTTGATCACAGGATGTTGGTGACAAGGCTGCGGGGCTGGGCCAGGGAGAGTTGGATGGTTCTTGAATGGTTCCGCTCATTCCCGGCAGGGAGAACTCAGTGGGTGGTCCTCGGGGAATATACATATTCTCTCCGGGACCTCACGTGTGGAGTCCCGCAGGGTTCTATTCTGTCCCCCTCCTGTTCAATGTGTATATACAACCCTTGGGGGAGGTCATGAGACGGTTTGGAGTACTATGTCATCAGTATACTGATGATACACAACTTTACCTCTCGTTTTCTGAAGATCCAGGCCCAGCAGTCTCGGTGCTTATCTGGTGTTTGGCAGCTGTGGGGGACGGGATGAGGGCGAATCGACTGAGGCTGAATCCCGATAAGACAGAGGTGATGCTGGTTGGTAGGGCCAGAGTGGTGGTGGCTCCCGTTATTCGCGGGGTCTGCCCCCCTCTGGCCACCCTGGTCCGTAGTTTGGGGGTGCTCCTCGACCCACAGCTCTGCCTGAATTGTCAGGTGGAGGCTGTGGTGAGGGGAGCATTTCACCAATTACATCTGGTGCGACGGCTTCGGCCGTACATCTCCAACTCGGACCTGGCAATCATCATCCGTACTTTCATTGCATCTCGACTGGACTACTGTAACTCACTCTACGTGGGGCTACCTTTGAAGACCGTTTGGAGGCTGCAGCTGGTGCAGAATGCAGCGGCTCGTCTCCTAACGGGGACGGGTCACTGTGAGCACATTACACCTGTGCTCTGTTCTCTGCACTGGCTGCCTATAGTCTACCGGGCCCAATTCCAAGTGTTCGTAATGACCTTTGAAGCTCTAAATGGCTTGGGACCTGCTTATCTGTGAGACTGCCTCAGGCCCCTGGTCATTTTGCGACCCCTGCAGTCAGCTGGGGGCGCCCAACTCAAGGTCCCCCAGGTTCCGGGTGGCTACAGTGGGGAGGGCATTCTCGGTGGCCGCACCTAGACTGTGGAACTCCCTCCCGATGGAAGTCCGTTTATCCCCAGACCTCCCCTCTTTCCGAAGATCATGTAAGACCTGGTTGTTCCACCGGGCCTTTGGGGGTGGGGGGTTGGGAGGGTATTTTTATTGCCTTAGCATTTAGCCTTTTTAGTAATTTTAATAGTATAATACATTTATGTATTTTATTGTATTTTTATATGTTGTTGCGGCTCTGAGCTGCCATTGTGCAGGAGGATGCGGGGTAAAAATGTAATAAATAAATATAATATAAATGGCTTGGGCCCCAGGTATCTGAAATACTGCCTCTTCCCTTATGTTCTGTCATGGCCTCTGAGGTCAGCCAGGAGCGCTCTCTTGTGGGTACCAACTGCCCATGAAATCTTTACAACAAAGGCACACAAAGGGTGTTTTTAGCCAAGTGCCTACCCACCATAATGCATGTTGCAGGGCTGCATAGGGTGCCAATGTGGTCCTGCAGCATGCATGATGTATGAGTAATGGGTGGGGGAGGTACTTGTCTAAAAACACTCAGAGGTGTTCTCAGTGGTTGCCGCACAATTATGGAGCTCCCTCCCCTTGGAGACCCATCCAAGTCGGAGGATATTCATGTTATGGAAGAAATGCAAGACCTTTTTGTTCAGCCAGGTGTATGGCAGGCAGGAATAGGGTTTAGGGAAATGTTTGTGAGGGAGGTAGAGGATTTTTTTAGCTGCTTCTATATGTTTTTGTGTGATTATAAGCCACTCTGAGCCTTATTAGGAAGGGTAGAGTAAAAATGTGAGTAAATAAATGCCTTGAAGCATGAGAATCTATCCTTAACCTCTGTCTGGTTCCATCTAACAGCAATTTCTGCCTACCTGTGTACCAGTAAGCAAACCATCTCTTCACAAGCACTTAGTATAGCTTTATCAGCAGGGACCGGTGTTCACTGTGTTTTCATCATTGCTGCCAATGGGGAAAATTCCTTGAACTCGAGTTCCTGTCTATCAGCCACTTCTCTAATGCCATCCTGAGACTTTAATCTCCTATTGGCACTCCTGATGAAACCAGCCATTGAACCACTTATTGGCTGCTCTTTACAATGTTTTTCCTATAAGATGTAATTTTTAGTTGGTATTACTTTCTGCCAGAATAATCGGTGAGCTCGCTGCACTGCTGTCTGTCCAGCCTTCTCCCTCCAAATAGAAGTTAAATTTCAATATAGATACATTGGTTCACTGGCACTTTTTAAGGAATAAATTTTCATGTCATGGCCAGTTGACAAGAAAGAAAGGAGTAAATGTAATTGTTTCTCCATCCCACATTAATCAGAATTTTACCTTCCTTATTTGGTTTGTGAGCTATATTCTACCACAGCAAAGGCTGTGATTCACACATTTAGATGTCCACAGGGCCTTCGCTTTATTTAATTTATTTATTTAATTAACCTACTCTTTTCAAATGGTTCAGAGTGGCTTACAAAACAAGCTATACATAACACCCCCCCAACCTTTCTCCTCGCCCCTCCCTATCAGAACCCCACAATACCCTTCCCGACCATCCTGTCACACCCTTACCCCAACCCCCAGTTCCCTACCCCTGCCTGCTGAATGCCCTAACAAATAAAGAGGGCTTACACCACCTCCGGAAGATGCTCGGGCTCAAATGAACCTCTGGGGGAAGGGAGTTCCGCAGCAACCGAGAACGTCCCCCTGCAAGCCCTCACCATATGAACAAGACTAAAAGAACAACACCAATATGCTGACGATACTCAGCTGTACCTCTCTTTTTCAACTGACCCAGACCTTGCCGTCTCGTTGCTATCCCAGTGTTTGGAGGCCGTGGCGGAATGGATGTGGCAGAGCAGACTGAAGCTCAATCCCGATCAGATGGAGGTGATGTTGGTGGGGAAAGCGAGGGAGGTGGGGGTTGCCCTCCTATGACTCAGCAGGTCCGGAGTCTGGGGTGATATTGGATGCGGATCTCCGCCTGGAGCGGCAGGTGGAGGCAGTCGTGAAGGCTGCCTTCCGCCAGTTGCATCTGGTGCGGAGGCTGCGTCCCTACGTCTCAGGCCTGGACCTGGCCTCCCTCATCCATGCCTTCATCACCTCAAGGCTGGACTACTGCAGCGCGCTCTATGTGGGGCTACCCTTGTTCCTGGTTTGGAGGCTGCAGCTAGTGCAGAATGCGGCGGCCTGCCTCCTTTCAGGGACAGGTCGTCGGGAGCACATAACACCTGTGCTCCAGACTCTGCCCTGGTTGCCAATAGTGTGCCGAGCCAGGTTCGAGGTTTTGGCGTTGATCTACAAGGCCCTTCACGGTCTGGGCCCCTCGTACCTCAGGGACCGCCGCGCCCCAGAGCGGCTCCTTTGGTCTGCCGGGGGTGCCTTCTTGGAGGTCCCCTACGTTAAATGGGGGGCCACGATGGAGAGGGCATTCTCGGTGGCCGGACCACTCCTTTGGAACTCCCTCCTGGAGGAAGCTAGCCTGGCCCCAAGCCTTTTGACATTCTGGCGAAGTTGTAAAACCTGGCTGTTTGCCCAGGCCTTTGGGGAGGGAGGGAGGGGGGGTTAGAGGGTTTTATCTCCCCTACCCTATTTATTGTTTTATTGAGTTCCCGGGCCCTGTTTTTATATTTTGTATTGCATTTTGATATGTTTTAACTGTTTTTAGATATATTTTACATGTGATTGTTTTTATTGTTGTAAGCCGCCCCGAGCTGTTTTAGGATGGGCGGGGTAAAAATTTAAGTAAATAGGTGGTACCCACAGGGAGGTGCTCCTGAACGATCGCACGTGTTGCAGTGGGGCATGGAAGGACAGGCAGTCTCTCGGATATGTGGGGCCCAGATTGTTTAGGGCTTTAAAGGTTAACAGAGCCCTAAAAGGCTCAGAGCAGTTAACAATATATATAAAGCACCTTAAAGAGAACCATTCCGCAGACTTGCATGGACATTGCTCAATTTTTGTTCCAAGCCTTCTGTATCTGCAAATGATTTCTTGAGTTTAAAATTCCATATGTAGACTCTGAGTCATGACATGGGTTGGGTCAGTAAGGTTGACCCAATCCTATACTCTACTCAATCAATAGCTGAGTATTGCAGTGTGTCTACAGAGGAGTGAACCCTCCCCTGTTTTATGTACATTTTTTATTTCTTATATGGAATGTTATTTTATTCTTTTTATTACTTTTGTTTTGTTTATTTGTACTATGTACTTGACTGAGATTCTATTGCTGTTTAATGTGTGTTTTCTTCTGACTACGACTAAATGTCACGCCTAATAAACCTAACTAACTATATAAAACATAAAAACAATAAAATACAAGGAAAACCAAACAAACCCCAGATGTCTCACGGCCCCCACACAAAACCACCCAATGCCTCCTCTCCATGTTCCACTGCAACCCCACCTCACAACTCTATCCCAACCCACCTACCAGAACCCCCATCCCTGCCCACCAAATGCCTTTACAAAGAGAAAGGTCTTACACTACCTCCAGAAGATACTCAGTCTCAACCGAACCTCTGGACAAAGGGAGTTCCACAGCATCAGGGCAGCAACTGAGAATGCCACCTATGACCCCTCACTGTACAAACAAGACTAACTGATGGTACTCGCAGGGAGGTATTCCCGGCCGATTGCAGGGGACGCAATGGGGCATGAAAGGACAGGCAGTCTTTCAGATATGTGGGGCCCAGCCTGTTTAGGGCTTTAAAGGTCAAAACCAGCACCTTGAATTGTGCCCGGAAAGCTATAGGGAGTCAGTGCAGACTTCGGAGCACTGGTGTAACGTGCTCCCAGCGCCTCACTCCGAAAGGAGGCAAGTTGCCGTGTTCTGCACCAGCTGCAGTGTCCGAACAGTCATCAAAGGCAGCTACACGTAGAGCACTTTACAGTAGTCTAGCCTCTAGGTGATGAAAGCATGGAAGACAGTGGCCAGATCCAAATTGGAAAGAAAAGGCCGCAGCCACTCCTGGCCACTGCCGCAACCTGACAATCTAGGCGCAACAAGGGGTCCAGATCTGAGGCTGCCAACCTGACTGACCAGAGGGGGCTGAACTCGGTCAGTAACAGGAGTCCCAGTCACCTCTAGGTCACAGGACGGTTTAGCCATCATTACCTCAGTCTTGTCTGGATTCAGCTTTAATCGGGTCATCCTCATCCAGTCCCCAACAGCAGCCAGGCATCGGGTAAGCACTGAGACTTCAGAACCTGGGTCCGATGAAAAAGAGAAGTAGAGCTGAATGTCGTCAGCATACTCACGGCGCTTCACCCCAAACCTCTGACCTCATTCAGCGGCCTCATATACACCTTCTAGCTACCGTTCTGTCTCACTCCTTCCTTTTGTTTCCAAGCTTCTTGAACGTGTTGTCTACTCCTGCTGCCTTGACTTCCTCTCTGCCAGTTCCTTCCATGACCCCCTCCAATCTGGCTTCACTCTACTGAAACTGCTCTCACTAAGATCACCAATGATCTTGTGGCTAAATCGAATTCTCTCTACTCCATTCTGTCCTCCTTGACATCTCTGCTGCCTTCTATACTGTTGGCCACTCACTCTTTGCTGGATTCACTTCACTCCCTTGGCTTCTGTGGCTCCGTCCTTGACTGGTTCTCCTCCTACCTCTCTGGCAGCTCCTTCAGTGTGTCTCTTGCCAACTCCACCTCCCTTCCCCTCTTGGTTGGTGTTCCCCCTCCTCTATCTACACCCTGTCCCTAGGCAAACTCATTGCCTCCCATGGCTTCCAATCTGAACTCTATGCTGATGACACTCAACTTTATCTCTCTACTCCTTCTCTCCATCTATTCAAGCTTGCCTCACCAGCTGTCTCTGATATCTCTACATGGATATCTCAGTGTCAACTCCAACAACATGGCTAAAACTGAACTTCTTATCTTTCCCCCTCATCCTTCCTCTCCCTCCTCCCTGTCTATCCTTATCGACGGGGTCACCATCCTTCCCATCCCCCAAGCCCTTTCTTTTAAACTCTACATCTACTCTGTTGCCAAATCCTGTCGCTTCTCCCTCCATAACATTGCTAAGACTTGCCCTCTTCTCTCAGTCTCCTCTGCCAAAACCCTTGTTCATGCTCGTCATCTTTCGCCTTGATTACTGTAACCTCCTTCTCACTGGTCTTCCCCACTCTCACCTTTCTCCCCTTATTTCAGTCCAGAACTCTGCTGCAAGGGTCATCCACCTCGCCCATCGCTTCGACCACATGCAGCCCCTCCTCTCCTCTCCTCACTGGCTCCCGCTTCCTGAACAAATCCTGCACAAGCTCCTAGTCTTCATCTATAAATTTCTTCACAACCTTGCTCCCCCCTACCTCTCTGCACTAATTTCCCTCTGTACTCCAGTTCGTGATCTCTGCTCCTCCTCTGTCCCCTCTCTCGCCCTCCCCTGCTCCCCTAACTGCCTTCGTCCCTTCTCCCTAGCTGCCGCCAATGTCTGGAACTCCCTCCCTGCCCACATCTGCCTCGCCCCCTCCCTTCGTACCTTCAGATCCCTTCTTAAGACCCACCTCTTCCGCTCTGCCCTCCCTGACACCTCTCTCACCACTCCGAACTCCTGCCGATACCTTCAATCCAGTACAATCTGTTACTTGAAGTCTGCGTACTCATATCCTCACCACATGGACCAACCAGCCATCATTCTTGATGTAGCCAAGCACATGCACCTGGGATCTCACGTCTTTGTGAATGTTACACCCCTTGTTTCTCCCTCTGTTCCCCTTCCTTCGTCTCCCTCCACCCCCGCCTCTCAGATTGTAAGCCCTAGGGTAGGGACCGTGTCTATTCCATTACTTTGTAAAGCACCAGGTATGTTGCTGGCGCTATATAAATGCTTGCTAATATTAATAGTAACACACATTGAACAAAAGGGGGGACATAATGGAACCCTGTGGAACCCTGCAGGAAAGGTTCCTGAGAGGAAGACGAGCAGTCGCTCATCACCACTCTCTGGGACCTCCCTGATAGAAAGGAGCAGAACCACTCAAGATCGGTTCTGCGCACCCCTGCCAGGTCTTTCTGTCTTGGCAACAACACCTTGTGGTCAACTGTATCAGAGGCTGCCAAAAGCTCGAACAGGATCAACAGGGTAGAATTCCCCTTGTAAGTCTCCAGGCGCAGGTCATCGATCATGGCCACAAGCACAGTCTTCCTACCATACTCAGGATGGAAGCCAGACTGAAAAGGGTCCAAGAATCCGACGGCGTTGAGATGAACCTGGAGCTGTTGGGCAACCACCCGTTCAATAACCTTCCATTAAAAGGGAGGGTTAGAGAGATGCCGATAGGTGGCTGGGGAGTCGGCATCCAAAGATGGCTTCTTAAGCAGGGGCCAGCCCACCATAGTTTTAAGATGTCTGACGCTCTACCCTCCCGAAGGGAGGCGTTGACAACCCCAGTTAGCAATGGCCCCAGTGTCTCCCAACTGGCTTTCACCAGCCAGGACAGGCAGGAATCTAGTTCACAACTGGTTACCCTCACGGCCCCAAACATCTCCCCTGCATCAGTGGGTGATACGATCCATGCTGATTCAAACAAACAAGACAAGACTGAGCTTCCATAACCTCAAACTCTGACTGCAGGTAAAATGGCAGCATCCAAGTAGTGGTGAATGAGTGATTTTTGTCTGTAAAGTAACTAATAAAAATGTCATAGTGGATAACTTGGATAACTCCTTTCTTATAGGAAGATTCTTACAACAATAACATTAAACTAGTTCCTCTTGCCAAACTGCTGTCCTTTCCATCAGGTCTTCTCTCCCAAGCCCCTTCTGTGCCTAGAGTGTCTTTCTAAAACTCAGCCTTGTTCTGTCACCTTCCCTGGTGGGTCTGCCTTGCAGAGTAAGTTCTGATTTTTAAAGTTTTTTTGTTTTGTTGAAAAAATCTTTCATTGCTCAGTTCTCTCCCTACAACCACAGCTGCCCACAGTTAGCCTCCCTTCATTCACTTTACCAGGGAGTCTCGCTGGCGAGGAAAAGGGAATTGAGCCTGTTAACCTCTGCAGGTCCAGCACAGCCTGCTACAGAGCATTACAGTTGTTATGCTGCTTAATAGAAACTTAGTTTGAACGAAACTGAAATAATCTAATTTGCAAGTATGAGATGGTAGGATTTTTGGACTGCGTTCTTGTTTTTAGTTACAATTAAAATTGCGTACTAGCTGGAGTGACAATGAATATGCTTTAAACTCTATAATAAGAAATAAATACAAATTGTTCAGTTAACTAAAGCAAAAAATCCAAAGACATAACTTAGCAACGTTTTGTCTTTTTATAAGAACATAAATCACTGCTCCTTGTTTATTAGGTTATTATTAGTTTATGCTTTTACTAATGGCAAAAATTTTTCAAGTACTATTTCATATAACCAGATTAGTGCTTTCTTGTTAATAGTAGCATTCTGATTTATTCTTGTAAATAAATGAGTCCTGTGACCCTAAACACACTTCAGCTGGTAGAGCCTTAGTGACTTCCTCAAGTGCAGCTCTGCCCTTGCACCCACTGCGTGCGTCCACCTTTTTTAGCTGACTCTTAATGTTAAGTAATGGGCTTTTAAACTACACTTTAATTTACATACGCAAATGCTGACAAATTTACACAAAATAGCTCTGTCCAACTTCCTGCCTAGATAAGGGGAAGGAGCAAACATGAAGACTATAGGATGGAAAACCTGACTCTAAACGTTTAGTGACTTCATAAGGGCCATGTGCAACCCTCCTGTTATCAGTTGTAGGTCTGCTGTGCATTAAGGGAAGCATATAATTTTAAATTGATGTCCAGGCCTACGCATCATAATTAAATGGAATCTCACCTTCTCAGCACAATCCCCCACCATTGGAGTCAAGGAGGAGATTTACCATTGACTTCAATGGGTGCAGGGTTGCACCATAAGCTTGATATCCCTCCTGTATGATTTCTCCCTTGGTTACTTATTTTCACGCTTAAGCGTATGTGGAAGTGAGAATCTGATTTGAGTCTCTTAGGGAACAAACTACATTCCTCAAAGTGAAAAGTTGAGTTGCTGGTTAATGTTGTTCTCTTAACTAATATGCTTCTGCGTAAGTGTCCAGTCAGGCATCCCTGAGTTATGGAAATTGGGATGCACGTGCAGCCTCTGCGTGAGAGGCTGAAGGATGATGTCCTAAAGTGTGTTGAGAACAGTGGAGGTACTATAGCTAATTTTAAAAAATATATTGAAGCTTCTCTGTTTTCTGTGTTGTTTTTCAGTCCCTTGATGACTTAAGCAAATGGACACTACTTCTTGTATCTCCTTTTGTTTATTCCGATAAGATATTTGAAGCAGAACATATAGCGTTTGTGACTGAAAGTGTTTCTGCACAAGCAGATGGTTCCCAGGCTGAATCTTGCTCCTCAGAAAGGGTAAGTGGTTCTGTTATATATATTTAAACAGTGCATACCTGATAAAGTGCATTTATAATACAGTATGAAATTTTAAAAATCACACCATGCTTGATAGGTGGGAAGTGTTACTTGGAATTGGAAGATCTATCTGGGATTCAAGAGCAAATTTAACTGTAGTGGTCTAGTTTTAAGGAATATAAAATGCTGTCTAAAAATTACTTTTAAAAGTGTTTGTGCCAGAATTCTATATGTCAAATGGAAATCATTTAAATAGTTTTAAGAAGTTAGTCCTTTTGTGAACTTAAGAGGTTTGTCATCCACCCTGTGACTTACCTTCTCAAAGTGCAAACCTGACTCTATTGAAGTCTGTTAGTTTATTTATAAATGCATTTTTACCCCACCCCTCTCACTATATGGTGACTCAGGGCGACTTACATTCAAAATAATAAGAACGTTGGGTACAATAAAATTGACAATAAGAAATACAAATTCATAAATCAGGGTTGTACAATAAAAAAGAAAGAATGCCCCCCCCGGAACCAATCAACCCATCTCCCCCCTCCCAAACGCCTGGCGGAGGAGCCAGGTCTTACAACGCCGGTGGAAAGTAAGGAGATCCGGGCTGAGGTGGAACTCCACCGGGAGGGCATTCCACAGTGATCAAGTGGCTGCAGAGAACGCCCTCCTGTCTGGACCCACTAAAAATGCAGACGTCTAGGAGGGTGCCCCCAGATGACCGCAGGGGCTCCCCTGGGGCCCAGGGAGTGAGGTGATTCCCTCAGATAAGCAGGACCCAGGCTGTGTAGGACTTCATAGGTTAAAAGCAGCACCTTGAATTGGGCTCAGAAGACAATTGGCAACCAGCGCAATGCCTGGAGCACCGCCAAAAGTTAGCGGCAAAACTCCCATTGACTTCAATAACTGCGTTCTTAATTTTTAGGTTAATATTTTCCATTTGTTAGCTCTGTTCATCTTTGCTTAAACTGTAACGGCAGGATTGCCATTTTAGTTTTGCAATCTACCACGCATACTTATGGTACTTTAATAGCTTTTTATTGATTACTCTTCAGTTTGGCGAAAATAAGTTATGGATTTCCCCCCCTAGATTGTGAAGTGGTCAGAGTGTTGTTTACCTTTGGCCTACAAACCGGGAGAGCCGTATACATTTATTGCTGAAGCAACTGTGGACAACTTCAGTAACCTTGGGATAGCATTCATGGAAGACAGACTTCAAATGGATAATGGAATGGTACCTCACAAGATTGTTTGTAAGTAGCATCACAATTTTTAAAAAGTGCATTACAATGCTAGCGTTTCATCTATTTTAAATGTACCCTTAATTTCAATAGATGAGTACAAATACATGGTTTGATTTTTGTATATGGATACATGAAGCCCTAGCTCTTCTCATCCTAGGTCCTGGCTGCCATTCAAAGAGCAGTTGCATTTTAAACTTAATATTGCTTTAATAGAGATAGAATTATATAATTTCTATCATTTTTCTTTAAACAGATTTCTTGGAGTTTCTTTTGTTTGTAACATACCTTGTCAGAGATAATTACTTAAGAAAACAATTCGTCTCTATATGAAAAGCATATTACTTTTTTTCCCCCCCTCTTGATCCTTACTGTTTTTAAACAAAGTAAACGGAATGTCAATGATACCTAGAAAGCCATTTGCAGACCAAGACAGACATTTCCTAGATGCCGTGCTTGTAATTCTCTGAAAACACACCTATAAATAAAAAGACTCCCACCTTCCTCCTAGATCTGTGTGTTTCACAACATTCATGTGTCTATTAATGTACATTTTTCATTCCTTGCAATTTGGGAGCTGCAAAAGAAATTATCTGCCACAGCTTCTTCAGCTCATGGAACCTTGCTCTGCCAGGGAAGGGCTTCCCAGTCTGGATGGTGTTCTGGGACCGATGCAGTCCATCCATATAATGATAATCCACATTCTCTTTATTTTCATATAGCATCCCCCTGCCATAGCACTTGAGTGCTTTACACATAACCATTTAACACAACTTTTAATCCTCACAACAACCCTGCGAAGTGGGTCAGGATGAGAGAATATTGTGACTGGCCCAAGGTCACCCAGTGAGTTTCTGACTAAGGCGAGACTAGAACTGGGATCCCCCTCTACCTCCCGGTCCAAGTACTGTGCACACAGCCATTACACCAGTGATCATGAGACCTTACAGCTGTCTTTAATTTAAACTGGATGTATGACTTAATTCCATCTGAAAATCTGGTCCTAGGTGACTCAGGTTTGGTTCCCACATCTAAGGCTCCTGAATTACACTTGGGAAAACTTTTGCCTGTGTAAACCTATAAAGGTCACACAGCGATTTCCCAGCGAAGTACGAAACACGATACTTGGTTTCCTAGTCTGGACTTAAACTATTTAATATTCTCCAATGTGAATTTGTGTCTTTTTATTATATAAAGATACGTGTATACACACACAGGCTAAAAAGTACACACCTGATTGCTAGCCCACTGTAGTGATTGGCTGAGTTGCTATGAGGGTCACAGAATGTTTAGAATTGTTCGAAATACGTGAGGGAAGGGAAAGGTCACAACGTTCAGAACCTTTGCAACTGCTCTGAGAGAAGGGTAAAATAAAAGGCTATATAGGCAGAGAGATACTACTGCTTTTAAAATAACCAGCCAAATCCTTGGATGTACATCTTTCTTTCCCACCCATATCTGCATGTCCAGACTCCTCATGGAGGAGTCCTGGACTTTTGTCCAGACTAGAGGGGTGTTGAGATATGAGTGGGTCTTAAAGTATGTTTGAAATAAAGAAAGATGCAGATATGGATGGTCTGATATGGAAAGACATACTGAATTTGAGTTGCAGAGAACAGTAGGATTCAATGAGTACATTTGTTAAGAAACAGTCTACAGTCCAATTCCATACTAAAGGTAGTGATATCCAGAAATGCTATTTATCTCTTCTTTTGAAATGTCTTAGCTGTAGATCTACAGAGGTCAACACTGAAGGAGCTAGAACAGCTGACACCAAATGCAGAAAAGAAGAGAAATGCTAGTAGCACACAGATTACTGAACTGACTTCAACTGCTCCTTTTGGGACTGCAACTAAACCAGAATCCGAAGCAGCTGACTCTGCAGGAGGGGATGACCAAGAAGTGCAAAGAGAGAAATACATACTTGAGAAAGGAAGAAAGCCTTATGAAGAAACTGGAAATGTATCTGAAAAGGAGACGGGCACAGGGGAGCATCACCACCTTCATCTTTCCAGCTGTCATGAGTGCTTGGAACTTGAAAACAGCACCATTGAGTCAGTCAGATTTGCCTCTGCAGAAAACATTCCAGAACTTCCTTATGACTATAGTGTCAGTGTAGAAGATGTGAATGATGGTTATTTGGCAAGAGAGCTAAAAAGGGTCAACCTTACTGGGAAGCCTCCTAATGTCCTAGTTTATTTGGGCTGCCACCCTCTGAAAATCAAATTTGAGCAGATAAAATCAGTCCTTGCGGAATGCATTGATACAAACAGTTATGCCATTTACCAGCTGCTAGAGGAACAAGTTCTCACTGTTCCCTGGATTGATAACTCTTTGTTGTTGGTTATTGCTACAGAAGATCCCATTTCTAAGGATAATCATAAGCAGTTTCTAAACTTCATGTTGAAAGGTGGCAAGGTTTTGGGACTTTCTGCCTCGTTCACACTTGGCAATATACGGCTAAGGAAAAAAAATGAACTGAAGGAGACTGTACAGGCATTAGTGTTCACTAAGGTCAACAATAGTGAAGTTAAATTAAATGTTCTGGCCAGTGGTAATGTTTTTGAGGAAGAAGCTAAAGAAAATTTCAACACAACAAAGACAGTAGGTCACCTGGGCAATACAGATAAAGATTCTATGATTGTACACCTACCTTATGGAGACAGTGGAGGAGAAGCCATTCTTTGTCAGGTACTGTGTGTGAAAAAGCCTTTCCATTACACTTTCCATTATACTCATTTTGACTACTTTAAAAATTTGTACCTGCTTCACGTTTGGCATGCTAAATTTGGGACTAGGGTAGACCATTACTAGCTAATCTAAAAGTGGACTAACAAGGAATTCCTTAAAAGCATTATTAAGATTGTTAGAATTAAATTAAAAATAGATTGGCTCATTTTATCACAAAAAGATGTAGACGAGGAAAAATGATTGGATTAAATTCTATTTTCAAAAGTTGATTTTTTATTTTTTTTTAGTATGGCTGGGCTTCAGGTTTAAAAGGGGCTGCCAAATCACCCCATCACTGTTGGAGACATAAATGCTTTAAAATAACTGTGCAGATATAAATCACTAGTAAGAAAGACTTGTGAAATGAGAGAGGGAGAATATTTGCACCAAAACCACAGTTGGCAAGCTATTTATAAACAAAGCATGCTGTGACAAAAACATTGTGTTAGAAATTTATAATTTCTTGTCAATATGATTTTGCCAGCTTGAAAAATCAATTCTTCTTTGCTGTCCTACAATTCCTTTGCTATTTTGTTAACATGCTTGTTTGTAACTCATAAAGTTTCCATTTACTGTTAACTGTACACTTTAGAGTTCAGAGAGAGAATATGAATACGTTTAGCTGGAAAAACAATTGACTCCATACATTGATCTCTTGTCAGTTGTAGACAATATCCCAGAGGATACAGAATAGTTTAAAGCTAGATTGGGTATTTGATCTGTCAAAAAGTATTTGGTCAGTTGGTCGTTCAGATACTGGTTCCTAGTTATCACTCCCTTTTCCTCAAGCTGTTCACAAATTCGTTGTTTATAATTTCTTGTGAAAATTTTTCCAAGTACCAAAGTCAGGCTGACTGGCCTATAATTCCCTGGGTTATCCTTTTTCCTTTCTTAAAAATAGACACTATATTTGATCTTCTCCAGTCCTCTGGGACCTTCCCCATTCTTCATGTGTTTTGAAAGAGAATAGCTAGCAATTCTTAATTCCTTCAGGATCCAAGAGTTTAGTTTGTCAGGCCCCATCAATTTAAATTCATTCAAGGTAGCCAGGTATTCCCTTACATTATCTTTAGTTATCCTAACCTGCATCCCCTCCCTCTCATTGACCAGGTCCTCCTTGATTAGCCTCTGGTCACAATTTACCTTTTTTGAGAGAACTGAGGTAAAGCAGCGACTGAACAAGTCTTCTTTCTGTGCTCAAAAGGCATCCTTTAAGAAATGGAAGGCTAGTCCCAATGAAAATAATACGAAAGAGCATAAATACTGGCAACGTAAATGTAAAGTGTTAATAAGGCAGGCCAAGAGAGATTTTGAAGGGAGGCTTGCTAAAGAGACAAAAACTTTTTCAAATACATCAGAAGCAAGAAGCTTTCTGGAGAGTCAGTTGGGCCATTAGATGACCAGGGAGTAAAAGGGACACTCAGGGAGGATAAGGACATTGCAGAGAAGCTGAATGAGTTCTTTGCGTAGGTCTTCACTTCATAGGATTTTGGGGCAGTACCCACGCAGGATCCTTGCTTTGTGGGTGAGGAATTGGAAGAGCAGTTACAAATCAATGTGACATTGGAGGATGTTCTAGGGCAAATTGACAAACTGAATACTAACAAGTCACCAGGGCCAGATGGCATTCACCCCAGAGTTCTGAAGGAACTCAAATATGAAACTGCAAACCTACTGTTAGTAATTTGTAACCTGTCACTAAAATCTGCCACTGTACCCGAGGACTGTAGGGTGGCAAAAGTAACCCCGATATTTAAAAAGGGATCCAGAGGCGATCTTGGAAACTAGAGACCAGTAAGCTTGACGTCTGTGCCGGGCAAAATGGTGGAAACTTCATGAAGGACAGAATTACAGGGCATATTGACAAACATGGCTTAATGGGGAAGAATCAACACAGATTTAGTAAAGATAAGTCATGCCTCACTAACCTGTTGGAATTCTTTGAGGGTGTAAATAAGCATGTGGACAAGGGAGACCCAGTAGAGATATAGTGTACCTCATATTTATTAACCTTGCATGGCCATAAGGCCCTAGCAAACAAGTATAAGTACAAACAGACAGACAAACATATAAAACATGCAGAATATTATATAGGAACAAACTAGCATAGACGTAAAGACAAAAACGACAAGGGGCAAAAGCCAGGTCCTAACCCCCATCATCCTCAGAAGGGAGACTAGTATCGGAATTCGCAGACAAAGATTTAAAAAAACGTTCCCTGTAAGCAAAAGCTTGTACAAGAAAAGTCGAAACTGCCCTTTGGCGGGTCATATAAGAGAATGTAAGAGAAAAATACATAAATTAAATTGCGTCCTGCATATAGTGTACCAGAAAGCATTTGATAAGGTCCCTCATGAGAGACTCATGAGAAAATTAAAAAGTCATGGGATAGGAGATAGTGTTTTACTATGGATCAGAAACTGGTTAAAAGCTAGAAAGCAAAGGGGTAGGACTAAATGGGTGCGTTTTCACAATGGAGAGATGTAAAAAGTGGTGTGGCTCAGGGATCTGTATTCGGACAGGTGCTGTTTAATGTGTTCATTAATTTGGAAAAGGGTGTTAAGAGTGAGGTGATCAAATTTTCAGACGACACCAAGTTATTCAAGGTAGTTAAAACACGAGCAGACTGTGCGGGACTGCAACGGCATCTTACGATGACACTGGGTGCTTGGGCATCTAAATGGCAAATGAGAGTTAATGTGGACAAGTGCAAAGTGATGCACGTAGGGAAAAATAACCCGAACTATGAGTACACAATGCTGGGTACTAAGCTAGGAGTTACCAGTCAGGAAAAGGAGTGGACAATTATTATTATTATTATTATTATAAACATTTATATAGCACCGGTCATGTACCTGGCACTGTACAGAACATAGAAATAGACGTGGTCCCTGCCTGTGGCTTACAATCTAAAAGACAAGGAGGGGGAGACAGGGAGAAGGGACAATGGGAGAGACAGGGGAGAAGAAAAACAAACATTCAAGAGGATGCGAAGTCTCAAGTGTGCGTGCTTGGCTTGGTTACAATCAGGTTGGTTGCAGCAGTCTGTAGAGCAGGGCAGACAGTAAGTATATGGGGAACGACTAGCAGGCATTGGGAAAGTCGGTGAGGAAAAAGTGGGTCTTGAGGAGGGATTTGAAGGAGCGGAGGGAGGGGGCAAGGTGAATTGGGTAGGGAGGGAGTTCCAGGCATGGGGGCCAGCGAGGGAGAAGGGTCGAAGGCGGTTAAGTGAGCAGGAGAAACGAGGGAGAGTGAGGGAGGGAACAGAGGATACAATGAAATCCACAGCGCAGTGCGCAGCAGCAGTCAAAAAAGCAAACCGAATGTTAGGAATTATTTGGAAGGGGATAGAGGATAAAACTGAGGATGTCATAATGCCTCTATACAAATCAGTGGTGCGACTGCACCTCGAATATTGTGTGCTGTTCTGGTTGCCCCATTTCAAAAAAGATATAGCTGAACTAGAAAAGGTACAGAGAAGGGCAACAAAAATTATCAAGGGCATGGAAGGGCTCCCGTATGAGGAGAGGCTTGGTAGGTTGGGGCTCTTCAGAAGAGACGACTGAGAGGAGATATGATAGTGGTCTATAAAATCATGAGTCGTGTGGAACTAATAAACAAGGAGCAGTTCTTCTTCAAGGATCTCCGCGATTCTCACTCTTGGGATTCGTTTCCTGCTCTGCAGGCACCGGAAAACCTCTCGTCAGCAGTATCCAGGCAGATTACGCCTGGAAAAGACTAGAACATGGTGAGGGCTCTGCCCCCTCCATCCCCCCCCCCATCCCAAGAAAAGCGCAGGCCCGCATCACGAGGGATGGTAGAATAAACAGGGGGAGGAGCCCTCACCGCCTCAGTGCCTTCCAACCGCGTGGCATTGGAAGACTTCTCAGTGCTTTTCAGCGTTTGGTCAGCAAACTAATAGAAGAAAGAAGAGAAGATTTTTTTGTAAGTAGGAGTGCTGCCCTAGACTGCGGGGACGTTCCCCGGGCCTTTACGCCCTCGGGGCGAACGGGAATGCCCAAGCAGCCGGGCTTCAAACGTTGTAGCTCCTGTCCGGCCACCCTCTCAATCAGTGATCAGCACGACCGCTGCCTAGCCTGCCTGGGAGACGGTCACAATACGCGGACCTGTGGAGCTTGCTCGGTTCTATCAAACAGAGCAAAATGAGCCAGAGCGCTTCGGCTACAGGACATTCTGACAAAAAGAGCATTAGAAGGCGGAGAAGAGGGGCCTCTGAGGCTCCCCGCCCGGCACTCTACACCGATGGAAACTTCACAAACGACTCCGGAGGTGCCGGCTCCGACGGTACCGCCTCTGAGGGCCAGTCCCCACACCACCGGTACCGCCTGCCCCGTGGAGGCCAGGATCGTGGTACCGCACAGCTCTACCAGTACCGTCCGCTCCGCGGAAGGTGGGACCGATGCATACGCGCCCAGTCCTAGGCGCGCTATGGAAACTGGTGCCGATGCACCCTGCATACACGGCTCCACACACTCAATGGAGCAGGGCGTGGAAAGAAAAAGAAAAAGAAAAGCTCCTCACGGGAGACGACGGAACGCCCGGAGATGGCCACAGTATCCCAGAGACAAGGATCACCATTCGCTACACAACCCCTGCACGCACCTGCACCGACGTCGGCACCGATGAGGGTGACCGCACCGCCGACCCCACTGACGCGGTCGGTACCGCCCCTACTACTTACCTTGCCAGCGGAGCAGAGAGAGTCCCGCTCACTGTCTCCCCACTACCACTCACGGTCCCGATCATCACAGTACCGGGATGAACACGGACCCCTCCGGTACCACATAGAGTTTAGATCTCGCTCATCGTGCTCCTGTTGTTCACCAAGGAACAGGCGCCGGGACTATGGTTACGCCCACGACTATCGGTACCGCTCACGCAGTCCATCTCCATTCAGACAGGACTTTGGGTATACAACGCGAAGGGAGCACCCCTATGTCCCACCGGCCCCACCAAGGGCGGCACCAACGGCAACGATTTCACGTCACTCACCGTCGGAGACGGGTTCGATACAGGCACGTCTGGACCTCGGCACCGTGACACGTGATTCCGGACCCGAAATAGAGGTCACCTAACTGCATGAGAGGTTAGCTCCATCGGGGGCTACACAGCTCTTGACCTCTCTATTGGGGACCCATAGAGAGAAACTGGTACAGTCGGTACCAGCTACAGTCAGAACGGCTTCCCCAGGGAGATCGGCGTCACAATCATCCTCGTCGTCATCCCCATCCCTTGAGGAGGATGAGACCATCTCCCCTCCACTTCCAGACACCATATCGGAACCCAATATATCGTTAGCCACAGAGGACTCTAAGGCTTTTCAGGCCATGCTGAGGAGGATGGCATCCTCCCTCCCTAAACTCCCCACGAGGGTCAGTAAAAAAGCTCGAACAGGACCCATCTTTGGTATCCTAGGGGCGGGGGAATCGGGGCATGTGATGCTCCCACTTTTAGAACAACTACTGGAACCAGCCACTACCTTATGGGGGAAACCGGCCTCGGCGTCTCCTACCAACACATTGGTAGATTCCCTATACGCGGTACCCAAGGAAGGGGCACAAATATTCCACAACCACCTCCCTCCCAACTCATTAGTGATTGCTGCTGCCTCTGTAAGGTCCAGGGCGGGAGGAGTACGAACATCCCCAGCAGACAGGGAGGGAAGAAGGCTGGACGTCCTGGGGAGAAAAGTGTTCTCCTCGGACTCCCTATCCTTTAGAATTGCAAACTACGCATCAGCCATGTGCGACTATCAGCATTGGCTATGGTCTAAAATTGGCACTACCTCAGACCCGAACCAATTAGCAGCACTTCAAAAGGAAGGCATGCAGATGGCCCAATTCCAGTTAACGGCTAACATGCATATGGCGGACGCCAATGCCAGAGGGATGGCATCTGCCATCGCCCTCCGTAGGCATGCCTGGCTTCACTCCACGGCTCTGACCCAAGAAAATAAAACAAGAATAGAAGATCTGCAATTTGATTGTGAAGGACTGTTCTCTGCTGCTACCGATGACATGTTGAAAAAGATTAAGGAGATGAATCAAACGGCAAGATTCACAGGGGTCATTAGGACTATACGGAAAAAGCCTTTCACTACACAGGGTTATACCTTTTCTTCAAGAAGGTCACCCTACCAGCACTATAATTACCAGACTGGAAAAAGATTCCAACAGCAGACCCCATTCCCATATCACCAACCACAGGGCACCCAACAACGTAAAATGTTTAATAGGCAAAGGGGCAGAGGCAAACCATCATCTAATTCATCGTCTGGGCAGCAGACGAAATCGCGTTTTTAACAAGACGTTGATCAAGGGAGATCACGAGGATGATCCCTCATTCCAAGACCGCCTATTGCCTTACTTACCCGTATGGGAAACCATCTCTACTGATCGCTGGGTCAGAGAGATAGTACAACTGGGTTATGCCATACAGTTCCACTCTCCACCTCCCCTCTCCTCCTGCCCCCCCAGGGGCTCCCACCCCTCCACTCAAATACTAGTTGAAATTCAAAAACTCCTACAAAAGGGGGCTATTGAGCAGGTCCCCAGAAACGAACTTAACGCTGGGTTCTACTCTAGGTTCTTTGTAGTCCCTAAAAAGGATAAAGGCTGTCGCCCTATTTTGGACCTGAGACATCTCAATAAATTTGTTAAAAAATTTAAATTTCGTATGACCTCCCTACCCATCATATTCATGGGGTTACAACAAGGCGACTGGCTAGCCTGCCTTGATCTAAAAGATGCCTATTTTCACATCTCAATACGACCATCTCACCGAAAATTCTTACGATTCATTGCAGGAGACCTCCTATTCCAGTACCGGGTCCTTCCATTTGGACTATCCACGACACCACGCATTTTCACAAAATGTGTAGCAGTGGTGGCAGCCAACCTCAGACGGCAAAAGGTCAGAATCTTCCCATACCTAGACGATTGGCTGATTGCAGCAACATCGCAACAAGAACTCCTGCAACACTTAGAGTTGACGATGTCACTACTCAAGGACCTCGGCTTTGTCATCAGTCTGGCAAAGTCACGCCTACAACCCTCACAACATTTGCCGTTCATAGGGGCGATTCTGGACACCAGACACGCAAAAGCATACCTCCCCACAGAGAGACTTCTCGCCATACGGCAGGCACTGAACACTCTGCGAACCCACCCTACCAGGTCGTTTCGATTTTTTTTATTATTATTTTTTTTTCTTTTTTTTCCCCCCCCTCCACCTTCAGGGGCTAATGGCCTCCACCACAATGGTAACACCACATGCACGCCTACACATAAGACCACTGCAACAGTGGCTCACCCACAATTACATTCCTACCATCCACCCCCTCAATATGAAGCTGTCCATAACACAAGGACTTCTACGAAATCTGCAATGGTGGGCAAATGCGGAACAAGTTCTGAAAGGGGTACCTTTCAATCCCCCCCAGCATTCAGACAACAATCGCGTCAGACGCATCCTTGACCGGATGGGGCGCACACATGGAGAACGTCCAAGTTCATGGGCTTTGGTCTCAAGAGGAGACATACCTACACATCAACATGTTGGAGCTGCGGGCCATACGATGGGCTCTAAAAGCCCTGCTACCCCACATCAAGGGAAAAAACATTCAGATCGTCACAGACAATACCACGGCCATAAACAAACGGGGGAGCTCAATCCTCCTGTCTCTCCAGAGAGGCAGAGACCATTTGGCATCGGTGCATAGAACACGACATACATGCACACGCCATTCACTTGGCAGGTCAAGACAACTCGGAAGCGGACGGTCTCAGTCGCAAGACAATGGATCAGCACGAATGGTCACTGAAGGAGGATGTCTTGACAAGTATATTTCAAGAGTGGGGAACCCCAACGATAGACCTGTTTGCCTCACAGGAGAACACCAAGCTTTTGAAATTCTGCAGCCGAGCAGGAATAGTACCAGGATCGATATCGGACGCCTTTGCCATCTCTTGGCACGGGACATTCCTTTATGCATTTCCACCGTTTCCCCTCATTCACAGAATTCTGTGCAAGGTCAGGACAGACAGGGCTCACCTCATTTTGATCGCTCCCTTCTGGCCCCGCCAAATCTGGTTCCAAACCTTACAAGGAATGGCGTCACAAGTCAGAAATTTTCCAATGACCTGCGACCTTCTGTCTCGAGATCAGGGGAAAATACTGCACCACGATTTGCAGATGCTCCACCTCTCCGCTTGGTTGATCCTACCCCAATGAGGAACGCACCTCCGGAGGTCTCAGAAATAGTACTGAATTCTCAGAGACCTTCGACTCGCAAATGTTACGATATGAAGTGGATACGATTCTGTAGATGGTGTGGAGCACAATCTATCTCTTTACAAACCCTGGTTATGAACCATGTTTTCCTTTATCTTCTGAATCTTCAGAAGTTGACATCCATAAAAGTCCACCTGGCGGCTTTATCATCACGTTTACAACCTGATGGTAATGAAACACTTTTTTCCCACGGCCTGATGAAGTCGTTTTGGAAAGGGCTGATGAACACTTTTCCTCAGAGGTCACGCCCAGCCCCTCAGTGGGATTTAAACCTTGTTTTATCAAAATTGATGTCTCCCCCTTTCGAACCTCTAGCTTCTTGCAGCATGGAGGACTTGTCTATTAAAACTGCGTTTCTAGTAGCCATTACTTCAGCGAGGAGGGTGAGTGAGCTCACAGCTCTTAGAACTTCTCCTCCTTATACGTCGTTCCATAGAGACAAAGTTGACTTAAGGATTGATCCCTCGTTTATTCTCAAGGTAGCGTCCAGTTTTCATCTTAACCAAACGATATCGCTACCAGTTTTCTTTCCTAAACCTCATACTTCAGTTGCGGAGCAAATGCGTCACACCCTAGATGTCAAGAGAGCACTAGCATTCTACATTGACAGAACTAAAACTATTAGAGCATGTGACTCTCTGTTTATTTCATACGGAGGTCAAAGGATTGGAGTTAAGATTTCCGCACAGAGAATCTCTAAATGGATTATGCTTTGCATACAAAAGTGCTGTGTCTTAGTGGACAAGGTTCCAGCTGCAGGACTGAAAGCACACTCCACCCGAGCTACGGTTGCATCGTTGGCGAACTTTCAAGGGATAAATTTATCCGACATCTGTAAAGCTGCCACATGGGCGTCTGTCCATACGTTTACAAAGCATTACTCTTTGGATCTTGCAGCCAGAACAGATTCCCAAGTGGGAAGAGCAGTGCTCGACTCATTCTTGAGTGGTCATCCTCGACTCCCTCCTCCTTGAGGTAGGTGTTTGAAACTGCTTATCACTCTCCCAAGAGTGAGAATCATGGAGATCCTCGAAGAAGAAATAGAGGTTACTTACCAGTAACTCTGTTTTTCAAGAGAGCTCCGCGAATTCTCACATCCCGCCCTCCTTTCCCACAGTCTCGGATGGACATTACTGGAGTCTTCCGGACTGGGTTGGAAGGAACTGAGGCGGTGAGGACTCCTCCCCCTATTTATTCTACCATCCCTCATGATGCGGGCCCGTGCTTTTCTTGGGATGGGGGTGGGGGGGATGGAGGGGGTGGAGCCCTCACCATGTTGTAGTCTTTTCCAGGCGTAATCTGCCTGGATACCACTGACGAGAGGTTTTCCGGTGCCTGCAGAGCAGGAAGTGAATCCCAAGAGTGAGAATCGCAGAGCTCTCTCAAAGAACAGAGTTATTGGTAAGTAAACTCTATTTACTTATCCTCTCAGCTAGTACTAGAACTAGGGGACACTCCATGAAACTCATGGGTGGCAAGTTTAAAACAAATACAAAAATATATTTTTTCACTCCGCATACAATTGGGTTGTGGAATCTACTGTCAGAGGCTGTGGTAAGGGCCAGTATTATAGCTGAGTTTAACAGAAGTTTGGACAAGTTTCTGGAAGATAGGTCCGTTAGCAGCTATTAGCCAGACAGGATCAGGGAACATGACGGAAGCTGGGGGAAAGCAATAACAGGGAATGGATTCCCCCATTGTGACCTGTTGGGTGCTTCTCCCAAGCCACCGTGATTGGCCAATGTCAGAGACAGGATGCTGGGCTAGATGGACCATTGGTCTGACCCCGTATGGCACTTCTTATGTTAAACTGTACTTTCTCTGTTGAGCAGAATACCCATACCTTAGCCATCATCTTGCTTTTAACATTTTGGTAGAATTCCTTCTTATTGTTTCTGACATTCTTTGCCAGTTGGAACTTGTTACAGGCCTTTGTCTTTCAAATAAAATGCATTTTATTGCGTGGTCATGGACCATTGCAAGTTGTAACAAGATAAAATTCAAACAATACACACAAAACAATCATTATTATTGAAACAAAAAATCTGCTGTCACTCAAACAGGCATCACTGGCGAGGGGGGTGGTTGGTAGTTGGATTACATTTACAGAGACAAAGAAATATATTTTAAAAACTGGCTTCTAAGATGAACAGCCTTCAACAAAAAAGTAGCTACATTTTTGATGGTATCTAGATCTGTGCTGTCAAGGAGCACCGCTACCAAAGCTTGGTCTGTTCTGCCTGGAAACTTCCTAATAACAGGTTCTAGGAGCTCCTGGCGTGGGCTGTCATATAAGTGGCAGCGTAAAACTATGTGCCCGACAGTCTCTGTAGTTAGGTTATCGAATGGACATAGCCTATCTATATATGGGATACCCTGGATCCTGCCCTCGAGAACACGAGAGGGGAAAGCCTTGAAAGGCGCGCTAGAAAGAAGCTGTTTGGCTCTGCCGGAAATGGGGGCAGTCAAGTAGGAGGCAATCTGCCCCGTTTCTGGAACATATGTCCGATAATCTCGGATATGAGAGAGCCTGATTCTGCCGAGCTCTGATTGACGACCTATATCCCCTAGCCGAGAGAGCACCTCTTTCCTACGCGAGTCAAGCGGCTTATGTTTAAGGTATTCCGGGGAAATACCCATCTCTCTCAGTTGGGCATCTACCTCTAAGGACCAATGGTCCAAAAAAGGATCCTCTGACATAGCCCTCAATAAGAGTGATCCCTGCCCTGATTGCATTTTGAGCCAGAGTTTCAGAGCGGCTTCTTTAGCTATCTGGGACCATGGTTTCTGGCCTAGCTCCGCCCGAATAGCTGCCATGGGGGTGCCTCGTGGGGCTCCTAGAAGTTTCTGTAGGAACCCAGATTGAACCCTGTCCACCAACCTAGAATGAAAAGGAGCCCATAACTGAGCCCCATATAGGAGTTGGGACCTAGCTTTGCTGGTGTGTATCTGGAGAGCTGGAAGGACTGCCATCCTGCCCTGTTTGGCAAAAAGTCTGCTTATTGATTGGGCAGAAGCTTGGGCCAATCGCAGGGCCCTATTGACATGTTCCTACCAGGAGCTGGACCTATGGAAAAGGATTCCCAGGTATCTAAAAGCCTGGACCTGCTGGACCGGAATGCCCCCAACAAACCAGCCCTGGGTTTTGGTACGAGAAGAAAAGACCAAAATCTTAGATTTTGCATGATTGATGGTCAAATGGTTGAACTGGCAAAAGGCAGCAAAAGCCTGGAGCTGTCGCAAAAGCCCCACCTGTGTCTGAGATAGTAGAGCAACGTCGTCAGTGTAACAAAGACAGCCAATGGCGCAAGCAGCTATTTTAGGTGGGAAAAAGCGAGGGTCCGCCATGGCAGGGATGACGTCATCTATAAAGTAGTTGAAAAGTGCTGGAGCCAAGTCGCATCCCTGCCGAACCCCCGGTGAAGTAGGAATTGGAGGGGTAATATGGCCTTGCCTATCCATTTTGATCACCAAGGATGAGTTGGCATGAAGGGAATGAAGCTGGGTCAGCAGGCGTCTGTCAATAGACGAATCCTGCAGCTTTTTCCACAGGGCATCCCGATCCACAGAGTCGAAAGCTGCCCTGAGATCCAAGAAGGCCACATACAAGGCCCCATTATGCGCCCTATACTTGGCGGCAAGATATTGAAGAATGAGGCAATGTTCGGTGGTAGAGCGGCCCTGCTGAAACCCCGCTTGTTCAGGTGAAATAATCTTGGCCTGGCCCATCCAAGTGGTCAGTTTCTCTAAGAGATGCTTAGCATAAACCTTAGATATCACCGACAAGAGGCTAATAGGCCTATAGTTTGCCGGGTCAGTTCTAAGACCCTTTTTGTGAATAGGGACAACTAGAGCCATGTCCCAGGCACCCGGCCAGTGCTATTGATGGCTATAAATAAGAAAGCCAGCATAGGTAACCACCAAGCCTTGTGCGTTTTGAGGAATTCAGCCCTTATGATATCCAGGCCGGGCGCATGGCTGTTCCGGAGGGAATCAACCAGTGCTTCAACCTCCTCCGCTTGGACTGGCGGCCAGGCAGGCATCTCCTCAAACCCTGGGGTCGGGACATCCCTTGGCTGGCCCCCATCACTGTCACTGCCAGGAAGATTGTATAATTCCCTGAAGTAAACCATCCATATGGATGCTGGAAGTTGCGAGGCTGTTGAACCCTTCTTTCCCCCAGTGGAGGCATTAACCAGATGCCAAAAGCCCCATGTATCCCCAGTGTTGGCAGCCTGCAAGAGGGACCCCCAACGAGCATTCCAGAAGCCCCTCTTTTTGCTGTTAATCAGATTCCTGTATTTTGCACTAAGGGCAACGTATTGAGGTGGTAAAGTGGTTGCCCGAGTGTTCCTATAATCATGGTGCATATTTTTGAGTTCGATTCTAACCTGCCGGCATTCTTTGTCAAACCAAGGTTGGTTAGTTCTAATCATACCAGAGGCAGGAGGCCAACCCAGCCCCCTTATGTAAGACTGAAGGTCCGATATTAGATGATCAAACAGTTCAAGGACCTCAGCAGAACTTTCAGAGCTGAGCAGCCTCTCGCACAGGGAGACAACATGAGGTTGAGAGGCAAAATTCCCCAAAGCAGAGGATAGCCCCTCATCCCAGTGCGGGGCCCAAACAGTCTCATGAAGTTCCCTGCTGGAACTCAGCATGTGATTTTGCTTAGATAAAGCCTCCGGAGCTACTACAGGAATGGAAAAGGAAAGTTCCAGGGGAGATGGTCCCCCACCAGGGGAGGGCCCAGCACAAAGTCTGCAACATAAGGGAGAACCCCCGCCGAAACCAGGGAGAAATCTACTGTGCTAGGGCCCTCGTGCCCAACAAAGGTATAGTCCCCCTCGGTGTCATTAAATCCCGAGCCATTCAACACACAAAGCTCCCGGGCCACTAGGAGCTGGACTAGTCTAATCCCTGATGAGTTGATGCCTTTGTCTTTGGACCGCCTAGGGCCCAAGAGATTTTCTGGGGCGTAAGGTAACCCATCGCAATAGGGGGCCAAAGCCTGGTTGTCTGAGCCCATGCGGGCATTAAAATCGCCTACTAAAATAGTTAGGCCTTCCGGGTACTTAAATGACAGTTGCTCTAATAAACCATCCAAGGTATCCCACATAGAAGATCGGAAGGAGCCAGCATTACAAGGTGGGATATACAGAGTCATAATTATGAGGGTCATTGAAGCGAGCCTGGCCACAAACCCGTGCAACAACACAGGGAGTGTTATATTTTCAACAATCTAAAGGGGAACATCTCGGGATACAAAACATCCCAAGCCCCCACATGGCCTCCCCTTGGAATTCCTGTTGTCGCTAGAAGAGAGTTCGAAATATAACCCTCTAAGTCCAAGGAATCTCTGGACCAGGTTTCTTCGACCGGGATGACAGAAAACCTTTGTATATACGCAAGAAATCTGGGTCATTGCAGTGCCTAGCCCAGCTTTGTCGTTCTGATTTTTGTCCCATCATACTCGTGCAGTTACTTGATACTTGCTCTTAGTGGCACATCCATCCTTCCATTTCCTGCATATGTGTCTCTTGAATTTAAGGTCTTGCAGAAGAAACAGAATCACAAGAATATAAATCGTGCAAAGTATGTAATTTTCATTTATTTAAAATTCTAGAATAGACTTTTTCAGAACTTCAAGACTTTATCATGTTTGAAAGATATTTTTCTGATAATCTGGCCTTTTTTGCCATTCACACTGTTCGCAAATCTTTGCCAGATGTTCCTTGAGCTGTTTTCGCTTTATTGGAAATCTGCAGGAAGCTCAGGAACAACAGTCCCAATTTCTGTTAAAGTTGTTTAGTGCTTCTAAGGTAAATTGCAATGTGTCTTGTCTACAGTAAATTTACAGCATCATTCTTAACAGTTTAACTTGTTACTTCTCTACCTGCCTAGTTTTGAATTTACCACATGAATGTATAGAAGAGGATATCCTAGGGTGTTACTGTAGCGTTATTTGGTGCTCCCAAACTGTGGTGACCAGCTTCGTTGCATCTCTGAATTAAAATTTTCCCTTTTAAAGCTAAGATTTGTTAGAATTGCTTTTAAGAATACCACTGATTTTCAGGAAAATCTGGTTTCATAGAACAACATGTTACAGCTTTGTGTAGCTACTTTTACCACCCATGTGTTGTGTATATGTACAAGGAAATTGATTAGGCACTGTTTCTATACATTTCTGTAAGTTGAATGGCAAAACCTGCTTTGCAGTACCGTTTAAATTGACCCCTCTGTTGTAATAAAATTTGATATGGTGCTGCATTTCTCTGGAAAAAAGGGAATATGGCATTGCTTCAAAATTCAGATTAAGAGGATTAGAATGTCATTTATGGCTTGAGCTTTCTTCCAGTTTGTATGTGAAAGGGTTATGTGTTCTCCTAAGGGCTACATTGATAGAGGACTGACAGTGACATCAGCCGGTAAATATTATGTGTCACAGGGAATTTTCTCATTTTCACTGTTTTAATGTCCTAGGCTTCCATCTTTGTAACTTAAACTCATGTGTCTAATTTTAGCAAAGTGGGTTATGATTAATATAACAGGATGAGGAAAACAAAATAATGTAAAAGATTATGTAGAAAACATAATGGAGTATTCATAAAGGAGGAAACTATGCTCGTTTCACTTACATACCGTTTATACATATAGTAAAGCACAGATGTTTTTCCGCAAACTTTTTGGAACCTTTATAGAATGCTTTACCTATGCGTGCATGGTGGAGCATGGATGCGACTATGTGTGTATACGTATATAATTTTAGAAAAAATACAGCCTAAAAGTGAACTGCCTTTAAAATTGGATGGAATATATTACTTGTTTTCATTTCTAAACCATCTGAAAACATATAGTTTTTAAAAATCTATATGTGGTGTATCAGTAGTACTTGAAAGCTGATGTAGAAAAACTGTCTACAAGCCCAGACTCTTGCTCTGACAAATGTAGACACTGAAGCTACTTCCATTTCCCCCCCCCCCCACCCCGGCTTCGTTACAGAAGCATAATTTAATAAATTTAAGTATGTGCTTTGTTACTAGAGAAAAGCTTTGTAAAGTGGGGCATATGTTACATTTGATTGACAAAGCTGTGGTGAGCTAGACCTGGGAGGAGCTCTTATTGTGCTACTTATTTAAAGAACTAATGTCCTAGAGGGGATTCAGACGTGTCTTTAAATCGCACAGAAGCCTCGGCGGCATAGTGCGATTTAAAGAACCCCGCACTTCCGGGCTGGTGTGAATGCGCTGAGCGCGCACATTTCCATTCAGCTAAGTGGAAATGTGCGCGTTCAGCGCATTCACACCAGCCCGGAAGTGCGGGGTTCTTTAAATCGCACTATGCCGCCGAGGCTTCTGTGCGATTTAAAGACACGTCTGAATCCGCCCCTAGTCTGCAAGCTGTACTTGCACTGGGGAACTGGCTCAGGAATGCGGCTCCACTGGTACAAGTGCTTTGCAGAATGCAGTCTAATGCTTGAATTCCTGAAAAGTGGCACTGCACAAATAGCATTGTTGAGGTTTGTTGTTGTTGCAATACAGCTTGGAATTGGAGTTGAACTCCCTTTCTTCTTCATTAGCAAAGATTTTGTAATTGGAAATGAATTCGGCAGGACGAGTATTTAATAGGAGTAAAAGAATAATAAAAGCTTTATTATAAGAGGTGATTAGTTAAATCAGTAAATATGCATGCCTCTTAATATACACTCTAAAGGTGAGCTGATTAGGAGGATATTTTAATAGTTACTTCACAGAGTAGAACTCTCTTACTGCTGGTCAAACATTCTTTCAAAATAGCCAATTCACCAGCCTGTTCTCGTACTTCCTACCGCCTGGATTTGTTGCATATGTGTTTCATTTACTTGGATGTCTTAAAAGCCTTACTTATCTTATTTTTTAAAAATTAAAACTTCTAAAGTGCAGTAGTCGTACAGAATTTGTGTTTTTCTTGTATCCAGTTGTGCTCACCATCTACTCATTTAGTTAATAGTACTATTCATGAAATGGAGAGGTGTTCATACTATTTCTGTAGCTTTGGTCACTTTTTTTCTTTCTTTCCGGCCCCCCCCCTGCAGGTACATTTGGAGATGGATGCCAACTCTCTGACTAGGCAAAAAGGAGAGGACTTCAGTTCACTCAAAATGAGCAATGCTGGGAGATATGAAGTCTTTTCAGAGATCCTGACAGTACTTGGTCTGAGTTGTGAATTGATCAAAGTTCCTTCCTTGACTCCTATTTATCTTCTCTCTTCTGATGAGGTGAGTCTTTCACTTAAATTACAGATTAAATTCGGAAGTAGCCAGTATATGAGGAAAAGAATGATGGACAACTTTAACGCTTGGAGTATTTTAAAATTTGGTTTTAAAACTGGCCTGGGAAACCAAAGAGTAAACTGCAGGCACATGATATATGTTCTCTCATGAGAATAGTGTTCCAGACATTTTGAAATCTTACAGTAAACCTCAAGCACGTAACATCATAGTTCTGTTGTAGTGTCAGCAAATTCACATTTAAGCGTTAAAAACCAGATGAATAAATAGAACAGGAAATTGTTTTCTTTAAAATAAGTCAAAATAATATTACGTGTAGCATTTTGCATGCTCAAAGTACTTTATATATTAATCCTGATAACAGTAAAGGATGGGAAAAATAGCATTAGCTCTCACTTCACAGAAGAGGAAATTGATTCAAAAGGTTGTGTAATTTTTGAGAAAATATCATAAATGAACAAAAGATACACAATTTGTACACTACTTGCATAGCCCTATTGCTAGTTGATACTTCCTCCTTACATTATGCATGAGTCTAAGAAACGTACATACTTTGTGTGCCTACCAGATTTAACCTTTTCTACCTATGGCGCAATTATCTTAAATCCAAGAATAATATTCATTTGCATTTTAATTGCTGTCCAAACTAAATGTGATTTGAGATTGCCTACTCATAAGCATAATTAGAGGTGGGGCAAGAGAAATAAGTGTAGGAGTCGAGGGGTGGGTATGCCCTCCTTGTTACTCCCTTAGCTTTATTTCAGAGGAATACTCGCTTTCTCAGTAACAGAATTAACTAATAGCTTGTGAGTATGTACTTTTGTCAGTTTGCTAATGTGGTTCTTCTAGAGTCTTTTTTAAAAAAGGAAACCTAGAATATGGCATTAATTTTCACGCTGTAGCTAAACTGTACCTCCGCATAAAACAGAATTTGACCTCAAACAAAGGGTCTTTTATTAACTGGTTTAACTTAGTCATTGACAAGTATAACCAATTTTATGCACATTGTCTTCCAATCTGGCCATAATTTTTTTGTTCACCAATATTATTTTTATTATATAGCACCAGCAATGTACCTGTTGATGAATGTTCATAATTAGATGTCAGTCCCTACACCGAGGGACTAACAGCATAGGAAAGACAAGTGAGAGGGCAACATAGGGAGAGACAGTGATACATTCGTGAAGCTGGGAAGTCATAGGTGCATGTGTTTAATATAATTACAGGGGAGAAGAAGATGGCAAGTGAAGCATCAGTGACCAATCTTGTGGGGTGGGGGACTAGTAGCTAGGGAAGGCCTGACGGCAGAGAGATGTTTTAGGAGAGATTGAAAGTTGGGTGGGAGGGAGCAGTTTGAATGTATTCAGGAAGGGAGTCCCAGGCATGGGGAGCAGCATAGGAGGAGGAGTGGAGACATTTCTGTGAGTAGGGCCCACTAGGAGTAGGTGGAGGAAGAGGAGGAGGAGGAGGAGCAAAGCTCCTGGGTAGAGATGTAGTAGGAAACAAGTGTAAAAAGATTGTGGGGCGTGGAGCAAAATCGTGAAAAGTTTTGAAGGTAAAGACAAGGAGTTTGTACTGAATGCATTCAGGTAGAGGGAGGTGAGGAGGGGGCTCAATGTGGAAGACTTTGGCCCTTTTAAAATGGACCGTGTGGGGGATGGGTGTGCTCCCGTTCCCATGCGTGCACACCCATCTCCATGCATGGAGCAACTGGCATTGGTGCCGGTTGCTCCGTACGTGTATGGAGCACGGGATTGTGCGCACACCCTCACTCACCGCTGACGGTGTTCCCGCGGGCACACCCCCCATCACTGGTGGTGACCCGCAGTGTTTCTATGCCCCCCCCCTTCGCACATGTGTGCAGGGAGGGAAGTTTGAAAAGGGGCTTTGACAGTGAAGTGTTGAACAGAACTGGGAGGGGTAATATGAGAGCTGGGGGAGACCAGTAAGAAGGAGGTTTCAGTAGCCAAGATGAGAGATGACTACAGTATGTATTAGCACCTAAACCCTAATCGGAGCATCACCGAGGCCCTAGTCTGAGCATCTCCTGAAGGAATTGTATGACCTATTTATTTGGCAAAGCATTTAACAGGCAGGGTTAGGATTTGAGGTGGGTGTGTTAAGTATTATATGGGATTTTATCTCTTGTATTTTGTGTGTGTTTTATTAGCCACTCTGGTCCTTTGGGGGAAGGACAAGATAAAAATTGAAATAAATTAGCATTTTAGCAGTGGAAGCAGTAAGGAAGGGCTAGATTTTAGCAGTGTTATGCAGAAAAAAATTGGTTGGCCTTTGCAACAGACTGGATCTGAGGTTAAGGGGTGATAAATGAAACGGTAGCTGTTTGTGTGGGCGGTGAGTGTTCTATGCCACTCACCTGCATCTGGGAGGTGTTCGCACCTAATAGATGGAAGTGGGTGAATGTCATCTACTCACAGCTCACACATGGTGCCCTGTCTCGTTCCCTTTCGCTGGGTTCATCCTGGAAGGAATCTAGTGGGAAGGGGACCATCACTGGCTGCATCTTCTGTATTGGTCTATTTCAAGCCTGGACCCAGCTCAAAATAGACCAGGAGGGGGTTGGGAGGTGGGGGGGGATCCATGCTATGGAGAGCAGTGACGTACTCTCTGGCAAGGATTCCTCCATGTCAATTCGAAGCCAAAAAGCAGCTTCATGGCTTGAAATAAACCAGCGCCAGTCCTCTTCAAGCTGGGAATTGCTTCCCTGACTTGAAATAGACCTTCTGCCTTTTTGATCTTGTTAGATCTTTCTGTGATATAGTTGATCATGAGGTGGTGTTCGCACTACTGCGGGACCTGGTGGGGTGCGCGGGACTGCTCTTGAATGGTTCTGCTCTTTCTTGTGGGGGACGTCCTAGTGAATGGTGATGAGTGATTTTTCGTCCTCTCCTCGGGACCTTCCCTGTGGTGTCCCACAGGGTTCTATTCTGTCTCCCCTTTTGTTCAATGTTTATCTGAGGTCGCTGGGCGAGGTCATTTAGAGGTTTGGGGTGAGGTGTCATCAATATGCTGATGACACTAGGCTCTACCTCTTTTTTTCATCCGACCCATGTCCTGCAGTCTCGGTGCTTACCCGATGCCTGACTGCTGTCGGGGACTGGATGCGGGCGAGCCAGTTGAAGCTGAATCCTGACAAGACTGAAGTGATGATGGTTGGCTGGTCTTGTGACTTAACGCGGTGGGGATTGGGACACTTCCCATTGATGGGGTCCATCCCCCTCTGGTCACTCAGGTTTGCAGCTTCAAAGTGCTCTTGGATCCCTCAGTGTGCCTGGTTTGTCAGGTCTCAGCAGTTGCTTTTCACCAACTCCATCTGGTGAGGAGGTTGCGGCCTTTTCTTTCTGACTCCGATCTGGCCACGGTCATCCATGCCTTCATCACCTTGAGGCTAGATTACTCCAATGCGCTCTACGTGGGGCTGCCTCCGATGACTGTTCGGAAGCTGCAGCTGGTGCAGAGTGTGACGGCTTGGCTTCTTTTGGGGACGAGTCGCTGGGAGCACATTACGCTTGTGTTCCGAAGTCTACGCAGGCTGCCTATAGCTTTCCGGGCACAATTCAAGGTGTTGGTTTTGACCTTTTAAAGTCCTAAATGTTCTGGGTCCCATATATCTGAAAAGCTGCCTATCCTACCATGCCTCTTTGTGGCCCCTACGGTTGACTGGGGGCGCCCTCCTTTGCGTTCGTTCTGTTACCTTTGATTTTGGGGCGGAGGTGCATGGGAGAGTGTTCTCGGTTGCTGCCCCTATGTTATGGAACTCCTTTCCCCAGGAGGTTTGCTTAAGCCTGAGCCTGGGTATTTTCCAGAGGTGGTGTAAAACATTTTTATTCGGGAAAGTGTTTGGCAGGCAGGGATAGATGGGATTTGTGGGGTTTTAGGTGGGAGTGGGGGTTAGGAGAGGGGGTGGTTATACAGGGATTGGGGCGAGTGAGGAGGTGGGAAAGATGGTGTAGGGTTGTGGGGTATTTTATGTTTTGGTTGTTTTTTATTTGTATTTTATATATTGTAGTTGCCGTTGGTGGGAAAGACAGGATAAAAAATTAAAATAATAATAAGAAGGGTGGACGATTGCTGCGGTGGTGTGCATTGCTATGCTCCCTTACAACAATCCCCTACTAGATGGCCGGAATATATGTTGGCTTGGGGACCAACATGTGTTCCTGCCTTAGCCCACATGGCATCCTCCTTGATTTTGAGGACGACGCTGTGTGGGGAACAATGACCGGGAATGTGTGTTCCCCTTTGTATCCACCCAGTAAACAGACCAGTAGCCATGCATGGCTACTGGTTTGTTTCATGAGAGGGGAGGGTGTTGGATGCCTTTAAACCTGCGGTGCTCGGGCCCCTGTTTAAGAAACAGTCTCTGGACGCTGACGCCTCAGCCAGCTATCGGCCTGTATCTAACTTCTCTTTTTAGAGAGACAAAGTAGTTTGAATGATATCTTTTATTGGACCAACTGTTGATGGAAATAAGCAACCTTTTTTAGGGAAGGTTACTGAATGGGTGGTTGCCTGACATCTCCAAACACATCTCAGTGCTGTCGAATTCTTGGACTCATTCCAGTCACGTTTTCGTCCTGTGTATGGCAAAGAGACTGCGCTTGTGGCTTTGGGCGATGACTTGGGCCTGGAGATGGACAAGGGGAATTCTATTTTGTTGGTCCTGTTAGATCTTTCTGTGATGTTTGATATAGTTGATCACGAGGTGGTGTTGCTATGACTGTGGGACCTGACGGGGGTGAGAGGGACCGCTCTTGAGTGATTCCACTCTTTTCTGTTGGGGAGGTCTCAGCGGGTGGTGATGCGTGATTGCTCATCATCTTCTCATGACCTTCACTGTCGTATCCCGCAGGTTTGTATTTTGTCTCCCCTTTTGTTCAGTGTGTATCTGAGGCTGCTCAGCAGTTTGGGGTGAGGTGTCATCAATATGCTGATGACACTCAGCTCTACCTCTCTCTTAGATCCAACCCAGGTCCCGCAGTCTCGGTGCTTGTCGGGGGCTAGATGAGGGTGAGCTGATCGGAGCTGAATCCTGACAAGACTGAAGTGGTGATGGTTGGCTGGTCCTGTGAGTTGGAGGGCATTGGGACACCTCTCATTGATGGGGTCCAGCCTCTTCTGGGCACTCAGAATTGCAGTCTTGGAGTGCTTTTGGATCCCTCACTGTGCCTGTATTGTGGCAGTGGTGGCTAGGAGCACCTTTCACCAACTCCACCTAGTGAGGAGGTTGTGGCCTCTTCTTTCTGATTCAGACCTGGCCACTGTCATCCATGCTTTCATCACTTTGAGGTAGATTACTCCAATGTGCTCTACATGGGGCTGCCCCTGATGACTGGAAGCTGCAGCTGGTGCAGAGTATGGCGACGTGGCTTCTTTCAGGGATGAGTCACTGGGAGCACATCACATTAGTGCTCTGAAGTCTGAATTGGCTGCCTATATCTTTCCAGGCATAGTTCAAGGTGCTGGTTTTAACCTTTAACGCCCTCAACGGCCTGGGTCTCGCTTCGCATATCTGAAAGACTGCCTATCCTACCATGTCCCTTTGTGACTCCTACGGTTGGCCAGGGGTGACCTCCTGCAAGTTCTGTCTGTTGTCCTTGTCCATGGGGTGGGGATGCGCGGGAGGGTGTTTTCAGTTGTTGTCCCCAGTTTGTTGAACTCCCTTCCCTGGGAAGTTTGTTTGAGCCCAAGCCTGGACATCTTCCAGAGGCGTTGCAACACTTTGAAAGAGCATTTGGCAGGCAGGAGTAAATAGGGCTTGGATGGGTTTCTGGGTAGGGTTTTTGGGGAGGGAGGCATTTTGAGGAGAGGGATGTATATTTTTATTTTATTAAAGATGTTTTTTTTTTAATGGATTCTGAGCTGCTCTGAGCCTTGCGGGAACGACGGCATATAAATTTGAAAAATAAATAAAAAGACAGAGACTTGAGGCACTTCAAGAGAGAGGGGAAGCAATGTGGAGGAGCTACAAGTAAGGGAGACATTAAAGGAGATGGGAAGAGAACCACTTGAGAGCTGAGCTTCAGAAATCATGGGAGTGAAGTGGGTCTACAGGAGGGCATGGTCTGCAGTGTAAAGCTGGCAGAGAAATCAACCAGAACAAGAATGGAATAGAGTCTGTAGATATAGCTAAGAGAAGGTCATTGGTGACCATGATGAGGTCAGTCTCATTTGAGTGGAGAGGGACTTATTATTATCTATGCTGCAATACAATAATGGGGCATGAAACTTTTTCTCCCAATCTGGCATCATTTTTTGTGTTCAACAATATTGTGTCATGAAACAATCTGTTTAAAGTGGTGTACGTTTATTGAGTAATACAGATTATATTTGTATGAGGCCTTTGTCTCCGTTTTCATGCAAAAAAAATATTATTTTTGTCCTTTTTCAGTGTTAATACCAATTGGATTTTGGATATATAACATTCTTTTGGGGACTAAATCTGGCATAAGAGGCTATTGGTACTGATTTTTTCTATACCTCTTACGTATATTTTACAGTATCAATCCTAATACAACATGATGCTTGCCAGTTTTTACCAAAGCTTGCCATCTAGTGGTGTATCTTGGATTTGTTGTCAATTTGCTGTGGGGAAAATACCATATAGCAATATTTCACTGAGGTGCATGAGTGACTGACTTTGCTTGTGTGACTTTAAATACTGCATGATGGAAAGAAAATTTTTGAGTTTGTTGAATATATAAAACTAGTTGAAGGTTTTGGAACAAAACCTTGTTAAAAGGTGGATATGTTGAAGCTTGTACAATGTAAATGTTATCGCTCCAGGAATGAGATAGTGAATAAGAAGATCAGTATAGCATAATGTGGACTGCTGATTGGTTCAACATTTATGCATTCAGTATTCTTTCAGCAACTGTATTGGGCTATTCCATCTACTTCTGTATTAAGCTGGAGATCAGATTACTTTTATGTTGGAGAGTCTACAAATTGTGTTTATTCTTAGCAGCAGAGTACATAATTTTTAAACTGGGAATTTGGAGAACAAATTGTTCACCAAGTGGATGCAATCATTTTTGTCAATGAGAAGTTAAAACTTAAGATGGTTTTTATTTCAGTTCTGTGGTTTTCATTTCCATAGTGTGGTTTCAACGTATTTCATTTTAGGTTTTCTTAAATTATGTAACTTTCTACATGTATTGGAGTAGCTAGCATTTGCCATTTTTACTTTCTTCTTGTTAGCATGCCTGATTCTCTTTTGGTTTTATGTGTAATGTTGTCATTGGCTTAACATATATAAAAATGTCATTGTCACTACCAGTCTGAGGCTGTTTTCACACGGATGCTACCCTCGCACACATGTGCGGGTGGGAGGGTGCCTGTCATGGGTTTGGGGGTCTGCACCCCCACTTTACCGGGTTTGAGTGACTCAGTTTCCCTTGCGCACAGTTCTCTTGAATCAGTTCTCTCTCTGGCTAATTCAAGTGTGCCACAATGAAACTTCTTTGTCACACAAGGGCCCGATCCTTCCCATTTACAGACTCTTTACTCTCTGGGTTCGCAAGAGCTTGAGGGCTCTTGTA
>QEPC01005805.1:7204593-7224087 GCA_003113815.1 Sphenodon punctatus | reverse complement strand
CAGGGATCGGGTCATACTTACCGGCGGCTGCGGGGACGCTGCGGCCGCTGGTGCTGGGGGGTGGGCTCGCCTCTGAGTCTTTTTTTAAACAAAAATCCAGGCTGGGCAGGGTGGGTGGGGGGTGTCCCCCCTTCCACCCGCGCAGCCTGGACTCGGGGAGGGTTTGTTTTTTTTAAACTTTTTTGCTGGGGCTTTAAGTTTTTACATTGCAGCCATTTTTAAATGGCTGCAATGTAAAAAAATCCGGTACCCGGACCGGATTTACCAGGTCGAATCCGATAATGCCGGTACGCCCGGTACCGGCATTATCGGATACCGGATTTACCGGTTTTCCTGCCCCTAGCAAATATGTCGATTTGCACACAATTAAAATTAGTTAATAATTAAGATGCTGTTTGGAAGCAAAACACTGAAACTGTGTAAATAATGATTGCTATAGCTTGTAGAATCTGGCACCCATATGTTCAGCGGGAGCTTCAAGATTATAAATCGGGTTTTTCTGCAGCTTTGCTTCTAAAGACTCAAGTATTTTACTCCACCACACTTGCCATCTTGAAGGATAGGTTTCCAAACATAGAGGCTGGGATTGTCTTTCACCACTGTGAGTTCCAGCATAACAATTTCTAGCTCTTTTAAAGTCTTGATGAAAATCACTCCATGAATAGTAAGAAACGTCTGGCACAATGGTTATTAATCTATCGTGAAATACAATATGTCCACAAATTAGCTTGTCTTACGCTTAAGAACACTACCAAGTCAGGCTGCGTCAGCCTTTTGGTTTGTTTTTCCAGCTTACTCCAAGGGTAGTAGCCAGACAGCTGTACTGTTCTGACTAGCAACTGAAAAAATTTGCTCAATTCATGACAATAATGTAATAAGCTGGAAGAAAATAATTTTTTTGGGAAGGGCCCAAGAATTAGTCAAAATTAAAAATATCTTTGTGTACACACACACCTACTGGTCACAAATTCAATATTACCTTTTTCACTTTTTGTGTATTAAATTAGAGATCCTAGCCTTTTATAAGAAAATGTCAGCTATGTCTTGATATTGTTCTATATGCATTTTTGTTTAAACCTTCATTCTAGTATGAAAAAATGGCATCAAGCAGTTCCAGGTTTTATTATGCAGTGGTACAAGGATTATAAAATCAGAGCCAGGCAAGATAATGGTTCAAAGTGTGTGTGTGCATGCAATGTGCAGTCTGTCCAAGTTTAGTTAAAGGATGTCAGCGTGGATGTCTGAGTTATGGCCAGTAGAAATTTTGAGAAGCATATCTCCTCAGGTTTTGGTTTGTTTGGGTTTTTTGGCAACTTTTTTGTGCTCATAACTAATGCAGGAAATGAGATTCAAGGGTGAAATTTGATATGGATCCTATTTTTTGATCTGAATGAGACACCTTGGTAAAACTTTTTTTAATTAAACCTAGGAAATAGAGGTGTTGAGAACAATGGTTGGTGCCACCTACAGGTGTAATGTATGGATTATGCTGATACAGATGTTGATAAGGAAATTGATTGCTAGGTATCGGCCACATTCCAAAGGAGCTCTGTACAAGACTTCTAGATCAAACACTGTTCGGAATGAAGATGTTGTATTATACATTTCTATCCTCTCCTCAGACAAAGCTGTGTTTCAGCAGTAAGGAGTAGGGACAGCAGGGGGCAACTTGCTATCCCCTGCTGTCCCCACATGACATCATTGAGGCTGGGGACAATAGGGAGGGTGACGACAGCAGTGGGACAGGGGCAGAAAGCTGCTTCTATGCCCGTTATGGATCCACATGATAATGATAGACCTCATGCTGGCCAGAACACTGGGACTGGGCAGAACACTAGGACTGGAGACAGTCGGGGTTAGGAGCCACCTTGCTGCTTCCTTCCCTGATGCTATCCTGACATTGTAAGATTGGAACTGTGGCTGGGAAGTACTGGAGCAGAATTCAGCTGTAAATAAGTGTCCCTATACCACAGGCAGCACTCATATTACCATCATTCAGAATGTCGGAGCAAGATATATATTGATTTCAGTAAAGCATTTGACAGTTTCCCCCAAAATACATCTTCCTTGACAAGCTGGTTAAATGTGGGCTTGATGATGCTACTGTTAGGTGGAGTTACAGCTGGTTGAAGCACTGTACTCCAAGAGTGCTCATCAATGGAGGAAGGTATAGAGCAGGGTGCCTTAGGACTGTTCAACATCTTTATTAATGACTTGGATGAAGGAGTAGAGGAATGCTTATCAAATTTGCAGATGACACAAAACTAGGATGGACGGCTAACACCTTAGAAGACAGAAATAAAATTCAAAATGTTTTGTAAGCCACCCTGAGCTATCTGGAAAGGACGGGGTAAAAATTGGAATAAATAAACTAAAATAAAATGATTTTGACAGGATGGAAAACTGGGTCAAAACTAAGAAAATGGAATTCAACAGAGATAAATGTAAAGTTCTTCATTTAGGTAAGAAAAATCAAAGGTACAAGTATAGAATGGGCTTGACAGTAGTACATGTGAAAAGGATCTAGGGGTTGTAGTTGATCACAAACTGAACATGAGTCATCAGTGTGATGCAGCTGCTAAAAAGGCTAATGCAATTTTAGGCTGTATTCACAGACACATAGTATCCAAGTCACAAGAAGTGATGATTTCACTCTGTTCTGCACTGGTCTGTCTTCTATTTGGAGTACTGTGTCTAGTTCTGGGTGCTGCATTTTAAGAAGAACATCGGTAAATTGGAATGGGTTCAGAGGAGGGGTGACAAAAATGGTCAGGGGTCTGGAAAACAAAGTCCTATGAAGAAAGATTGAAGGAGCTGGGTATGCTTAGCCTAGAGAAGAGAAGACTAAGAGGATACATGGTAGCAGTCTTCAAATCTCTGAAGGACTGGCACACAGAAGATGGCAAAGGCTTGTTTTCTGTTGTCCCTGAGGGCAGGACGAGAAACAAGAAAGCAGATTTCGGTTGAACATTAGGAAGAAATTCTTAAGGATAAGAGCTGTTCGACAGCTTCTTCGCTGGAGGTTTTCAAACAGAGGCTGACTGGCCATCTGTCAGGGATGCTGCCAGGATGCAGATTTCCTGCATTGAGCAGGGGATTGGATTAGATGTCCTCTGAGGACACTTCCAACTCTATGATTCTGTGGGGGGGAACTGTGGGTACCTCCAATGTAGACCCAGAAGCATCAACGCACTGCTCTATTACAGATACAGTATTTTGGGGGGAAACACATTGCTGTCTCTACGCAGCAGTCCTCATCAACGCAGTGGAGCACCAGGTCACAGGGACCCAAGGAGAGTAGGTGCATGAGTGGAGGAAATATATCTGGCTCAGAATCCTATTTTTGCAGTGACCGCTCAGTCCCTTCTACCCCTTTGTTGGCAAGGATTAGTAAAAAAGTAATTACTTTCAAGGTGCATTGTAGCACTGCACCACTAGAAATATGTGACATGAAAAGGCATTCATGTACAAACAGCTGCACCCACTCCAAAGGTGGCAGCTTCTGAGCGCTGGGTAACCGGGGCTATGGACAGCAAGACGAGTGGGTTAGGAGCAGGGGAAACTGACCCCACCCAGCAGCATTGCCAACACTGTCTTACCAGTTATCCCATACTCATAGTTCTAGTCTGGAGTATTGGCAAATGACATCTTATAAGCCACACATGGCTCTCCAGCACCCTTATTGCAGATCCCAAGCAAAGCTGCTCCTGACAGTGTGTCCCTGCTGCTCTCTCAGTAGTAAAATCAGATGAGCTGCCATTTTCTGTTCCTCCAATGCCAGGTCTGCTTGATGGTTATTATGGTAAGCCATGGTTGGGGTAGGGGAGGGATGATACTTTTTTCTCCCACTGTGCTGACCCAGGAGTGAGTGTGCGTGTGTGGGTTTGGTGGGGGAGGGGGAACGGGAAGCTGCGTTGTCCCTGTTGCCCTGCCCAGGCTGTGGCTTTGAAGCTCTTGGCTCTGACCCCAGCTGGGAAGACCGGCTGCCTCAGGAGCAGGGGTGGGGGAAGCTGCATTGCCTGCTGCAGCTTGGAAGCCCCGCTGACCTGGTTCTGCATTCAACCCAAATGATTCTTCCTCAGGAATATGGGGAGGGGTGCAGGGGAAACCTTGCGGCTTTTGCCCTCACTGTCGCTGGTTTAGAAACCCTGCAGACTCAGTCCCCTGACTCCAGTTGGGAAGACCCATTGTCCTGGGAGCTAGGGAGGAGGGCAGAGGAAGTTTTGCTGCCACGGCTCCTCCTCCTCACACCCCATTCCGGCCCTGGCTCAGAAATCCTGCTATTGCATTCCCACACCCTGGCTGGGAAGAGTTGTTACCCCCGGGGAGGGAAAGGTTGCATCCCAGCATCTTCAGTTCCAGCTACCCCTTACCTGGTAGGGCGCTCTTGGGGCCAAAGTGGGGGTGATACGCCAGACTACGTGCTGTGGTGAGCCTCCCTTCTCAGGGAGCCATCCCAGCTTCAGGGCACGCCCCCCCCCCCCCCGATGAACCAACCCATTCTAATGCAGTGCGCCTGCACTGTCTCCACCCAGCATACCACTAATCCCTGGTCCCTTCCCAATGCAAAGCAATCCCCAGTGTACTTATTTACCCAGTGTACTTATTTACCCAGTACAGTGCATCCACCCACTGGGAAAATAGGAGATGAAGATCAAGCAGTTCAGATATCACCTTTTATTGGTTTGCAAAATGTTTATTTTATATTTGTACAGTGTAAAATGGTTATTTCATTTATTAAAATTTGGTGATTAGATGCGGTTCTTGGACATATGATGATTTTGGTATTCGGCTCGGAAACTTTGCCCACCTCGGTTATATACCAATAGTATTCTTTATAGTGCAAGCTGTTGCAGTGCTGCTGTCTCTTGGTGGGGGCATCCCAACTCCTTTGCTATTCCCAGCCCCACTGAGGCTTCCGGTATTGCCTCCCAACCTCAATATTTTCTCCGACCTCACCTCAAAGTTGCCATGTGGGGACTGCAGATGAGCAGCCCCATTGTTGCTCCCAACCTGCAGAGAAAGAGGGCTGGGACTGAGAGAGGCAAAGTGTGGGTTCATGGAACCTAAGTTATAACCAGAAACCCGTGTTAACTGAGTTTTCCACATTGCTGCTAATGGGGAAAACATGGTGAACATGGATCCCTGGTTTTAAGTAAGCAAAATAGACTTGACAACATCTTGACTGCTTTCAGGGCATAGAAGTTAAGGTGGTGTCTTGCAGTTTTCATAATTTTTGGTGCTTAAGTTTGATAAAGTTTGTCTTAATGACACCATTAAACGTTTGGTTTTTTATGTATAGGAATTTCTCTAAACTGTTTTACTTAGTTTGCAAGCAGAGAAAAGGCTTTTCTTACTTTCAGCCATGCAAGATTAATTTGAGATCTGACTGTCAAACTTTGTTCTTTCTGCCTCCCATAATGTGTCTTGTGATCAGATGGTCAAATTCTCTCTTTGTTTTGATCTGCTTAACCATGTTGCCTGTCTTTGTTAATTGTTCTTTTGATGATAACTAGACCCAGCTAGAAGCTACAAAGAACTCTGTACTGCAGTGTAGCAGAGTCTCCTAGATTGTGAGTTCTTCGGGGCATAGACTGGCCACTTCTGAACAATGCCAAGCACAATGGGATCTGTATCTTTGGAGAGGTGCTGAGCACTACAATGGCAAAAATATTTAAGAAGGTGCAGATACCACTTTTCAATGGTTAGAAATTGGGCACGTTTTGACCCTTTTGTTTATTGTGTCTTCTTGCCACAAGGTGTCACTTCTGAGCTGTATTTACAGCACAGCATATTGATTTCATGTAGGTTTATACAAAAGACTAATAGTGTGTTCTGTGCAGCAGCTGAAATGTTTAATCATATTTTACTTTTTCCAAATGTAGTGCTACTTTAAATAGCACAAGAATTCAGAAGGCATGTAGTACCAAAGCACAATAAAACCTGAAGAAGTGTACAACTTGATTAGGCAGTCCTTTCCATGTGAAGCAGATCAGCGTTGCTGGGAACACCACCCCGGACAAGTTCTTCTTCTCTGCTATAGTCATTGGGAAAAGAAAGGCAGGGGGTGGGGAGGGAGGGTGCACCTTTAAAAAAATTGCCTTCCTTAAATTAAAGGCGAGAAGATTTAGGCCTGGGGTGACCAAATAGTGGTTTGCCAGCCCTTCAACAGTGTCTCTTGCATCCCTTGCTGTGGCTGGGTCCCCTCCTGCTTCCTAAACTGGCAGTTGTGCTGTGCCCAATTGCAAGAGCTGCCCTGCTCCCCACCCTCAACACAGCTCGGCTGATGGGAAATGAAACCACCATTCCCCACCCAATATGGCTGGTTGGCATGAGAGCCGAGCCACATATCCCACAGTCTTCACCACTACCAGTGACTCTGGGTGTTTCTACACGGGCATGTTGGTGCTGAACCCTGGAGTAAGTCTGGGGGTGCGCTCCCACATCTGCCCACTTGTAGCTGTGCCTGGGTCCGTTTTAAACAGACTGGCGGCTGCCACAGACCATGGTCTGTGGGCAGACCATGGGCCCCTCCCCCACACCATACCATTCTGGGTGGATCACCTGCAACACTATGGTGTTGCTGGGGCAACCTCTAGCCAAGAGCAGGGCTGCAGCAGCCATCTGCGGAACAGACAAACGGCAGCCCCACCTCCGGCCGGTCCCCCAAGCTTGAGCTGCCCACTCTGCTGGCGGTGCTCTGGGATGTTCTGGAGCACCACTGACAGGGCAGACCTGAAGAAGGAACAGCCTGCCCTGCCTCTGCTCTGCCTGCACATCTGGTGGGCTATGTTTAAATGGGGGTGAGATGGGGCAGCTGTCCATGTGAAGACACCCTCTGTGTTACTGTCAGAACGTGTGTGTGTGTGTGTGTGTGTGTGAGTGCACACATGTGCATTCAGGAGGACTGAACAGATACAGAAAGTGTCATATGTCTCTTGGCCATATGAAGTCTTGGTATGCGGCTTTTGGGCTTAGGAACTATAGCCACCTCTGATTTAGACTAAACATTAGCAAGAATTTAGCTACCAGATCGGTAAAGTGGTGAAATAACTTGTCAAGGGAAGTAGTGGCTTCATCACTGGATTTCTTTAAAACTAGTTAGATATGAAACTTTTTGAGCCATGCAGGACTCTTGATCAGGTGATTTGGCAAATCAGAACAACTATATGATTTGCCTATTGCCTGATGAAAAGTCCTGTGTTGCTCAAATGCTTGCATATCATCACCATCAGAAGTTGGTCCCCCCCCCCCAAATATCATCTGCAGTACTTTGTTTAAGCACCCGCAGAGGCAAGTTCATGGAGTATAGCTTGTGCTGCATTATCCCATGGATACTGGTGTTGGGTTGTCGTGCATGGATTTGTTTGTAGGAGGAAGGATTTTGCACAGCACCAGCATTACAGAGTAATGCAGCACAGACCACACCCACGTGCTTCCTCCCATATGCATGGTATTTTGTGAATGCAGCCTTTTGATGTCCTCTTTTATACACATTTCCCTGCTATTCAATAAAGTAATACTTTGGAAAATACAAAGAGCTCCGTTTGGGGTAAATATATTCTTACATGTAGCAGCTTCTGAAGATATTCTTCAAATTATTCTAAAAACTCACTCAAGTTTTGTATGAAGTCACCACCAAATTTTATTGTAGTTTTAGTTCGTATACTGTAGTTCAACACATGAAAATACTCAACCACGGTAAGTTACTACAGATAACTGTACTCTTATTGCCTTTCAAATCCTGACCCTGGTGAGCATTTTTGCTGTTTTGCAATTAAACTTTTCAGCAAGCACCTCCTTTACAATTAATTTTTAAATTTAGAGGGTGCAAAATATGAATGTAGTTGTTAATGAATCCATTAAAATAACCTGAGCATGAAAATTTCATTCCTTGATGGAATGCATTATCTCCATGCTATATACACACACATACACAAACCTATATGTAGTGTACTCAGCTACTTTTCCTCCTCATTTTCCCAGTTTTCAAACATCAACAAATCTGGAAACAGAAATTAAGGTAGAAATAGTCAGTCTGCTGTTGCCACTCAATCAATCAATAATTTATTGTTGAAGCCAATGGCCATAACAAAAATACATAAAAACCACAAATAATATAAATATAAAAAGTATAAAATAACAATGACAATATCAAAACCAGGAAAGAAAGACTTGTCCTGGGTAGTCCTAAATCAAAAGGTATAATATATAAATGAATCGAAGGACAGTTGCGTGAATCCACCTAAATCCAAATCTAAAAATAAATATAGAATAAATAAAGGATAAAATCAGACTATTCAATAGAATATTTTAATTAACTCCAACAGTTCCAAGACCCTGACTCCAGAGGCAAAATGTAATTACAATAGATCCTCCAAAAAGATGCTTACCCTAACTGATAAAGGTCAGTTACACTTAGTACAATAGGGTAAACCTTAAGTCCCAATGGGCTAAGCGACACAGAGAAGGAAGTTCACTATCAGTCCATCCCTGGCTGTTGCCACTACTGGTTGGTGGAGAGAGGTGGCGGTGCTGCTACAGAGAGGCGGCGGCGGAGCAGACACAAGGTGCCCACCTGCGTGAACTTTTGGAGGCGGGGCTAGAGACTTGCACCTCCCCAGCGGGCGGAGGTGGTGCCGGAGGCGCGCACCGGGGCAGCGCACCTAAGGGCTGCGCGTGCAAGGGCGTGCTCTTGTGCGTGTCGCCTTAGGCGCCGGCAGGAGTTGCAGGAGTCACAATGGTGAAACAGAGGCATGACCCGATAGGGGAGTTGGTGGATACCCCCCCTCTTAAGCAAGTCAAGTCAAAGTAGTTTATTTATACGGCTGACTGAAAGGTCATTGCCGCAACATACAAATAAAATATATATTTACAAAATAAAACATAAGTACATCAAATACAATGCATCAAAAAAAGCTGGGTATACCTATATAACCGAGACAAATGCCACAAACAAGGGACAGACTGAAACCGACCCTACACTGTATATTATGTATTGAATACCAGTTAGTCCGATCAAACATCCTTCTGTCCCAGTCGAACTTCCCTTAAGCGTGGAGACAGAACTTTGAAACTGCTCTTGACATATCGGTATCTGCACAATGCAGCAGCTTCCTTACCACTCGCCCAGAGTCTGCATCCTTACCAATGTATTTACCCATTAGTAGATGCCTAGGGCCATCCAGGGCCGGGCAACGCAGAAGGACGTGGCTAGCAGTATCAATCTCTAACCCTTTACACAACTGGCATAGCCTTTCAGCTCTGGGAATGCCTCTATATCGGCCCTCCACCAGGGCCGATGGATATACATTACAGTGAAAGAGTGTGAAGATCCGTCGCTGTTTATGGTTCTGCCAATTGAATAAATAACTAACTCCCATATCGGACTGGCTAGCCAGTGGGTAATCTGACGCTACTCTCTGGCATGTTAGCAAGGCAGCCTCATCCTGCATCTCCTGATCTGTCAGTCTTCTTTTAATGAGGGATAATTCTCCCTTATATCCCAGATGCCCAAGAGCTATTTTAGAGAATCCCAGTAGTTGGACTTCAATTTCAACCTGATCAGCCCACTTCCTGTGAAGCCCTGCCCTCACGGATTGAGCCAGGAGGGAGTCATCCTCAAGGGGAAAAATGACCACCCTCAGCCAGAAACTCATAATTTGTGCGAGTGCCCAGCACCTGATGGTACAACTCGCAGTTTCCTGCCTAAGAATAACCAAGGGGGTGCCGCTAGGCCGTAAAGCCCAATTCTGAATTGGCTCTAGGCAGTCAAGGAGGGATAAACCCCATACAGGGATAGCGTATAAACCCTGAGCGATGACTTTAGCCCTTAAAGTTTTAAGGCTGGAAACGCTAATCTCCCACCCTGGGAATAAAAGAAACTTAGGATAGCTGCCAAAGTCCTTCTTGCTTGTCCTATCATTGCACTAAGGTGGGGCTTCCAACTTCGATTGGAGGACAAGATCACCCCATAGTACTTAAACTGACTAACTTGCTCAATGACAACGTAGACTGGACAATTTCATTATTCGAGCGAGGGGTGCTGCCGTTACGGGCACAGGCGAGGTGCTGGTTTCTCCCAGTCTCCCGCTTTTGAATCGCTTCTCTGGCCTCCCAGTGGAGGAGTGTGGGGAGGACAGGGCAGCGCAGGGGGAGGGCCGGGGCCTCCGCAAATGCAAGAGGAAGCTCTCCTCCCTTAGTTGCCTGTCGGTCTCCCTGGTGTCTTGCACCTCCCCGGAAGCCGGGGAGGCGCTTTGTCCGACCCCGACCCTGGGCAGCTGCCCTCGGGACAGAGATTGGGCTCACTACATGGCAGAGCAATCCGCTTTAATAGGCAGGACACTGCAACACATTTTTGCCCATCTCACAATCCTCACTCGCATTATTGAGGATCAAAGGGTTTTTTTACCGGTGCAGGATCCCATGTGAAACAGTGAGTCCCCCCCCACCCCGTTGCGGATCGTGGCCCTGCGGGAGGAGTAAGGACCCGTGAGGAGGGCTTGATGCAGCCGATGCCCCCCCCCCCCCGAGCCCCAGTCGGGAAATTCAGTGGGCCAGGTGGGTAATTACATTTTTTGCTATCATTTTCATCATATCCCCTTTTCCAAATGGGCTCTCTCCTCAGTGGTCCACTCCCAGACTGGGAGAGCATCTGGGCAACTTACTTAAATCTCCCTGCTGCCCCAGGGACATTGAGGGGATTAGATATCTATACACCCAGCAAGGGGTATCCAGGTATGCGATCTCCTTTAGAAATAGTTTTCTGCCGGACCTTATTTGGAGGGCCAGCCATATCCTCTTGGGCAGTGCCTCCCAGCCAACCCCTCTTGCCTGCGTTGAGGATCCTGGGTTGAGAGGGGGTAAAGAAGCTGCGGGGCTCTTGCAAAAAGCTGATATTTGGCTTCCCGGGGGGGGAGGTCTCACACTCGGGTGGGGAAAATAGATGCCTGATAGGGTCTGAGGCAACTATGGTGCCCCTTGTGGATAGCCAGGATGAGGATGCCTGTGTGGTAGGGATTAAACAACTAAGGGCGGTGTTGGGAGCTGGACGCGCTGCCTGGGTTTAAATACCCAGCTGTGTCAGGCATGAGCTGGGATGCTTTCCGGGCTTTGGAAGGCCTCGATTTGGGCATTTCTTCACCGGCCCCCAGATTAGGATCTAGGGGGAGGTGGGGAGGTCTAGCAGTGGACTGGACTCCCTGAGCGGTCAGAATCCATCAACTCGGGATTGTGTGTGTGGGGAGGGAGAGATCTTGTGCGAGATAAGGGGCCGGTCCTCTCCCCGCCCGGTGGAGCCTGCCGTTCCCCCTTCCTTGTGAGTGGGGAGGTGTCCTCAGCAGCTGGGGGGTCGGCTGGGGCTGGCCCCAAGCAACTAAGTAGGTCTTGGGCCCAGGGAGAAAACTAAGACCGATTTGACTTATGTGAGGTAGTGGAAGTCTCCCACCCCCCCCCCCCCCCCCCCAAATTGTCTCCTGGAACTTGGCGGGCTGGATGGCCAGAATTGGGGACCCTGAGGTTATGGCTTTTCTATCTGATTTTGATATCATCATGGCCCAGGAAACCTGGGCCAGAGAGAGACCAGTACTCCCAGGCTATGAGGTTTTTTGGCAGGAGGCCCTGCCAGCCCGAGGCAGAGGCCGCCCAACCGGGGCGGCGGCTTGTCTTACTAAGACTGCCACAGGAGTGAAGGCATCTAACCTGCCTATTGACCCACTGATTGGCTGCAGTTGCCTATTGGAAATGGAAAACCAACGTCTGGTGGTGGTATGTGTGTACATCCTGCCCCCAGAAAACTCAGTGAACTTCCCCAAGAATGCCTGGCCGGATTTGACCTCCTATTTAGAGAAGGTCCAGGATAAGTTTCCAGGCGTGGGATTACTTTTGGGGGGTGACTTTAACGCCCGTATGGGCGAGTCTGATTACGAGTTGGGCCTTATTGGGAACGGACAGGGCGCTGAGGAGGACAGCCCCCTAGATGATAGGAAGTCCAAGGACACGGGTATAAACACCGGTGGATTGGCGTTGGCCAACCTCCTATCCCAACTGGACTTGTATCCATTGAATGGCCGCCATTGGATGGACTTGCCGGGGGAATTTATTTACATCTCACCCAGGGGGTGCAGTACACCTGATCATCTCATCATCTCGACCTCCCTGGTTGCGACCTTCTGTGTGGGCTCACATTTGATCAGTGACCATCTCCCTCTGTTGCTTACATTGAACCTTCCTAAGACCATAGACATGGGTGCCCCCCCGGCCTCAGTCTCCCCCACTGCCCTAGTGGAGTTCAGGACCAGAAGGCGCTGGAATGCCCAGGCAGAACAAGAGTTTAGGATCCTAGTGAACTCCTCAAGGGGTATGCAGTTGTTGGCGGAGCTTAGGACCACCACCACGCAGGCAGGACTGCTTTCCTGTTTCCAGACTTTGGTGGGTTGGCTTGCGTCTATTCTTTTTGTTATCCGTCCTGTGTCCAGTTTTGCGGGCCCGGGACGTAGGCCTCCACCTGGCTGGTTTGATGAGGAGTGTCGGCTTCTCAGATTAGAGCTACGGCGCTGTTATCGCCATTTCAGAGCCACACAGGGGAATGGATTTCTTTCAGCATTTCTGTGTAAGAGAAGGGAGTATAGAGCACTGTTGAAGGCCAAACGGGACGCCCACCACAAATTGAAGTGGGAAGAGCTCAGCGAAGCCTTTAAATCTAATCCAATGCAATTCTGGAAAATGGTCAGAGGTATTGGCCTTGAGGTGCCCTTTTCCACTGTTCCCCTGGTCTCCGGGAAAGACTGGGTGCAACATTTTTCCAGCTTGTATACGGCCCCCGGATCCCTGGCGGGAGAGCTGGCCTTGGTCATATCCACTCCCGCTTGGGAATCCGTTATGACCGAGGAGGTAGCTGCTCTAATCGCTAACCTCAAAACGGGGAAAGCCCCGGGAGTAGATGGAATAACAGCTGAGTGTTTAAAGGCCGATATGGATTGGTGGGCCCCTATCCTCTCTGCCCTTTTCTCAGGGATTAATGAGTCGGGAGTTGTTCCCGCCGACTGGGGCCAAGCGATAGTCATCCCCATCTATAAGAAGGGTAACCCGGCCACCCCCAGCAGCTATAGGCTGATTAGCCTTCTGAGTATTATAAGTAAGCTGTACCTCAAATACCTGCTGGCAAGGCTTAATGGTTGGCTGAAAGCCAAGGGCACCCTGTCAAATGCCCAAATAGGGTTCCAAAAAGGGAGATCCACCAGTGACCACTGCTTCCTCCTGTCCCACTTAGTCTCTAAATATGCAAGGCCCCCCTATTCCCTGTATGCTGCCTTCATTGATTTGAGGGCAGCTTTTGATACTGTCCCAAGAGAGCGGCTGTGGAGGAAACTGGCTTCCTTGGATTTAGACCCAAGGTTGCTGCACTTGATCATCAGTCTCCACAAGGAAAATTTCATCAGGGTGAAGCTGAATTGCCAGGGGGCAGCATCGGATAGCATCCCTGTTGAGAGAGAGGTGAAGCAGGGATGCATCCTGGCCCCAACTCTCTTTACCATCTATCTAAATGATGTTATGGAGGCCCTGGCAAGGACGGCTAGTCATGCTCCTCTTGTAGGCGAGACTGAAATCCCCTGTCTCTTGTATGTGGATGACACGGTTCTGCTGTCATGGTCCCAGGTTGGTCTGCGTCATCTGTTAGTTGCCTTTGGGGACTTCTGCCAGGATAACCTGCTTGAAATAAATCAGAACAAGTTGAAAGTTGTCAATTTTTCCCGGAAAAAAACCTTGCACAAATGGCAGCTGATAAATCAGGAGATAGCCCAGGTTCCGGTGTACAAGTACCTGGGCCTTTTGTTTCAGGCAACCGGGGTCTGGAATTTGCAGGTGCAATTCTCCCTGAAAAGGGCTAAGAGGCTAAAAATAAACTTGTTAAGCTTCTTTAGGTCAAGGGGAGGGCATTTAGTTGCCCCGGCAATTTATTTTTATAGCCACAAGTTGGTTCCCCAGCTCCTGTATGGGGCTCTCTTCTGGGCCCTGAGCAAGCTGAGGGACCTGGAGAAATTTCAGGCAGGGGTGGCACGAGCAATTCTGATGGCCCCTCCTGGCACCCCGTCCCAGGCCCTCTGCCGTGAGTGCGGCCTGCTCCCCTTACGGGTTATGGTTTGGCAAGGGGCTATTATGTATTATCTACATCTTTATTTTAACCTGACTTCCCCATGGGTCCAGTTGGTCATGTCCGACAAATTCCTGAATCCTTGGTTGGGTCTAGTAGATGAGAAAATTAAACAGCTGGGCTTCACTATTGGGGCCTTGTCCCAGCTGGGATTCAAGGGGGCCAAGAAACTCGTTCTAGATCGTTTGTTGGACTCCACATGGCAGGAGGTCTGGGCTGAACTTAGTGCTTGTAAAGCCACTGGCCTTTATGTACGGCTGGCTAACACAGCTGCCCTTCCCATGCCCTTTTTGGATGGTGGGCTCCCCTTGAACTCCAGAAGACTGCTCCTATTAGCAAGGTGGAATGATTTTCCATCTGCTGTCACGGTTGGTAGATACAATCACACACCTCTGGCAGAACGTCTGTGCCGCTGCCCCTTGAGAGCAGTGGAATCTCTGGCCCACGTTCTGCTGTATTGCCCCTTCTACGTGACCTTGAGGGGAGTTTATCTTGCACCATTGTTGGCATTTTTACCCGGCCGCCCAGAGGCATTGCTTTTGATTTTCTTGCTGGGTGATCGCTTGCCGCACGTCTCGCAGCAGGTTGCTCGCTTCCTGAGCTTGGTCAACAAAATTAAAATATCTTTAGACACAGATGTGGCTGTCCACGCTGAAGTCTTGAGCACCCTCGCTTGGTGATTGCACGTCGTTTGTTACCTCCCTCAGTAGTCTGTCGGATTTTAAGCTCCCTCAGTAGTCTGTCGGATTTTAAGCTGTGGCCAGAGGGTTGGCTTTGAGCAAAGCCCGCTGGCTTGGTAGGAGGGTCTTGTGATCTTAATTTAATGTTGGGGGGGTTTGTATATGCTGACTAGATGAGAGTTGGGGGCGACCCCGTGCCCCAAATGCCTGGTGCTGACTTGGGTCACCAACTTTTATGTAGCCAGTAATCCTGGCCTTGTTTGTATTCCTCAGGGTAAATGTGTGTATGGCAGCTATTCTTACAATGACTTCTTTGTTTCACAAATAAAATAATTTGAATTTGTTGCCACTACTAATCCTTGCATTCCCCTTTCTGCCCAATAGTCTTTCCCTTCATATTTCACATGTATTTCCAAAACCAAACCTCCTCCCTTCAAATAAACAACTCCCCCTGCTCCCCCCAGTGCAAAATCCCCAGCTTACAAGATCTATACAGAAAAGAACAGTAGGACAAATTATTTTGTTTTTATTTTCTCTTATGATCTTGCTGTCCCAGAATATTTTTTTATGTTTTAGAATAGAATTCACAGCATCATACTTAATCTGATATCTGCAGCCAGTGTGGTTTCTTGTCTCATACATGCAGATGGTTCTAGCATCAGATAGAGGAATAATTAAAGAGAGTGACTATTGTGGATTCTATTTCAATGTTCAGAAAAATCATAGCTAGTAAATGTGCTTTGAGTCAGAGTTATAGTGTACTTCCACCAGGAGCAGGTGGGTGGCTTTAGAGGTCTAGGCTCCATGACTTGTAAAGAACTATACAGAGGCTTAGTAATTTGGCAGTAGTTCATTTAACAATGACATCAACAGTAAGGATCTGGCAAAAATGGAATGTATCCAAACCTGCAAAGCTTAAGATTCTTTGACCTTCATTGAAGCCTGTAGCTAATTTGTGTGTGAGATTTAGAAAATCAGAACACGATTGGTATTGGCTTGAGAGAGGCTATCATTTCTGATTAACGTCAATATGAAGACTCTGTTCCAAATAAGAGGAGAACACAGAATCCGTTCAAGTATTTTACTGACTACTTCTCAACTTTTAACTCTCAACTCCTCATACTCTAAGCAAAAATGTCATAAAATTTAAAAATATAAACCACCATATAAATTGGTTCTATACAATTGAAATATATTGCTTCAACAAAAGGCATGCCATGTTTCTTGTAAAGTAGACTAAAGGTGTCAGCAAATGAGACGTTAGCCCACATCAGCTCACACTAGGTGGGTGTCTACTTGCCTGTTGATTAGGTGTTTGCTCCCATCAGACATGGAGCCACCAGCCACCGGACCCACAGCCTCTACTCACAGTGGGGAGGGAGAATGTGGAGCCCATCATGCAGACTAATGTGCGCCCAAGTGTTCATGCTCCATAAATTAGGTTGTGGGCCGCACCTCTGTGTGTCCAGGTCTGCCTGATGGAAATCCTAGAGCATCTGAGGAGCTTGCTGACCCTCTGTCCACTCTTGCTTTTGCTGGCACTGCCAATGGGGCCAGCCTATGGGCGCATGAAAGACATGTCCGGGGCTGCCTATTCGTTAGGCTAGACATGCGAGTGGGGACTGCGTGGACCGAACCTGGACTGCAGCAGGCTAACATATTATTAGTTAACACCCTAACACTTTTTTGATTACTTTACTGGTTACAGTCAACACTAGTTACAATTAACATCATTGATAGTGGAATTATTTATTAATTTTATTCATTTTTATTTTTGTATTTTTATGCCACCCCCTCATGCACAGCATCTTGGGGCAGCTAACAACATTTAAAAACAAATAATATTGTAAAATTTAACATTTAAAATAACCCAACAGCAAAACCAATAAAACCCCACCCTAACCCAACCCACCCATTCAGTCTCCCTCAGCAAAGGTTCGGCGGAACAGCCAGGTGTTACACTGTTTACAGAAAGAGGGGAGGTTTACGGCCAGGTGGACTTCCAACAGTACTGAGTTCCAAAGCCACAGAGCGGCCACCGAGAACGCCCTCCTCATGGTCGAAACCCAGGGAACCTCAAGGAGGGCGACCCCGGCCGACCACAGAGGCTGGTCCAGAATTCGGAGGGTGAGGCGGTCCTGCAGATAAGTGTGGCCCAGGCTATTTAGGGCTTTAAAAGTCAAAACCAACGCCTTGAATTGGGCCCAGAAGACTATTGGCAGCCAGTGGAGAGAACAGAGCACCAGAGTAATATGCTCGCAACGACTCGTCCCCTTAAGGAGACGGGCTGCCACATTCTGCACCAGCTGCAATCTCCGGACCGTCACCAAGGGTAGCCCCACGTAGAGTGTGTTACAGTAGTCCAGTCTTGAGGTAATAAAAGCATGGATTATTGTGGTAAGGTTCGAGTTTGATACATACGGCCTAAGCCACCGTGCCAGGTGTAACTGGCGAAATGTGCCCTTCACTACAGCTGTCACCGGGGCATCCAGGCGGAGCTTCAGATCTAGGAGCACCCCCAGACTATGGACCTGAGATACCAGGGGAGGACGGACCCCATCAATGATGGGGGGGCCATCACTCCCCCAGCTTTCCCCACAACCATCACCTCCATCTTGTTGTGTTGTCGTGATTCAAATTCAAGCGGCTCGTCCTCATCTAATACCCCACCGCTGTCAAACATCGGGTAAGCACTGAGACTGCCAGACCTGGGCCTGATGAAAAAGAGAGAGAGATTTGGGTGTCATCATCAACATATTGATGACACCTTACAGCAAACCCTCTGATGATCTCCCCCAAAGGCTGCATATACATGTTGAACAGGAGAGGGGATAAGATGGAACCTTGCGGGACTCCACATGTGAGGCCCCGGGGAGAGGATGATACCACACACTGAGTTCTCCTGGCCAGAAAAGAGTGGCACCGTTCAAGAACAGTCCCGCCCACTCTGGCCTGGTCCCGCAACCAAGTCACCAGCAACTCATGATCAACTGTATCAAATGCAGCTGAGAAACATAGTAGGATCAACTGGGTTGAACGACCCTGGTCCAGTTCTCAGGAGAGGTCATCAACCAAGGCCACAAACGCAGTCTGAGTGCCATAGCATGGACTGCGAGGGATCCAGGAAACTGATTCGGTCCAGATGCTCCTGAAGCTGACGAGCCACCACCTGTTCAGTAACCTTCCCTAGAAAGGGGAGGTTAGCAACCGGCCGGTAACTGGCCAGGACATCAATGTCTAATGATGATTTTTTGAGTAGGGGCTTCACCACCGCCTCCTTGAGGCAGTCTGGCACCCCGTCCTCCCTAAAGGGAGGCATTGATTATCCCGGTCAGCAACGGCCGTAACGTCTCCTGGCTGGCTTTAACCAGCCAGGACGGGCATGGATCTAATTCACAATAAGTGACTTGAACAGTCCCAAGAACATCCCCCGCATCAGAGGGCGACACGTATTGAAATTCATCCTGTAAAACAGGACAAGATGGGGTTTCACCTGCCTCTGGTTCACCCATTATTAAAATTGCAGCGTTGAAACCGTGGTGGATTTGAACGATTTTTATCTGCAAAAAAATCCACAGATAAGTCACAGCAAGCATTAGATGATTCTGGATCCAGGCAGAGGGAGGCCGGACTGACCAGCCAGAAAAGCTCAACTGGACGGGACTTAGTGGATGCAATGAGGACAGCAAAGAAAGCCACCTTTGCTGCCCACACCGCCACGGCATAGGTGAACAACCAAACTCGGTCGCAATTGGTCAACTTCAGTATGAGAACACTGCCACCGTTGCTCTAACAGCTGCCCTTCCCGCTTCATCTACCGCAGCTCCTTCATATACCACAGGGAGCTGCGTTGTTGGCGATTTGGGAGCGGATGCTTGGAAGCCGTACGGTTGATGGCCTCTGTCCAACACCAACCTTGAGAAGAAACAGTACAGTAATATTTTTTCAGGGGTGTGTGTATGTGTGCACATAGTAGGAAAAGGGTTTTAAAATAGCTTCCTACTTCGTAGTAGTAGTAGTTGCTACTGCTTGAATTAAGCTGTTCCAATCACTTGAAGGTTCATTTATTTTGAAGGTTCATTTTAAGAAATTATTTTGTCTTCTCAGAAGTAAGGAAGTCTTAAAATTATAGGTAGATGGGATTTGACATATGGCTGTCTTGTTGATATGCTACGGGTCTTGTGAAGAACTACTGAACAGCTGCTAGATTAAAAGAAATACGTATAACCTTGCTTCAGGTTTTACAATTATTAGTAATATTAAGTGCCTTTTTAGATAATTTATTTGTAGCTTTTGTTACATTAGTTGGCTTTTTGTGAACATTAAATGAAAAAAGGTTCTGTTTTAACAGCTAATTATCAGTGCCTAAACTGAGAACACCCAAACCAGTGATAGTAAAGGTTTGGTAATGGAATCTACACAGAAAATAGTATTTTATTTTATTATTTTGTTCATTTGTTCTATTGGCCTGCAAGGCCTTACGTTAAAATTTCCACCATTGGTGCGTCCATGACATTTCATCTCCGGAAGTGGTAGCCACTATGTACGTCTATGCTAGAAAAGGTACAGATGGTCATTAGCATTTTTACTACTGTGTTCTGCAGACTTGCTAACTGCTCTGTGTTAATGAGTAAACAGGAACAATTCCCCCCCCCCCCCCCC
>QEPC01005805.1:7190818-7204286 GCA_003113815.1 Sphenodon punctatus | reverse complement strand
AAAAAAAAAAAAAAAAAGTGGGGGTGGGGCTGGGGGACTTTCCACTGCTGTTTCTCTCCACTGCTGTTGGGAAAAGTGGGGAGGGGAGAAGCCCAGAGGTTTTCCTTGGTCCATTTGGTGTTAGCCTTTTCCCAGCAGTAAGGAGAGGAAAGGGATCAGAGAGTGAACTGAGGGAAACTACCGGTCTGCTCCCCAGCCCCATGTTCCTTCCAAGGGAAGCCTCCAGGTTAGCTCCCTGCCAGCATTTTGGCTGCTACAGCTGGGAATTGCTGGCTTCAGCAGGTGAAATGGCAGTCGGAAGTTTACTTACTGCCACTGCCTGGAGAAGTCTCCAGTAGGGATGTGTGAACGTGGTTCGGACGTTCGGAGTTCGGCCCGAACTCAGTCAGTTAGGGACGCCCAAACCCCTGAACAGTTCAGGTGCGTTCGGGCAGAAAAAACAGGGCTTGCAGGCCCGGGGGTGGGGGGAGCTGAAGAGCAGACTTCCTGGCGCCAGGGGTGGAGAGAGGCTTGGACTAGGAGCCAGCCTGCCAATCACCATCCCTCTTTTCCTCAGACCACTGGCTTGGCAGTGTGCGATTGGCTACGGGCTAGGCTGCACAGAGCCAATGGGACTTGTGGTAAGGCGGGCGCAGCAAGTAACAAAAGTCATTGCCCTCCCCCCTTCCAATTCCTTCTGAACTAGCCACTGATCCTGTCAGCAGGCGTTTTCAGAAGTCTCCCTCTCCCAGCAGTTTGTGTTTCTAATCCATTGCCATCCTCCTCCTATTTCACCCATTTCCACACATTTACCTCCATAGTTTCATTTACTTAGATTAGAAAGATTTAGGTGTTGTTTTTATTTTTTTACCCCTCCCTGTGTTCTTTTTCCCTGCCCTCCATTGAATCCTTCCCTCCTCCCTGTATATATTCCATCTCTGATTCCCTTCCCCTGTTTGGGCATTTATTTTGAGCAGCATTAGATTGATTTAGGTTTCATTTCAGTTTTGTACCCCTCCCTGTGTTGTTTGTTAGCTGTATCTCCCCTCCCCACCCGCGTGTGTCTATGTGTGTATAGATAGTTACTATAGATAGATAGTTGTAGGAGTTAGCTTAGTTATAGAGATGTGTGTAGTGATTCAGTTTTAATTTTTTATAGTGTGTTTGTAGGACTAGGCCTTCGTAGATATAATATTCCATTTAGTTCCATAGGTTTTAGAATAGTTAATAGCAGTTAGTTAGTGTAGATATATGTAATATTAGATTGCAAATTTGAATAAATAAATTTAAAAAATATAAAATCTTCTGCATTCTTTGGGTGGGAGAAATGGAGAAGGGAAGCAGGAGAGGCTGGTCTGCTGTCTGTAAGGCGGGCAACGGAGCACATGGCAGGGGCCGTACCAGCGGAGTGGTAGCAGGCATCAGCAGCAGCGCGAACCCATCACCACACCCCAAACTACACAGCCTTATTTTGGCAGTCAGACTTCACAAGCTCCCAGCAGTGGCACTAGGGGTGTGGTTCAGCGGTGCCTCCTGCCAGCGTCGTCCACTGCCACGCAGGGCACTGGAAGGCCTGCACTCCAGGAGGCTGCGGCTGTCTCTGGTGGGGCTGCAGGTGCAGGTGCTTCAGAGTCGGATGTTCCTCCAGGGCTACCAATGTTCCTGACCCCCATTATTGATGTGATCCCCAGCAGTCCAGGGCTGGTGGATCCCATCCCGGCTGCTAGAGGCAGGGCCCAATCTCTGGACAATGGCAGCAGGGAGAGAAGCAGCAGCAGCGGCTACAGGGGGCACAGGGAGAGTGGCAGCAGCATGGTGGGCAGTCAATCAGCCTTATGATCCCAGTACTCCCCTTCGCGGGACATGACTCAGATTGGGGACAGCGAGGCAGACACTAGTCCTGTGGAGGAGATGTCTGGTGCTGAGGTGATGGCTGTCCCTCCAAGAGCTGTGTTGCCACCATGTTCTGCCCCTCCCATCAGCGCTGTCAAGCGTGTGTCATTCAGTGCGGGGCAGGAGGGGGCAAAAAATCCTCCATCTGGGCGCATTTTAAGTTGGTGCGGGCAGATGATCACAGAGAGGTGCGTTGCACTTAGTGCCAGAAGGTGGTGAAGCGTGGGCAGGTGCTCACCAACCTTGGCACAACTGCCATGGCGAGGCACCTCAATGGATGCTACAGCGCTGTGCTGCTAAGTGGGCAGGCAGGGGCAGTGGACGCCAGCGGGTTCCCGACTGCAGCGGCCAATTGTCCGCCTCCATCAGTGGTCAAGCGTTCTGCTCTAACAGCTGCCTCTAGCAGCAGGAGCGGTATCGTTGCTAGGGGGGAGCAGCAGCAGCAGCGTCAGTGCACCATGGAGGATCTGGGGTGGGGGCAGCTGCCAAGTTCATCGGCAGCTGCAGGACGTGGAGGGTGGCATGGTTTTCAACTAAAAGCCATGCGCGTGTTGGGGAAAATGATCGCGCTGGATGGGCAGCCCGTCTCGGTGGTTGGGGACATGGAGTTTAGGCGCCTGATTGGCTTCCTGGCCCCCCAGTTTAAGCTGCCCTCACGCACCACCCTGAGTTTGCAGGTGGTGCCGGCCCTGTACCGGGCTTTAAAGGAGCGGGTGAGGGAGCAGCTGGCAAGGGTTAGGCACGCCTACCTGGCAGTGACGGCGCACTGGCGGCAGGACTGGGAGTGGCAGGAGGGGTCCCGAAGCAGGTAATGGATGGCCCCCACACTGCTCGGAACATTGAGGCAGCCCTGACTGCCATGGTGAGGGATTGGGTCACGCCAGGCGCACCCTTCACCAAGGGATTCGTGGTGACAGATGACGCAACCAACATATTGAGGGCAGTCCACGAGGGGGGCTTCACCAGCATCCCTTGTGCCACACGCACCCCTCGCCTGGTGGTCAGGGACGCTCTGGGCTTGGGGGAGAAGGGGATTGGGGCAGGCACCCTTAGCTCCTTGATTGAGCAGGGGAGGAAGCTGGCCGGCTTCTTTAGCTGGAACGTGAAGACAGTGACCTCCTCTGGGAGAAGCAGGCAGAGGAAGGCTCCCCAGAGCACCAGCTGGTACAGAATATGTCCACCCAGTGGAAATTGACGTTCCTGATGCTCGAACGGCTTCTCGAGCAGAAAGCCGCCTTGCATCAGGTTCAACTGGTGACAGACAGCAGGGCACTTCCAGGGTACGATGGGGTGGAATGGGAGATCCTGGCTCACACGGTCTTCGTGCTGAGACTGTTCCTGGCCATGACGGAGACCCATCAGCTCCTCCACGGTCCAGAGTCTCCTCAGGAGGCTGGAGGAAATTTTCTAGGGGTGGGATTGTGACCCTCAAGGCAGGAAGCTGGCAGCTGAGGCGGTTGACCTGGTGCGGCAGCTGAAGGCAGGGCTGAAGGCGCGGTTTGATGAGCTCCTGCAGCGGGAGGAATACGTTTTGTAGGGTCAAGGGCAGCGTGGCATGCAAGACAGTGCTCTATGGGCACTGGAAGGGTGACCTGGTGAAGAGGGTCCGGCAGGCAGAGCGGGCCCTTGAGAGTGCGCGGCAGCAGCAGCAGGACGCCCCTGGGGATGGTGGGAGTGGGAGCAGCCACCCCTTTCAGCCGGCGGGGTCTATCCATGCCCCAGGTCCTAGCAGTAGCAGCACCAGCAGCAGGCTGAGCAGCAGCAGCAGCACCCCTATTGTCAGCAGCAGCAGCTCGTATGTGCAGGGCATTCTTGCGATCATGGGCCCGTGCACAGCAGGGTAGGCAGTGTGGCTGAGGGCAGGGGTGGAGGTGGTGCCCAGGCAGAGTTACGTGAGGGAGTACGACAGCGCCTCAGCAGCAGTGGAGAGCTACCTGGAGGAGGAGCCGTGCATCAAACCCAACAGCGATCCCTTGGCCTACTGGGCCGGCAAGACCAATGTGTGGCCGGCCCTGGCCAAGGGTCTCTTTTCCTGCCCACCAACGAGTGTCCCCAGTGAGCGGGTGTTCTCTATGGCGGGGGACATTTGCTCGCCACACCGCCTGCAACTGGAGGCCAAGTTGGTGGAGCAGTTGCTTTTTTTTTTTTAAGGTCAACCTTCCGCTGATGGGATTCCCCAAGCTGCCCCTGAACATGGATTGATGGTGCAGTGGCACACGCCATCCCATGCCAGGGGCAGTCTTGGAACGGGGCTCCTCCTCAATCTGGGCTGCTGCTGCTGAGGTGCTGTCCCTTCCTCCCAATGCCCGGCGCCTGCCCTCTCTCTCTCTCTCTCTCTCTCTCTCTCTCTCACTAGACGGCCTTGGCTGGCCTATCTGACTGACCTCATGATGCAGGGTGGCATTGGGAAGCTGTAAGCCTTCCAGCCGACCTCTGGCTAGATGATCTTGGTCCGCCTATCTGACTGGCTCGCTCTCTTTCGCGCTGCACAGTCTTCGCTAGCCTATCTGAGTGCCCTGCCAGGGTCCCAGCCTGCCTTTCTTACTGCCTCTCATGTCATGCTGCCTGTCTGACCGCCCAGGTTGCTAACCTCGAACCCTGCCTCAGCCTGCCTTCCGATGCTCATGCCAAAGTGCCTGTCTGCCCGCCCTGTGGGAAAAGCTGAAGCCCTGCGCCAGCCTGCCTGCCTCTCATGCCAAGGTGCCTGTCTGCCTGCCCTGGCAACCCTGGGTGATGTGCCCCACTGGCCTGGTAATCCCACTGCTGCTGTCTGCTGGTCCATGGGTGTTCTGCCCTGGCAAATCCAAGTGTGCCCACGCAATCCTGCTGCCGCCTGCTGCTGTATGGGAGCTCTTCCTTGGTAAATCCTACCGTCTTGGCTCCATGGGTGCTGGGCACAGGCAAATCCTGCTGCTGCTGTCTCTGCTGTTCCATGGGTTCTGTGCCCCAGCAATCCAAAGTCTGCCGCTGCTACCAATGCTGCTTCTGCTGTTTGTGCCATGGGTTCTGTGCCCTGGCAATCCAATGTCCGCTTCTGCTGCCTCTCCTGTGCCACGGGTACTGTGCCCCGGCAATCCAATGTCTGCTACAGGGTGGCCATGTGATTCACCACCGTGCAAGGCTTGACCAATTTGCAGAAAAGCTTGTTGAGATCTGGCAAGTAGAATTCAAGCCTGCAAAGTCCGGCCGAGTAGGGGTGCCAGCCACTAAGCCCTGGCCAGGACTCTGCTGCTACTCCACTGATGCCTGGCAGTCTGCAACGCCCAGCCGAGTAGGGGTGCCAGCCACTCCAGCCCCAGGACCCACCATCAGGGTTCTGGGGCCTACGTTACAGGCAGGGAGGGCTGTCGTTCCCATTCATTGTCTGTGAATGCTCCACCGAGGCCAGCCAGTCTGCAATGGCAGGCCAAGTAGGGGTGCCAGCCACCGAGCCCTGGCCAGGCCTCTGCCGCTGCTCCACCGATGCCTGGCAGCCTGCAACGCCTAGCCAAGTAGGGGTAGTAAGTAAACCAACAACCTGTACGTTAATAGCAAAAAATGTTAAAAGGAAAAATGAGATAAAACACCCAAAAAAAGTAAAAATATATTACTGAACAGATTAATGTGCAAAAAAACAAGGGATACAAAGTTTAACAATGACACAAAGAACTTCCCTACTACCACATGACACAGACAAAATCTGTATAACAAACGGTGGCACAATGCAGCGATGGAAAGAGAAATGAAGCAGGAAACAATAAAACTTCTCTGAAAGTGAAAGTATTGACGTTTCGCTGGAATGCTTTCTCAGAAATATGATGTCCTGCTGTTCTTACTCGTGCAACAGAACTTTAAAAAATATAGTCGTGTTGTTATACAAAATCGATTTAATTCCCCTTTACGTTGAATACTTAATACATTTCTAATACAAGTAGGGGTGCCAGCCACCAAGCCCTGGCCAGGCCTCTGCCGCTGCTCTGCCGATGCCTGGCAGCCTGCAACGCCCGGCCGTGATGATGACTAGAGCTGGAGAATCCAGTATAGAGCGAGCAGAACTGGAGGCCTGCCAGTGTGTCTGTTTAAGATATTAAACAGCCCAAACCCCCGCTAGGCCTACCCTTCACTTCAGATGGGACAGCGTCCACAACAAAGGACACCTATCCATCCAAGTCCAATTGCCCCGCATGCCACGTTTCTTGGAGCAAAATAATGTCAAAGGGTCTAATGAAACAACCAAAATCATTATCCATTAATTTGGTTTTCCAATCCAAAATGTTCTGAGAAACTATAGAGATAGGAAACTTCCTTAGGGGGCCTACCCATCATTCCTCCACGTCATCTGTGGTTGCAAAACCCAATTGGTTTGAGGGGAGATCAAATTCCTCCATCCCCAATATTGAGGGGGAGAGAGGAGGATCCATCTTAACTGGACATAATCCTGAAGGATCAGAACCAGTATTACCCAGCACTGTGCATTACTATTTCCCATGTGCCAAAGCACCCAGGGAAGTGACCTCATGCTGAATATTTTGTGACACAACTTCTTTTACCTGCTCTGTTACTAAGACCACTTCCCCTTGAGGATGGTACCCAGGCATCAGTGGAGCCGCAGCAGAGGCCCAGGCTTGGTGGTGGCTGGCCCCCATATGGGGCCGGGCATTGCAGGCTGGCATCTTACTCGTCAGATCTCAACCAACTCTTATGCAAATTGGCCAAGTAGCCTTGCTCGGTGGTGATTCACGTGGTCAGCCAGCCACCACCTGCCGTGATGGCGACTAGAAATGGAGAACCCAGCATAGAGCGAGCAGAACTGGAGACCTGCCAGCCTGCAATGCCCGGCCAAGTAGGGGTGTCAGCCAGCCAACAAGCCTGGGCCTCTGCTGCTGCTCCACCAATGCCAGCTTGCAATGTCCTATGGGTGCCAGCCACCAAGCCCCAAGCCTTCCCGGCTTCTGCTGCTGCAGCTGGGTCTCTGCTTGTAGGCCATGACAACATGCGCAACCCTGCTTTGGGCACCGGCAGGCACTACTTGGCTGGGCATTGCAGGCTGCCAGGCATTGGTGGAGCAGCAACAGAGGCCCAGCCAGGGCTTGGTGGCTGGCATCCCTACTTGGCAGGGCATTGCAGGCTGCCAGGCCTCCAGTTCTGCTCACTCTATGCTGGGTTCTCCAGTTCTAGTCACCATCACGGCAGGAGTGACAGGACTACAGTAGTGCCTGCTGGTGCCCAAAGCACGTTTGTGCATATTGTCATGGCCTGCAGACAGAGACGGGCAGCCCAGCAGAACATCTGCTTTCAGCAGCCTTTGGGTGGGCAGCAGCATTGCTCATTTGTAGGATAGGACAGGAGTCAAGAGACCCCAGTTCTAATTCCTGGTTTGGGAGTCCTTTGACCTCTCTGCATTTCAGCTTTCCCAGTTCTAAACCAGAGGGCTACCATTCTGGGAGCTCACAGGAGAGAGAACCTGTATGGGAACTAGGCTTGGGGTACGCAGTTGCTTTTGCATACCTATCCAGCCTCTTTGCAGGGTAAAGAAGAGGACTCTTAAATGCTTCCCCTTGTTCAGAAGAAATTAGACTCTGTGCTTGGCCCCCGGGGGTGCCCGCCCGATTCCCATCGGGGCATGGCTGTCTGTCTGAGACCCACCGATGCCTGCTAGCCTGCAATACCCAGGCAACTATGGGTGCCAGCCACCAAGCCCCAAGCCTACCTGGGCTCTGCTACTGCTGCCGCTGGGTCTCAGACAGCCAGCCCTGGTGCCATGGGCACCCCCAGGGGCCAAGCGCCGAGCCTGCCTGCCTGGGCAACCTGGGTTGCCAAGCCTTCTCGATCTCTGCTACTTCTGCTTCTGGGTCTCAGATGGCCAGCCCTGGCGCCCTGGGCACCCCCAGAGACCCAAGTGCCAAGCCTGCCTGCCCGGGGTGCCAAGCGCCAAGCCTTCCCGGTCTCTGCTTCTGCTGGGTTTCCGACGACCTGCCATGCCGCCACGGCACCCCTGGGGTTCCCTGGAGCACCCCAAGCCTCCCGGCGGGTCCAAACTTCCCGAACGTTCAGTGGGGTCCGAACTCCGCCGGACCGAACGCACGAACCCGAACTAAGTTTTTAGTCCGAACAGCCAAACTCTGTCGTGTTCGCACATCCCTACTCTCCAGTTTTCTCTCCACAGGCATTTCAGGTGCTGCAGCTGGGAATTCACAACTGCAGCACCCAAAACACTGACAGGGAGGGAACTGCTTCCCTTTACCCCTCCTGTTTCCTCCACCCAACAAGCTGTGAGTAGCCACTGGCTACGCACAACCTGTTATGTCTAAAAAGAAATGTTCGCAATCCAGATCATGTAGCTGTTACATCTAAAACAATTCTCTGACCCTTTATTTTCAGCAGAGGGCTTCAGTTAAAGGACTTCCAGTATGCTTGGAGCATTGTAATTCTTTGATCTGGGGAAGCCTTGTATTCTTCTTCCAGTTTAGGAGACAGTGTTTCCTGTATGGGATGGCACACAGCTGAGTTACACTGCAGGCTTCTGTTGCTGCATAGCTTCTATTGTGGTGTCTTGGCCAGACCTTCTGAACTCTGGGGAGCGATCTCCGGCATGACCACTAGGACGCAGCACTCAAATTCTTCCTAGAGCACATGCCCAAGGAACTTGCGCCTCTCTGCCTCTGATGGACGAGCATTCTGTGCGTGCCGCTCACAAAGATAGGATTGATAGGTTATATGTTTAGCTTGTTCTGTAGTTATTGGTTTAATGTTAGTTTAGTTAGTACTGTTTAAAATTGTTCTGAAAGTTATTTGCTAAGTGTTGTTTTTAATAGCTTCATTCTGTTTATAATTGTTCTTTAGTTTACTGTTGGTTTTATTAGTATAGTTTAGTATGTAAGTAGCAGGTGTTGGGGTATGGGTAAAGAAGTGAAAGTATCTGTGGTAGTGGAGGAGGGACAGAAAGAGATGAAGTTTTGTTAGAAGAACGTGGGTGAGAAATATAAACAAAGCTTGGCATAAAGAATTTAGATTTCTGTTTTATAACACAAGAATAAGAGAACAGTTAGTGAAATGGAAAGGTAGCAAATTCAGTGCTGATAAAAAGAAATAATCTGTCCCCACCCCCGCTCACATACATATACAAAACACAATTACCCTGTGAAACTTATTGCCAAACACCCATTGTCCACATATAGTCCATACAGAAGATATGGCTCTACGTTTGTCATAAATTTGGGATCCTTAAGTCTGTTCTCTGAGCGTCCTTCTCTGGGCGTCTTTCCAGTTTTACTGAGGAGTTCTTTGTGCAGGGTGTCTGAAACTCCAGAGCACCTGAAATAGCGGGCTCTTGACTCAGCAGTCCCTGCACAATATAAATAAAATGATAAAAGTCCACAAGACTATCTGATTTGGAAGGAATATAACTGAATTAGAAGGCACTTACTATTGCTTGTTGTGTTTTGGTGCTAGACTTGACAAATGCGAACTTGACCCTTGCCAAGTCATTGTTTTTTTGTTTTTTTCTAGAAATTGACCCTCAGGATCCCAAGCATTAGCTCTAATTATTAAAGCTTAATAAGAGTACAGTAGGGGACACTCGGTGAAACTAAATGGCAGCAGAGATAAAAGAAAGTATTTTTTCATTCAACGTACAATTAACTTGTGGAGTTTGTTGCCAGAAGATTTGACAAGGCCAGTAGTATAGCTGGGTTTAAAAAAAGTATTGGGAAGTACTTGAAGGGTAGTCCTGTTAATGACTGTTAGCCAAATAGGTTTGGGAAATGTAACCTCTGACTGTCAGGAGTAAACAACAGGGAATGGATCACTCCATTGTGACCTATTGTGTACTTCTCCCAATCGACCAAAGTTGAATGCTGGGTTCATTGAACCACTGGTGTAACCCAGTATGGCACCTCTTATATTCTTACTTTTTCTGACTGACTTTCCTCATATTTTTGAGAAAGCAAAAATGTTTTGGGGAAAATTGTTTCTGCAGTTGTGAACTGAGATCAACTTTGGAAAGATGAGTCATGAAAATATTTAAATGTATTTTATTCTTCTGGGAAACTGGAAGTTTCAAGCAGGACCAGTCTTAAACAGGGCCAGTAGGGGCCATGGCCTGGGCTTTTTGGTTGGAGGAGGTCCCACCGGGAGGCCAGTTCTGGTAGCCCTTGATCCAGTGCCTTTGGCGCTTCTGATGCCAAAGGATGGACTATTCCTGAAAGTCCCTCTCCCTCTCTTTGACTCTCAGCAATCCTAGATGGATGCTTCCTGTGAGGCCTCCCCCCCCCCCCCCCCTATTTTCAGTACCTCACAGGTGCCCAAATCCCCTCTGCCCCAGAGGCTGTCTCTTATACACATCTAGATGTGTATAAGAGACAGGTGTAAGGGAGATGGTGAGAGAACTTATATACGTGGGAAAGACCGTGTGTGCACATGCATGTACGTGAAACTTATAACACTTTTTTACTTATATAAGCAAACACCAGACTGCTTATAAAGTGGTGGGGCTATAAAGGGCAGGGCCATGGGGGTCCCACATTTTATTTTTGCCCTGGGCCCTACAATTCCAAGGTCTGCCCTTGCTACAAGAAGGCTGAAGCAAAGGGAAAGAAGAGGAAGAACTGTAGGTGAATTGCAAGATATGCAGCTGAGATTCAGCTTGACTATTACAACTACATTTAAATCCCTTACTCATTAGAAATCTATGAGTCATTGCTGTGATGCTGAAGCACCGTACCTTTCCCTCACCTTTTCTGATATACCAACTATTTGACTGTTTATGTTCATAGTGTTTCAAAGGATTTTCTGTCTTTAATATAACTCTGTGCTTCGGAATTTCTTTTCTACTGTTTGAACCTTTCAATTTCTTAGATATTTTGGTCCACCTGTAATCTTTACCACTAACGGGTTTTTTTTTAAAAAAAAAAAAACCAAGTGCCATATGTTACAGTGAGTGAAGTTGTGTATGTCTCTTGTGCTTGCTCCTTTTATGGACCCTAACTAGTCACTTAATAGAATTAAAGCCATTTCTTTTTTTTCATAAGTGAAACTAAATAATTAGGGTTGAACCAAATAGGCCTTCCGGGTACTTGTACTGAGGTCCAAAGTTTTAAGTACCTGGTACTTGGCTGAACTTCATAACTTTTTCCAAGGACCTGGAATTTGGACATTGGAACTCCGGACCTCAGGAATCTCTGGAACTCAGAACTTAGGAACTCTTTCCTTTAATGATTTTTTAGAATCCTTATCAACCAAGCAGTGCCCAGAAAAGCAGGCTAGCAAAAGTGGGACAATTGCTCAAGAAGACAAACCCACAAAAGTTCAACTGCATGTAGAAATTAAAAAAAAGCCAGCCCACCAGACCTAACACCACCCACAAGAAAGCAACCAGATATTCACTCCCCACAACCACCCACACAAAAAGGCCTCCATTGTGCCTGCCCAGTGCCCACCTATGCAAAGCAGCAATTCCCCTCTTCACACACCATATTATTTTAACCAGAAAGAAAGTATATCTCCCCTGTGCCCCAGTGGTCAGTCGAATTGAACCCGCAGACAACATACAGTCACAGCGCCCACAAAAACCACTGCAAAAGTGATTCCTCTGACCTCTAGGGTGCTGCCAACTTGCCAAGAGGCAGCGCAAGCAGCAGCAGCAGCACTCAAACTTTATATTTGGCACTGGTGGCAACCGCCAGCATTGACCCTAATATAATGACAACCCAGGCCATGAAGCTGGGCAGATCCCTCTGGCCACCATGGGTGCCAAGCAGTGCAAGCAGCAGTGGCGCTCACTTATTTTTTAAAAAATGCATGGCATTGGTGTGGCACTGGTAACTTGGACAGCCCAGGCCAGGGGAGGTGGAGCAAAGCAGAGATTTATCTGGCCTCCATGGTGCCAGGCAGCAGCAGTGTGGCACCCACTTATTTATTTTTTTGAAAAAATTGTGGCATGGTGGGAACAACTAACCCCCATCCCCATCATTGCCCCTATGGACAGGACAGGCACCCCTCCCCCCTCAAGCCGATTGCTTACAGATCAGCAGGGTACTTCACACAGTCAAATTGAGTAGAGAATGGAAAATGGCTGTATGTACAGCCAATTTTATTTTGTCTCTGCCAGCCAATCAAAACTTGCCATCTGGCTTGTCCATCACTAAACTGTCCCCTTCCATACCCCCCCTCCTACCAAATATGGCACTAAGTTTAGTTTCCTAGTGCAGAGATGCTAGGGGGGCAACCAACTGGATCACTCCAGTCATGTGCACAATGGTGCCAGCACTCGATTGAGGCTTCCGAAGTTTTCCAAGGATTGATCTTGGTTTTCAGAACTTTGAACTTCGGAAATTTGGAACCGAGTACTGGAATCGCCAGTGTATTCCGAAGTTTTCCGAGGACCAAGTTTCAGCTCTACAAATAATTTTGTATTTGCTTTCAGCTGTGGAAATATTGTGTCTCAAGTGTTGTGAAGTTGCCTATGGAACATTTTTATTTTCAAAATTTCCTCCTGCAGAGGAGGGAAGGAACAGCTTGGGGAGGGGTTGGTGTGATTGCCTAGCCCTCATTGGCTCCCCTTCTCCCATCAGGTACTTATCCGGGGGCTGGGGTGCCTGTTGGGTGTGGCCAGAGCCCTGCAGAGGTGGGAAGGAACAGCTTGGGGAGGGGTTGGTGTGATTGCCTAGCCCTCATTGGCTCCCCTTCTCCTCCCATCAGGTACTTATCCAGGGGCTGGGGTGCCTGTGGGCGCCAGCCTAAGGGCGCCATCCAAAGGGTGTCGCCCGTTGGCGGGCCCGTTAGTGGGACCGCAGTGACAGTGCCACCCCCCTTGTGAGCGTGGATGTGGAGTGCCTTCTTCCTTTCCCCCCTTGTGCCTGAGGCAGCTGGCAGCACTTACGAGGAGGAGGAGAGGATTTGGGGCAGTAGGGGATGAGCGCGAGGGGACGGAGGCCCCGTCCGGTCCAGCTTTGTGGGGGGAGTTTCGGGAAGTGACGCCGGCCGATGTCCTGGGGTCTGTGAGGGCCACATGTTGTGAACTTGATCCGTGCCCGTCCTGGTTAGTAAAAGCTTCCAGGGAGACGTTGGGGATGGTGCTGGAGACGGTGGTGAACGCATCCTTGCAGGCAGGGGAGGCTGTCGCCCTGCCTCAAGGAGGCTGTGGTGCACCCCCTGCTGAAAAAAACATCTTTGGACGTGGATGCGCTCGCCAGTTACCGACCTGTCTCTAACCTTCCCTTTTTAGGGAAGGCTATTGAGTGGGTGGTGGCACTCCAGCTCCAGGTGCATCTGGACAGCATCGGCTTTCTAGACCCTTTTCAATCTGGGTTCCGCCCCAGCTATGGCACTGAGATGGCGTTGGTGGCCTTAGTAGACGACCTCCGCCGGGAGATGGACGCTGGATGTTCAACATTGCTCATCCTGCTAGATCTCTCAGCTGCTTTTGATACTGTGGACCATGGGCTGCTATTGAGGCGGCTGCGTGACCTGGGGGGTCTGGACGGGACCGTTCTTGAATGGTTCCGTTCATTACTCTCGGGGAGAAGCCAGCGGGTGGTGTTGGAGGAGGAGACATCGTGCCCCTGCGCCTTATCGTGTGGCATTCCGCAGGGTTCTATTCTGTCTCCGTTATTATTTA
>QEPC01005805.1:7163897-7189902 GCA_003113815.1 Sphenodon punctatus | reverse complement strand
GGCTTCTGCGGTCTGCCGGGGGTGCCTTCTTGGAGGTCCCCCGTGTTAAGCGGGGGGCCACAATGGAGAGGGCATTCTCGGTGGCCGCGCCGCGCCTTTGGAACTCCCTTCCGGAGGAAGCTCGCCTGGCCCCAAGCCTTTTGACATTCTGGCGATGTTGTAAAACCTGGCTGTTTCCCCAGGGGTGAGGGGTTTTATCTCCCCCACCTAACTTATAACTTTTATTTATATATTGCTAGCCCTGTTTTAAATATTTTAAATATTTGTTGTACTGAGTGTTTTAAATTGTTTTTATTGTATTTTATTGTTGTAAGCCGCCCCGGGCTGCATGGCAGGAGGGGCGGGATATAAATCTATTAAATAAATAAATAAGTAAAATAAAATAAAATTTAAGTCTATCTGTAGATTTCCCCCCTCTTTCCAAACAGCACACTTAAATTTCTGTTTTTCAGTTACGATGTCATTTTTTGAGGTCATTGATTATATTGTTTTCTAAAACAGAGTTTTTGGGGCTGCTCTCGAGTGACTCTGCTCTCTTCTGTCAGGGTGGTCCCAGCGGGTGGTGATGGGCAGTTGCCAAGAGCGCCATGCTGTCTTGTTCAATGTGTACTTGAGGCTGCTGGTGAGACTGTGCCTAGATTTGGGGTGCAGTGCCATCAGTATGCTGATGACACCCAGCTCTATCTTCCCTTTTCATCTAATCCAGGCCCTGCAGTCTTTGTGCTTACTCAGTGCTTGCTCCCATTAGGGATTGTTTGTTGGTGAGCCAACTGACTCTGAATCCAGACAAGACTGCGACCTGGGAGGATAGGGACATCTGTTATTGATGGCCCCAGCCTTCTCTGGTTAGACTCACAGCTCTTGGATGCTCTTGGATCACTTGCTGTGCTTGGAACCTGAGGTTGCAGTGATGCTTAGGAGTGCTTTTTGCCAATTATCTGATGGTGAGAGGGCTGTGACCTTTCTTATCTTATTATTTTTATTATGGTTATTGACAAGCATTTATATAACGCCAGCAGCGTATGTGGTGCTTTACAATGTAATGGAATAGACACAGTCCCTACCCTAGAGCCTATAATCCGAGAGGTGGGGAGGGGGGTGCAGGGGAGGGGAAGACAAAGGAAGGGGAACAGAGGGAGAAACAAGGGGTGTAACATTCACAAAGATACGAGGTCCCAGGTTCATGTATGTGGCTTGGTTTAATATCAATAATGGTGGCTGGCTGGTCCATGTGGTTAGGATATGAGTACGCAGCCCTCCGGTAACAGATTGTACTGGATGGTAGTTATCAGCAGGAGTTAGGAGCAGAGTTCTGGACGGAGATAAGGGGATAAAGGTGAGAGCAGGGGAGGCCAGTGAGAAGGAGGTTACAGTAATCGAGGTGAGAGATGACCAGAGCATGAAGAAGGGTTTGGGCAGAGGAGACTGAGAGAAAAGGGCAAGTCTTAGCAATGTTATGGAGGGAGAAGCAACAGGATTTGGCAACAAAGTTGATATAGTGTTTAAAAGAAAGGGCTTGGGGAACAGGAAGGATGGTGACCCCGTCGATACGGATCGACAGGGAGGAGGGAGAGGAAGGATGAAGGGGAAAGATAAGAAGTTCAGTTTTAGCCATGTTGAGTTGGAGTTGACATTGAGAATCCATGTAGAGATATCAGAGAGACAGCTGGTGAGGCAAGCTTGAATAGATGGACAGAGGGAGTAGAGAGAGAGAGTTGAGTGTCATCAGCATAGAGTTCATATTGGAAGCCATGGGAGGCAATGAGTTTGCCTCGGGACAGGGTGTAGATAGAGAAGAGGAAAGGGCCAAGGACAGAGCCTTGGGGAACACCAACCAAGAGGGGAAAGGAGGAGGAGGTGGCGTTGGCAAGAGACACATTGAAGGAGCGGTCAGAGAGGTAGGAGGAGAAGCAGTCGAGGATGGAGCCAAGGAAGCCAAGGAAGTGAAGTGAGTGCAGCAAGAGTGAGTGGTCTGCAGTATCGAAGGCAGGAGAGAGGTCAAGGAGGACAAGGATGGAGTAGAGGCAATTAGTTTTAGCCACAAGAAGATCGTTAGTGATCTTGGCAAGAGCAGTTTCAGTAGTGTGATGTGGGCGGAAGTCAGATTGGAGGGGGTCAAGGGAGGAATTGGAGGAGCGGAAGTCGAGGCAGAGGGAGTAGACAATATGTTCAAGAAGCTTGGAAGCAAAAGGAAGGAGTGAGACAGGATGATAGCTAGAAGAGTCATAGGGGTCAAGAGTGGACTTTTTGAGGATAGGAAAGACAGTGGCGTGCTAGAAGGCGGAGGGGAAGGAACCAGTAGAGAGGGAGAGGATGATGTGCAGGAGGGAAGGGGCGACAGTGGAAGCAATGGAGGTCAGGAGGCGGGAGGGGATGGGGGCAAGGGGCAAGTGGAAGGGTTGGAGGAGGAGAGCAGGGAGATTTCCTCAAGGGAGGCGGGAGGGAAGGAGGACAGGAGACAAGGAGTCGGAGGAGGGAGAGGGAGTAGGAAGAGGAGAGGAGATTATCTGATGTCGATCTGGCCACCATCGTCCATGCTTTCGTAACCTTAAGGCTAAACTACTGCAATATGCTCTGCATGTGACTGACCTGAGACTGATTTGGGGAACAGCTCCTGAGACTGTTCAGGGGGTATAGCTGGTGCAGTTGGTGCTGGTGACCCGCCCCTGCCTTCTCCGAGGGGCATGTCACCAGGAGCACATTACACTAGTGCTCCAAAGTCTGCACTGGCTTCCAATAGCATTCTGGGTATATTGGTGATGCAGTATAGCTGGGGTATTGGTAATGCTGTCGTCACCGGGGTTTATTTAGTCCTATTTGGTTGTATATTGGTACTTAGCATACATTAACACTAAATTCACTCATGCTTTAAGAAATGCTGAACACAGGACAAAATAGATGGCAAATCTAAGAAGATGTTCACTCACTAACAAAATTATTTTACTGTTTTTTACTTTTCTGACTCACTATTTTTAGGATTATTAATTTTTTTTTACAATTTTGTATCCTAGCAAGTAATTTTCTAGTTCATTTTTGGTTTTAAATAAGTATATTTTTATAGTATAAAGTAACTTAATAAGGCCAGAGTCACCAGATGATTTCTATCCCATCTGATTTATTGGTCTAATTGTTAAGGAACTTAACTCTCATTTCATATTTTTCTCTCTCTCTTAAGTGAGATTTATGGTATTTATATGCTGCCTTTCTAGAAGTATTTTAACTTTTATATGGACTTTTATTTGTCTTATTTAAAATTATGCTGTTAATGATCAAATTCTTCTACGTTTGAAATGAACTTTGAAATCTATTATTGATCAGTTTGCCAATTTGGAGGGCTCATGCTTATTGTCTTTATTTTATTACCCGTGTACTACTTAATTTATTTTTGGTTGGCATATACACATTGGGTTTATAATAGAATTTTTCTTTTGTTTAAAAGGTTCAACATAACTTCACTATCATTAGTAAAAAGATGTCCCTGTGGATGGATGGAGATTATACTATACTAATAATTATACTGGAGATTATACTATAATAATTATTAGTATAATTCGCCTCAAGTACACCATTATTAGTAGAGATTATACTACTACTAATCAGTGTTACAGTGACTCTTGGTGTTGCACTTACACTCTGTTAAGGAGCTGTCATTGCTTTCGTTTTACTATGGTGGACCTATTCATATTTCTGATTGTGCTGAATCAGAGCACATGTGCTGTATCAGTGCAGATCTACTAGTTAATTCCTGAAAATATGGATTGGTAGCTAAGAAGTATTGAATGGGGGATATAATTTGTGCTCTAATTAAAAAGAGACCGTCATTTAAGAATGCTAACTTCCGCTAGGATTATGATATTTTTACTTGACTAAAATATTGAAGAACTGAGTTATCTTTGACACAAGTGTAACAGTCTTTTCGGTTTCTGTTTTTTATAGTTGCATTGTTAAAAACTGGCTAAAAGATTAATGCACTTGAATTTTATTTTATTTTTAAATTGTTCTTAATCTAAAACATTGCTTTATGCATGCAGGCTTGTCGTATTTTTTCAGCATGCTTATGGATGCTGGGAGTGAGAGAGAGTTCCTTAGGCTTTCTTGTCAGTGTTTCTCTTATGCTGCCATAATTAAATTTTCAAACAAAACTTGAAACTGTCTTTGTGCAAGAGAGGATATCATATCCATATTTTTGACAATGAATAATAAGTTTTTCAGTTACCTGTTCTTTAAGATTCATTTTTGCTAACTTAAAGTAGTCACAGTATACTTAAACTTTCTATTCCAGATATCCTTCATTGTATGTGAATGAAAAAGATTCCATTCAGTAATGATTGATTAAACACTCAGTCTACTAACATATCTAAATAACATTGGGTCCTTGTTAGAGGATAAAATGCAGCTTATGTGTGTTAATACAAATATTTGATAACAGCTGCCATTATTGCATATTTCTCAAAATCAACATAAAATTAGCAGTAGGTATAACATTGTAAGACATTGCTCATTCAAATACAGGAGTGTTTGTTTAAATAGACTTTTGGCCTTTTGGAGTTGAATATGGTTCTTTTTTTGTACATGACACACTGTTTTCTTATGCATGGATGGTATTAATTTTTTTAATGTGGTTTTCAGTTCAGGATGATGTTAAGCCTTTGACCTAGCCACTTTCTTACAATAAACAGTTTGTTGATGAGAGCAGCTGCCAGGAAGATTGCTTCCAGACTGTTCTCATGCAGCTGAGTGGGGAAAAATAAGACAGAATGCACCTTACAAGTTTTGGAGCTGCAGTGCTGTCTCTCTCTAGTTTCCATTTTAATACCACCTATATATGTCTGGAAAACTTGGTATTCCGTGCAGTGTAAAGTAGTATAGTCCTTTACCTTCAAACTGAATCTCCATGAAAACATGATTATTATTATTATTACTAGTATTATTAATTATATTTCTATGTCTAAACATTAGCAGAGAATCTGAAGGAAAACATGTTTTCTTCACACTGGTGGTTTTTCCTCCCAATATTTTTTTATTAGTATGTTACAGTGCTTTATAAAAGATTTGGAGTCGATATCTTCTGTATGTGTGTTGTACTGCAAGTATTTTAAATGTTTTGTGCAGAATTGAGCTTAAGTTCCTAAAAAGATATGCCTGTCTGGTACTAAAATATTCAAATAGTGCTCTGCTGTTACTAAATACTTACTGTTCTTACATCTGTGCATTTAGCAATATCCTAACATTTTTATGGTTACTTAGTCATCTTTTAAAAATAACAAAATTGCACATGCCTAGAAAATCTGAATGTTGATCACTTCTCCATTCTTTATTTTACATTTCATAGTGTAAGGTGCTCATACTGTGTAACCTTTTCTTTGAGGGAAAGGCAATGAGGATGCAGTTATTCATCATTATGATAGAAGAGAAAGATCCCTTCTTAAAACTGTGGCCATTTGCATGTTAGGCCTTTTTTACACGGACGGCGCAGCAGCGCCGATGGGTGTGGATGGGTGGGTGAGCACCCCCAGAGAACACTTGGCGACGCCGAGCAGGGAGACATTTACACGGACAGTGCTGTGGGGGGTTGTGGGAAGGAAAGGGGAGGGGCCCGCAAACACCCAGCGCCCAAACACCCATCCCGGGAAACACCCGGCAAATGCCCGTGCAAGTACACAGATGACTGGGACCGGGAACGGCGGGGAAGCCCCGCCCGGCACAGCGACGCGATGGCACAATATGGCCGACTGAGGGCAAAAGAAGCTGCGCAACGTGGCCGTGCCCCCCCAGTCACCAGGACCCGTGCGGGCGGGACGGGAGGGAGAGGGGAGAGTGGCAGCCGCTACAAAGGAGCCAGCTCCACACAACCCCGGCACAGAGCCCAGACCGCCCGGCGCCAGACCTCCTGGCCTCCCCTCCCCAATGCACACCCACAGCAGAGCCGCACACACAGAGCAGGCAGCAGAAGCACACAGGGAAGGGCCCATGGCCCACGGGGGCAAAGAAAGGGTGGGAAAGGACCCACACAACACAGGCAACACCCCCATACACACACCCAGAGGCACCCGCAAAAGGGGAGAGGTCACAGCAAAGCACAACACCGACACACCAGGAAAAGAACACACAAGCCTTTATTAAAAGACGGGGAACCAGCAACAGGGGGCAACAACAAACAAGGCAGGGAGGGAGACGGGGCAACAGAAGGAGGGTGTGGGGGGGGACAGCGCCAGCAGAGGCAGGCCCGGGGCAGAACCCCGGTTAATACGGCGAGTGACCCTGTGCCTGGTGCCAGTGCTTGGCCTGCGTGCGGTGCAGCCACTGCAGGATGAGCAGGAGGAGCTCCACCAACTCCCCCTGCTCCTGCGTCCACTCCGGTGATCATGACTTGCACTGAAGAGGCCAGAGGGAGAAGAGACAGCCATCAGAGTGGGCCACGGGCACCCAGGAACAGAACCCCCCCACGGAGGGACTCAGGCACAGGGCCCAGCAAAGTGGCAGCACACTCACGGATGCCATCGAATAGCCGCCCCGCCACCTGCATGTCCCAGACCGCCCGCTCCAGCGGCAGGACCATAGCCCCCAGGCGCAGGATCGCCAGCAGCACGACAACAGTAGCTGCAGGAGAGAAGGGACAGGGCACTGGGGAATGCCCGCATCTATGGGCCCTGGGAGGGCCGGGGGCAGCGACACCACCAGGGGAACACCTCCCACACACAGAGTGCCACCACCCGGGAGACAACCCGGACCCCTGCGCCAAGGGGGAGCGGAGGGGTCAAAGCCCTGGGACAGCACAACCCCTACTCACACTCAGCTGCCCAGCGCCCATGGTGCTGCCACCCATGCATCGCCACCACCAATGACGGACCGCAGCAACAGGTGGCATCAGCAGAGAGGGGAGCTGAGGGGAGGGCCACTGCCACACCAACGCACAGGCGAGGCCAGGGGTTGCCTGGACGACCGCCCACCACCAATACCATCCCTCAAGCAACCCCAGGCAGCAGCACCCAGCATGGACGCAGCCAGGGGAACACACACCTCACAACCGGTGCCCACCCGACTGGCTTGGAGCCTCCCAGTATACACCAAGCACACCCTCTGCACACAACCACATGGTTGGGGGCAGGAGGGCTGCCAAAGGGGAAGGGGCACCCAGCTGCAACAGCAGCAACAGAATCAAGGCAGGACAGGACATCACAGAACAGCATTCCTTTATTGGTGCCGGGGAAAGCGGGTCCCCCAAGCACAAAGAGGCAGAGCAGGGGGGCGCTGGCGCACCCATGGCCAGGCACGAGAGGCACAACAGGAGGGCTCAGGAGCGCCTGTACAGGTGGGTGAGGGCACCTGGGCAGCCCCAGCGGGAAGGGGCAGTGGTCACACAGAGGGGGAAATGGGGTCCAGGGACTCCAGGCAGCAGCCAGCAGCGAAGCAGAAGGCAGTGCGCAGCCCGATCGGAGGTGTGTGGGGGGGCTGTGCACCATCCCGGGCACCAGGGGGGCAGCGAGTGGGTGGCGGCGAGGGTCTGCTCATGGAAGGTGAGCGCTCCCAGGGCGGCGACCCCGATGCCAGACCCAGGTGAACAGGCCCCTTCGGAAGCCTCGGGAGCGCATATGAGCATCCACCAGGTAGCGTGGAAGGAGAGGATCCGCACCTGTGGCCACAGTCTGTACAGCTGAAAGGTCTCTCACCGATCAAAGGGCGGCAAGCTCCGCAGCGGTGGGGTCCCCGGTCCAGAGCGGGCCACCAACCTTGGGGGACAGCAAGCCCAGGTCCCACAGGAGGACCCCCCACGTCTGAGGGTGCACGTGGGATGCCGTGCGCATGCCGGAGGCTGCCGGTGTACTGGGCAGCAACAGGGGGCCCCCAGACAGTAAGGTGAGACTGTACCCGGTTAACTCCGTCAGCAGGCGAGCCGCCGTGACCTCTGCAGCGGTCCACGACACTACAACGGTGGGCGGGTGCCCCTAAGGAGGCTGGCACAGGGGGGCAAAGGTAAGCTTGAGGGAACGGGCCCGGCACGCCAGGGCCCCGACCCAGTAACCCATCATCCACATGTACCGCAAGAGGAGCCGGAAGCCATCCCCCGCCGACTGGGGGTTGCCTACCAACAACTGCACGTCGGGGCTCAGCTAGAGGGCACCCAACAGCATGTCTGCACAAGGAGACCACCCCTCTCCGACATCCCCGGCTGAGGGCCCCGCAGAAGGGCCAGCCATAGCAGCAGTGGGACTCGCTCTGGGGAAGCAACAGGCAGGAGATGGAAGGATGCCACAACTGGGACAAGCACACACCGAGCGGATACTCTCGCCCACAGACGGCCTTGCATGCCAGAGATAGGCAGGCCCGCTGTGGACAGGGTGCCGCAACCCATGCACAAGACAGCAGGGATGTTGCACAGCTGCTGAAATAAAACAGGGGGCCATGGCCAGGCACTGCGCCAGGGCGTGGAGCCAAGCCAGGCACTGCATCCACAGCGGGCACTGCTGCAGTTTGCAAAGGCGGACCCAGGCTGGGGGGACACCAGTGTGGTTGCGGAGGCAGGGGTACCTAGGGGTGCACACGGTCCCATCCCCCCCAGCGGGCATGCATCCGGCCCACTCGCGGGGATGCTCAACCGGACCCGGCACCTGCTTGCCGCCCCAGCCCACCCCCTGCGCAACACCGACCGCTGCCCGACCCCTACCAGCCTACACAGTACATAAGGGACACGCTGTGGCAGGTTGGGCATGGGGCACAGGGGCTATAGCACGGGATCGTGCAGCACACAGAGAATGGCAATCCCGGGCTGGGTGCACACGGAGGAGCTCCCGCGACACCAGGGGAGAGTGGGCCGTGGGCACAGGCCTGACAGCGGAGTGCACCGCGCTCACGGCATGTGCTAGGGGTGTGTGGCAGGGAGTGGGAAGCAGCAGCACCATGCTGCCGGGGGAAGAGGACCCACTGCCCGGGGCCGTGCTGCTGCACCCCCTGGGCATGGGCCTCCTGCTGCTGTGCATGCTGCTTTGGCAGATTATCCTACTCCGCCTGCAGAGGTGGCGGTTTGCCCTCCTTGGGGCACAGCGACGGAGGGCAGCAAACCTCAGGAGGGCAGCGCTCGTGCTATGGGCAAAGTGGGCGGCTGTCAGATGCTGCACCCTTCTGTGCTCTGCAGCGTCCCTGCACCGGTGGCCTGGGCTGGGCCATTGCCCCCGTACCAACGTGCCCCGGGAGGGGCAGCCCTGCACAGCTCTGAGGGGAACAAGGACGGCATCTGTCACCGTATTTTTGCCCGGGCAGCCGACCGCCGGCCAGCGCCAGACCCACACCCATGTCTGTAGGCCTGGGACCCCCTTCCAAACTGCAGGGCCCTACCCGTTACCTGCATCCTGCTCTCCATTCCATGTGTGGCCTACTGGGTCCAGGGCTTAAAGAGGGATAAGGCACCAGGTTTGGATAATGTTACGACGGAACTATTGCAAGCTTCATCCTGGTGGTGGGCTCAGATTTTATCCTACCTATTTACCAAAGTGAGCAATGCAGAAAGTGTTCCGAGTTCCTGGTCCCAGAGCTTAATAGTCCCACTTTTTAAGAAGGGCAAAGTGAGTGACCCCCAGCCTACCGCCCAGTAAGTCTTCTGTCAGTCATTGGAAAGGTGTTTGCCAAGTTTCTTTTCTTTCATTTGGAATTAGAGGCAGTATACTTAAGGAGCAATTTGGATTCAGGAAGGGCAAGTCCGCTATTGACTGCTGCCTTATGCTACAACATTTTCTCTTTTAAATATGTTAAAATAAAAAAAGGGAAACTGTATCTTCCATTTATGGACTTAACCAAGGCCTTTGACACGGTCCCAAGGCCTAGGCTTTGGGCTAAATTGAAGGCCCTGGGTGTAGGAAAGAGATTGCTGGATCCTATAATTAATTTGTATTCCAATAATGAGGCTCGAGTTAAGACAAGCCTGCATCTTAGCAATCCCATATCTATTAGAAGAGGTGTAAGACGGGTGTGTTTTGGCCCCCCCACTGTTTAATTTCTATCTCGCAGATTTGGTTTCCTATATGAAACTGGCAGACACCCCACTTAGCCTTATTCAATTCGCGGATGATCTGGTGTTAATGTCTCAAACCGAAATCGGTCTGAGATGAGCCTTAAGTAGTTTTTACAACTATTGCCAGCAAAATGGGTTGGAGATTAATATCCATAAATCTAAGATAATGATTGCGGGAAAACGAAGAAATCCACGTATGTGGAAAACGGAAGCTGGGCAATTGGGGATTGTTGGCTCCTTGAACTATTTGGGGATCACGTTCAGTAGCAGTGGCTCTTGGAACCAGCATTTGCAAACCAGAGCACTGAAGGCTCATCAAGCAGCCCAGGTCATAAACAGAGCAATTAACATCTCCAGAGGAGTAGCTATCTCCGAGTGTTTCGATCCAAGGTTCCTCCATCAGCAGCCTTTGGCATGGAAGTAATATCCAACCCCAATGTGATCATTTTGGAAAGAGTCCAAAATTTATTTTTACGGCGGCTGCTTAAGGTGGGACCTGGTGTTCCGGGGGCGGTTTTACTGGCTGAGTTGGGGGTAAATTCTATCGAAGTATATATAAAAATTATTTATACCAGATACTGGTTAAGATTATTGGCTCGGCAAGAGTCAGATTTAGCACTACAGTGCCTTAAGGAAGAGCTCGTCAACACAGGGCCAAGAGAGTATCCTTGGATAATGTACCTTGGTAGAGTGCTGAAATCCTGTGGGTTCTCCTTTTGAATACTTTTCTGGAAAAAGTTTGGGGGCTATTATGCATGAGAGATGCATCAGGATCAGGGACATTGCGTACCAGGAGGACCTAGGGGTGGTGGCATCTTGGAAGGTAGCCCCGAGGTTGGGCAGCCTAAAATGGACGTTTGGGTTTGAATCTTATTTAGATACATTAACAAACCCGAAGCTGCGTAGATGGTATACGATGCTCCACTTTCATTCAATCTGCTGTAACAAGCAAGTACTGTACCATTTGAGATGCTGCTCTTGCAGAATGCAGGAAGTAGAAAATACAGAGTACCTTATGTTATGCTGTTCCTATTATTCGGCATTAAGATCAGTCTGGTTGGCACCCTTTTTAAAGAACAAAATGGATTCAACATCGGAAACGCAATATTTATATATGCTTACACTGCACGATAAGGAGGAGGTGGTGGCGGTAGCAACCTTTGCCCTATTAGCAGTTAAAAGAAGGAAAGAGATCAAAGCCAAATTAAATGCCACCTAGGCTTGTGTCTGTGAGACTCTGGACTGCTTTTTGCAGTCCTGCACTCTATTTTGAGTATCAAGCATTGTACAAACATATTGGATAGTTTATGCGATGAGCCAGTAGATATAAAGTATGGAACTGTTTTGTTTTTTCTTATTGAGGGCACAGTAAATAGCCCAGCTGTGACAAGATAGCCATGCCTGGAAGGTTCTGTAAAAAAATCTCCCTTTGTTCGTTTTGTATAATTTTTAGCATAATTGTGGCCAAATGTCCAAATAGTTTTGGAAATGATGTGCATATCCTATTTAAGTGAGTGTACAAGGCGTTTAGATTTTTAGTAGATAGATTTTCTTTGTTTGTTGGTTTGTATGTTTGTTTGTTTGTCTATTTGGGGAACAGCGAAAGTTAACCCTATAATTAACATTTGACTTGACTACTGTGTCCAGGGAATGGGTCCTGTGGGTTGCCCCGCGACAAATGCCCTCCCCTCATCGGCCGTGGGTTGTGCTAGGCCCACACATGCCCGCCGGCCAACACAAGTCGGGTCAGGTGAGCAGGTCCAGTGCACACCTGTTCCTGCCACCTCAACTGCATGAGGGCATCGCTGGTGTAGCCTCCAGCCCTGCCAGCTGGCCAGGGAGTTCACGGAGCCCCCGACCTGCCAGTGCCCCCCTGCACGCCGCACAACCCCCCTCCCCCCATGTCCCTGGACAGAGGAAGCGACAGCAAGATTTAGGTACAACACCTTTATTGGGGTGATATGTACAATGAAAGGGGGCTGTGCTCAACGTCTGGGGCGGCCTCTACCCCTCTTGGTCGCACCAGCGGGGCTTACTGGACGGCGTGCCCTCGCCGCAGCTGACCGCAGGGCTCTCCAGGCTGAGGGTCTGGCTTCCCTGTCATCCACTGGCCACTCCACACCGGCCTCCGCTGTTGGTCCCTGCTTGGAGGAGCAAGAATGGGTTAAGGGATCACCGTGTGCACTCACTTCTGTCCCTTGTCGGTACCTTGGCACCTGGGTGCCCCATAGGGGTCCGGGGAGCCCCCTCCTCCCCACACGAGCAAAGCATGTGCCGTAGGGCGCTCTCTGAAGGTGCCCCCCCACGGGACGGGCCGCCGATGGTATCACGGCACCTGCCCAGTCACGTGCTGAGGTGTCGTGCAGGTACACATGCCCCTGGCAGTGGCTGTTGCTCCCCATCCCGTGTACCGCGTGTGCGCACCAGGGGTTCCACAATGTGTTCCCTACTGGGGTCCCTCCTTGCGCAGTTCCCCGGTTTCCCATGGGGGCCGCTATGTGTCCACCTGCCCCCACCACCCCGCCCTTGTTGGGCCCTGCTGCTTGTGGTTGCTTGCCTGCAGGGTGGCCTCTCCCTGGACCTCTGCCCCCGGGCCCTCCATGGCCCGTGAGCCCTGCCGTGGAGGGTGGCCCACCTGGTGGGGGGGGGCGCTGCCTGACCTCCCTCGTTGTCGTCGTCCTCCGTGACCTCCACCTCATGCACCTCCAGACTGGCTTGAGCTGCAATGGGAGAGGGTAGCATTACTGTTTGCCCGCCCCCGGCTGCAGCGACTCTGTCCGAGCCGATCCCAACCCTGGCCCCGCTGGTGCGATCATACCTGGATCCTGTTCCTCCGCCTCCTGGGGGCCGTCCCGGGTCTCCACGTGCTCTTCGCACGCCCCCTGTCCCTGTGGCCGGACGGCCTGTGGGTCTAGTGGGCGCGCGCGGAGTGTGTTGGTCCGGCGCTCGGATCCCCGGGGCGCCTCCTCCCCCTGTGGGACGGGGCTGTCCCCTCCCACTGCGTGGCCGGCCTCACCAGGGGCACCCTCCCCCCCCCCTTGCTCTGTGGGGTCTGTCGGGGGGGTCGGGTGGTGGCCCTGCCCTGGCGAAGGCGCTGCCGTGTGTGCGGGAGGCCACAAGGTCCCCGTCCATGCAGAGGAACTTGTGCAGCTTCTCCTGGAACTTGGCTGTGCGCGTGGCCTGGCCAGACTTGAGATTATTGTCCCTGATATTTTTATACCCAGACCTCAAGTCCTTTGCATGCTGCATGCATTGGGTTACATCCCTATTGTACCCCTGCCGCTGCATCTCCTGGGCAATGGCTTCATAGACCTGTCTGGTCTTGTAGCTTTGCACCAGGTCGTGCTGGACCCTTTCGAACCCCCACACATGGTGCCTGGACCAGGGCTCCCACTTTTGGGACCCGCGTGTGGGGGGCCGACCAGCTTGGCGGCATGGGGCCTGCCCTGTGGATGTGGTCGCCGTGGTGGTGGTGGTGGTGTCCTGTTTGGGGTAGTGTGACAGGGGTTACTACGACTCCTGCTGGCCCCATCCCCCGCTCACCCATGGGGCCTGCCTCCCCTCTCCCCCCTGGGGTTCCTTTTTGCTCACCTGACTGTCTGGGAGGCTCTCCTCAACTGTCGTCCCGGTGGTGTGGTGCTCCGTTTCTTGGGAGCTGTCCAGGAGGGTGTTTTTAGTGTCCATAGCGCGGCTGTAGAATGCCCTCTTGGAGGAGGTCTGCCTCAGCCTGGATCACCTTACTTTCTGCCTGTGGTATAAGACCTGGCTTTTTCTCCAAGTGTTTGGCAGAAGTTGGGGGGTGGGGGGGTTGGGGATCATTTTTGTACTGACCTGGGATTGTGGAATATACTGTTTTTATCTATTTGTGATTTTTTGGGTATTCTATTATTCTTATCCTTCAGTTAGCTGCTTCGAGTCCCCTTTGGTGAGAGAGGTGAGGTATAAATATATTTAATAAACAATAATAATGTCCCAAACCAGAGGTTGCATCATCTGTCCCAAGTAGGAGGCCAGCCACCTTCTCCCAATAACCCACCACGTCCTTGGAAAGTCCTGTGCCGGTGTTACCGCATCCATCAGTCAAGACCGTAGCGCAGACAGCACTAGTGGCTGCCGCGCTACCAGCCCCGTTACCTTTCTTGTCTGCAAAGGGGTCCTGCAGGGTTCTGCTTGTTGTGAACTGGCAGGTTCTGTACGAGCTGGTCCAACTGGCTCAACTCCGACTTTTCTCCTGGTACCCTGGAGTCCCACAGTCGGGGTTGTTTGGAAGGGGGCTCCAGGGTCCCCTGCCATTCTGCTGGTTGGCCTGCTGGCTGTGCAGTACATCATCCAGCATGGAAACGAAATCCTTGAGGCCATAATGCAGCTGCTCCACCTGCCCCGAGGTGAGTTAGGAACAGTTGGCGCGGGCCTAGACCTCTTAAGCCTGTGGGAGGTCCTGTCCTGACACAAAATCCTCTTGCCTGCCATATTCCTGCTCAGCAAAATAAGACAAATAAGACCAAAAAAAAGAGCAAAATAAGACAAAACATTAATTCATGTTCCCCAAGAATTTGGGATAATGCATCGAAATGTCAGATTATGAACCTCAAATAACTCAGAACAATTCCTCCCTTACAACAGCCTATTATTATTATTTATTTGTTAATTGTCCCCATCCATTCACAATAAACATGAAACCACCACAAGGGAAATGAATTATTACTGCTTGTGAACCCACTCTACTGAGCAGCTGAGAACCACTTTGTAGTTGTTGTTGTTATTATTATTGTTTGTTATTCATTTAATTGGCCACATCCATGCATTCTACGTGGGGCTGCCCCAAGATGATGGTTTGGAAGCTGCAGCTAGTGCAAAATGTGGCGGCCTGTCTCCTTAATGGGATGGGCTGCAGGTGGCACATCTGCACTGCACTGGTTGCCTATTGTCTTCCAGGCCCAATTCAAGGTGCTGGTATTGACTTTTTAAAGACCTTCACGGTCTAGGCCCCACTTATCTGAGTGATTGCCTCACCACCACCCCCGGGTTCCTGGTCGGCCCCTGCAGTCGTTCGGGGCTGCCCTCTTGGAAGTCCTGCATTACCAACAGGTTCGGATGGACAAGAGGGCATTCTCTGCAGCTGCGCCATCGCTTTGGAACTCCCTGCTGATGGAGGTTTGCCTCCACCCGAATCTTGTCTTCCGACGAAATTGTAAGACCTGGCTTTTCCTCCAGGCATTTGGTGGGGGCGGAGGGAAGGATGGGATGGGTACGTTGGGGTAAAATTGGTGTCTTTCTTTTTTGCACTGTGAGTGTTGTGTTGTGCATGATTAGAGTTTTAATATGTTCTGTGTTTTATATTTGTATATTTATATTGTGCGTTCATTATGAATTGTGAGCCATCCCGAGTTGCTTGTAGTGAGACGGGCCGGGTAAAAATGTACAAATAAATAAATCCATTCCCAGAGCAATTGGCCCCATCTAGTCAAAGAGCAAACACAGTAAAGTGAACATGGGTCTCTGCTTGCGTGCCCCTGGCAGACTGAATAGTCCACACCACCACAAGGGAACTGAATTACTACTGCTTGTGAACCCGCTCAACTGCTCTGTAACAAAACTTCAAAATACTAGGCAGCCTGTTTTTGCACTAGGGTAGCTGTATTGCATGGGTCAAAATAATAACAAGGTTGTACATGTGCCCCCTCAAGATGGCCTGTGTTCATTACATTGCAATCGATGGCACCAGAACCTTCGTATTAATGGTACTCAGGTGGAACTCCTTATGTCCCCAATTCATTTAATCCTTACACCCCCATTGATCAACTTAATTCTCTCACCCCCAATCATCAATTTAATTAATTTAAATTCATTATAATTCAATTTTACTTCATTAATTCTTAATTCATTCAGTCACTGAGGCTGCCACAGGGCCAGGATAGTCCCCGGCAGCTGGAAACTAAGGCTACCCAGGGAGAGGCTGTTCTGGGAAAGAATCTCAGGGGGCATCTGCAGGGCCAAGATAGTCCCCCACCCAATAAAGGAGCCAGACTGGTGGGAGGGCAGTTTGCTTCCTCCCTTGAGCCAGGACAGTCAGTAGGAGCCAGGTACAAGTGGGCTGCTGGGACGGGAGAACTAAGGCCACCCACGTGGCCAGCTGCCGTGCTATTGCATGGGCCAGGATAGTCCCAGGCAGCCGGGGAAAACCAAAGCCACCCACCTGACTAAAGTAACAGGGTGCTCCGGGGAAGGGAGGGGAGCCGATGGCCAAGTCAGCCCTTCCTGGTAAGGAATTGGGGGAATCCCTGCAGACAGCTGCAGATTCTGCAGCCTGAGGTGGGTGGAGGGGAGCTGGTAGCCCAGGGCCACTCATGTGGTCAACTCAGCCGGTGTGCGGCTCTAGAGAATGAAATCCTTGCAGGTAGAGGGGAGTCAGCAGTCCTGGACCACCCATGGTGCGTGGCTTTGGTAAAGGGTTTCAGGAGGAGGAGAGGAACCGGCAGCTGCAGCAGGCTTAAGAAGACCCTGAGGCTCAAGCCAACATCGCTGCACTGCTTAGGGGGCAGCTGCCATGCAATGTGGTGGGAAGCCACCCAGAAAGAATATTGGAGCAGGCATGACGGGGTGGGTGTGTGTGTAATTACCTTATCAACTCGAAACCCAACAATTACCTGCCTGCCTTTTCGCCGTGTGCCCCAGGTCCCAAAGAGGAACTGCTCCGTGTGCCCACCTCCTTTAAAGTCCAGCTGTGCAGGTCAGCCTCACCCCTGGGCCAGCCCCCTTTCCATATAGGCTGGCCCACCTGTCAGAGCATATCAGCCCAGGGCTACCTGGTGGGGGGGTGTCAGCCCCTGCCCCCACATAGACCCGGATCTGGGGCTGGGCAAGCACAAAACTGCCCCCACTTATGGTGGGAGCATCTCTTCCACTGCCGGCCTCTTGTGGTTCCAGGACTTAAGGTTAGAATTGCCACCATTCCTCCCCTCCCACCCACCCCCGGCTGGGAGCACCTTCACCACCTCAGACATCAGCTTTACTATGGGAGACTGCTTCTGGCTATTTTAACACCTTTACATTTGTATGTCTGAGTAATGGCTGTGTAATGCCTCAAAGTAAAGCATGTTTGTGGGTGTGCCTTTTATATTTTAGTATATTATATTGTAGAAGACTGTAGTTGGGTTTTTTGTTTTGTTTTTTAATTTTTTTGGACACTTTCTCCATCATTGCCATTATAGATTAATTCAGACCCCTTTTCTAAACTGGAAAAATAAAATGATTGCTTGAACCAAATTCTTCATATGCAAAAACAGTGAAATTACAAAAAGAATAGTTTAGCCATATGAGGGTCTGGTCTATAAAAACAGCCATGTTAGAAATGGGTTATTCATACTCTTCTCTTAAGCTATTGTTACTTTATCCTTGTGTAGTCTTCACCAGATGGCAGTTAACACATTTTTAATAAGTATACAATCTTACAGGATTTATGGTAAACTCAATCTAAATTTCTCAATTATATAAAGACATATTTTGTCCACTAGGCTGCGTAGGCTTGCTCAATGTACATGCAAACTTAAATGTTAAATTTAGCCACTGGAGTGTTCCCATATAATTCCTGGAAACTAATGGAACCCATTGAATTATACAGGCTGCAGAATTTTAACAAGTGTTCCCTTAGTTCAGTATTTCCCAAACTTTTGAAAGTCAAGCCGCTCTGCAGGAAAATTAAACTTACCATACTTCCTTGCAGCTTCACCATATTTTACTAGGGTCCTTTCCAACTTGAGGTATGCCCTTTTCTGTGCTCCTCATAAACCCTACTTGGGTAACAGTGGGTTCATCATAATATATCTCCTCTCCTCTCCTGTTTTTTGTTTTTTATTTGTACTTCCTTTGAGCAATGAAATAGCTGGTGATTGAACTGTTGTTGGAAACCCTAAAGCAGCATGAGGCATCGGGAGATAGATTTTTCTTATAATGGATCTATTATAGTACTACGCTTTTATCATAAATTTCCCCTTAAAATTGAGATGTAGCTTTGTGGCATTGAGATACAGGTATATGTTTGCTATGGCAGCTAACCTGATAACACACTCCTTCGTTGGTGTACACCTTGTTGAAGTGAATGGTGGAATGCTTTTAAGTGCCAGGCAGCTTGTTCAAGATCTGAGTTAACGCTAATCAGTGTTCTTTATTTTGACAAGTGAAAAGTAAAAACAAAATAAAAATAGTTTAGGCTTGTTTTAGTCTAATTTTGCCCTTTTTGTTGTTCCATCTGTTTATTTTTCACTGTCTTCTAATTAATTAGCTGTTTTACAAGACATGGGGAACAACGGTCTCCTTATTAAGGGGTATCTACTGTAGCTGAAGCTTTTTTGATAGTACCGCGTAAACTGACTTCTGGGATTGAGGGATGGTCTTTAAGCAGTGATCAAAGCTAAATTTACTGTACTTAAGGAAACATCGGGGTGAATGAACTGCAAGGAGTGTTGTACCTTCAGAAAGTACAATTTTACACTGACTCAGATGTTTGTATATAAACCCTATAAATTATCCATAAATAAATCAAGATTCAGCCTGATTGTTTTTCTGACTCGCCCAGCAACTTTATTGTTTAGAGTGTAGCGCAAGTAATCTAATTATTCTCAGTGGGCCTATGTGAAATTATAAATATGATAATTTCAGACAACTGTTCAGTCTAGGGTCATTTTCTACTTGTATGTTGCAGATAAATCAAGGAGAATACTGATTTCATTACCATTGAAACAGTAGCAAACATATATTTTACATTGTATAATGGAGGCACTGATAATTAACTCCATATTTAAGCCTGTGTAATAAAATTATTTTAAAATGGCTTATAAATTCCTGTTTCTTTAAAAGTAGGTGACCAAGACTTGTGAAGTTTTACACCTGTTTTGGATTTTTATACTTTGAGTTTTCTGTATATTTTCTGTTCTGGTTTCTCTTTGTAAATTTTTAAAGGAGGTGTCTGAATTTAGGTTCTGGCTGAAACTTTTCCTGTCAGTCTTTTTTGTTGACCAGTTGCTTATAAGCATTATCTAAACAAAAAATAGTAGAAAGGGGTTCTTGACTAAGTTGTACCCAGTAGCTAGTTGGTTTTTTTTAAAAGTTGGATTTTAGTGGTACTGAAGAGTGTGCATACCTTCTTGTTTAATATCTGCTAATATTTGAGGAGGAATTTAACTTTTGTGGTTGGCTGGCTGAGAATTTGAACTGAAAATTGACTATGTTCCCTAGCCTTGTACAATTGAACTATCGTGCTCCCATTTATTTTCTTTCTACATACAAATTGTTTTCAAGGAAACACAGGAAAAGAAAGCTTTCTGTTTCTGAATGTAAAACATCAAATACGGTTGAAATTTTAAAAATAAATTCTGCTGTTTTTAAAGAAAATTTGTTTTATTTAAACCTGGTGCATCATTGGCATATTTTCCACCAACTCTAGGATTTGGTATCAACATTAAAAAATTCATATACATTTCCTAGAGGGAATTAACAAGGTGTTTGCAGAGTGCCTCCTTCCAAATCAGGAAGCAAATACAGAGGCTTGGTGGTATGGCAAATTCAGATATCTTCAGGTATCTGTGTTAAAACATGTTAAATGCATTTAACCGTATATGTGTAACGTCTATAAACTTAATGTGTGCTTATTACAATTTAAATACATATTTTTTTATGTAAAAACCTTCCCCATAGTGCATTGCAGGTCAGTGTAAGCAGTATCAGGAATATTAAAATAGTGCCTTTACAATTCCTTGTTTTATGTAGTAAGACTAACATGGTCCCAGGGGAGTCAGATATTTCGACGTTAGAACTAACATGTTTCAGTTAAGTGGCCATCAGAGGTTGCTACAAAATCGGGTACACCTCTCTGACTGCAACCTGTAAATGATAAGTTCTGAGTCCTGAATTCAAAGTTGTTAGTTTCAAGTCACTAGTTTGTGGTGTTTTGGCTTAATTATATTCCTTCTAACAGGGTTGGAAAACTGTGACTTTGTTTATGTTTAACGCAGACTTTGTTACGTATTTGCTTATTTTATGAAAAAGTGTGCATCTGATGATATTTTGTATGAGCAAAATTAGAGGCAGCAGTAGGTTACTAGCAATCATCTCTCTTATTGTAGTTTTTATGAATGATAGAACATTTTCAGCTCTATGTTTGCTGGAGGTTTTTATTGTAATACAACCACAGATGAAATTAAAACTTTAAGATGAATGCCGGTGTCACAAAGATGGACCTTACTAAGAATGAGCAATTTGGAGTCACTTGTGAAGGTGGCATCAATTACGGAAAAACTCAGTGAGTCCTAGGCTCATGGACCATGGTTTGGACATGTGCAAAGGAGTTCTGAAGAGAACGTACATGGTAACATGCTAAACCTAGCAGTGGAGAGTTTTAAGATCTAAATCCAGATGGATGGATGCCATACAAAAGGGTATATAGAATAAGCTAGCTGCAGAATTTCTGAAGATAGAATTTCTGAAGATAGTTCACAATAGAATGGAGTAAGAAAGAGACTCGGAAAGTCAATCTCTGTAAATTAGATTGAAACTAGAAGAATAAGAAATGTATTCACTTTTTATATTACTATAATATATAAAATATTATATTAGACTTTTATTGTGTAACCAAAAGGTTTTTACAATACATTGTGTCTACAACAGTACGTTACAAAGATGAAAAACAAATTATTTACACCCAGCACTCAAAAATCCCATTACTTGTAACTTCAGTACAAAATTTAAAATAAAATAAAACAATACAATACAAATAAACTTCAGTACAAATTTAAATAGGACAATAAAACAGTAAAACTATTAAACTCTCTTTGAATAGATGACTCCCGAGTATTAAGTCGATCATAGCATAAAACTATAAAAGTATTTCAGTTACCCACTTGTTTACAACGTAAAGACATAGCATGCATACAAAAACATGCGGCCACTCTAGATGTCTTTGAGTCAATAGCATTGAACCATTTTTGCACCACCACTGCACGAGGGAGGTATAAAACAGCTGCTATATGAAACTGTAAATATTCACTACACAAGTCATTATACATAGGGCAGCGGAAAAGTACATTCTATAAATCTTCTATCTCATTTTGGGCACACATTTGAGAAAATGTGTACGTCCTTTCAAGGCCTACAAATCTCCCCTCAGTTATAGCTGACGGAAGAGCTAAAATCTGAAGAGAGTGAAAACTCGCCTAAGTTTTGCATTGTCCCAAGAATAAAGATACAAATCTTCCAATTTGTTTGGTCTCAGCAAGTAATATTCCGGGGCAATTTTTTGTTCTCGGATTTCAGCGGATGACTCTTGAAGCTCCTGATCCAAAACCCTCCTCTTGATTAAGCGTTTTACAGTTGTGTGGTCCTATTTACTTAGAAATTCCTTTGAAAAATCAAGCTTCTGCACCACTTCCTCCACCTTTACATTCCACTTAGAAGAATATTCGTCTGAACGTAAAATTTTCCCTAGAGGTGAAGCACCCTGTGAATGTACAACTACTTTTGTCCAAAAATTAATTATAAGCAATAGTGCTCATGCCTTTATTGAGGGAACGAGACTATATATAAAAAATAGAGCAGCTGCTGCTGCTTTATGCTTAAGGCAAGAGCACTCTTCCATTATAACTGAAAGTTCTTCTTGCTATAAAATCAAAACTACCCAAGCTATCAATATGGACACATTGTAGATATCATCCTAGAGATCATACTAGTGGTGCTTGGTTAAGCGATACTGGAGTTACAGGTGATCAATATTTGTTGATGTGGGAGCAATTTTTGGGTCGACATCCTTTATTTTCAGATAACTAGTGCAGGGAATGATATTAACGAATAGTGGGTCTCCTGGAGATTGTAAGGGAGCTGTACTGGGGTCTTTTGTATAGTTGTGTTTTTTTGTTTATTTTTAACTAGGAACCTGAAGTTTTGAATAAAATTGGACGTGGTCTGTGGCAGGGAGAAGCAGGAAAGTAGTGCAGGTAGGATGCCTACTCCCACTCTAAGAGAAAGTGACATAGAACAGAGCCAGTCAGTTATATAGTAGTGTAATATAAGGGTAATATCATAGGCCCTTTTCACAGACACGGTTATGTTTTATTATACATTTTGCAGGGCTGCAGATGTGCTCTATGGGTACCCTGCAACATGTATAATAAAATGTATCCCCCCGCTAAGCGCCTTGTGCGCTGCGGGGGAAGTTTGGGCCCGCCTCTTAAGGAATGAGGCTCCAGGGAGGGCGTCCTGTTCTTTGCCGCTGGCGGCGTGGGGGCGGAGCAAGCTGGCCGCACGAGGAGCAAGCTGCAATCCATCTGGATTGCAGTTTGCAGCGGCGGGGGTTTGTGGCGCGAAAATGCGCTCTTCTGATTGGCCGGTTAAGGCCACGTGGTGCAGCGCGCCGGGCAGCCCCTCACTTGGTTGGCGGCGCGCTGCTGAAGCCCACCCACCCACCCCTGGACTAGTGCCGTGGATTTAATCCGGTCGCCTATTTATTGTGGGATCAGGAAGGAATTTTTTCCCTTATAAAAAGGGTTTTTCGACTTCCTCATGGCACTGTTGGGTTTGGAAACGTCGGGGGTGCATGGGTGGTTAGGTTGTTTTTTATAATTGTCGCGGCTGTCGCGGTGTTCAGTACCTAGGTTTAAAAATGGAAAGGGCTCTAGGGCCTTGGGTGTATGGGCAGATGATTGGGATCATTCTGCAATGGGTACCTGGTGAGTAATTTAGGGGAGGGGCGCCCCAAATTATCACAGGACGGAAGGCCAGGCGTTGTGTGCATACGGGTAGGATTTAAGCGGTCCCGAAGTTTGCAGCAGCAACGTCTGTCCTTCTGAAGAATGGATCAAGTCGGTCCATTGGAGGGGGATTGGACTGGTATCTCCAATCCAGAAGGTTGGTAGTATGGTACTGAACGCGGGTGGGGGTGAGAGATAGTTTAAGGTTTGAGTTATGTCATCTCTTCACCCCTTCCCCCCTTTATTGTTATTCACCCAAGTTAATTTGGTTAATTGGGTCTAATTTTAAGCAGAATCTAATTGGCATTCTAATTGCCTCACAATTCGGCATGGGAAACAATTTGAAGCAGGGTAATTGGTTTTAACTCTATCCACCGTTATTCATCATTTCAATTGGCGTAATTGGTTGTCATGTTTCTTAACAGGTTATTAATTAAATTCGGATTCAATAAAACAGCTGCGGCCAGTTTTACCCATATCCTTTGTGTTGGAGTCTTATTCCTAGTGCGGGGGCAAACACCCATTTTATTGGTGTTAGAGTGTCTGTGAAAAAAGCCACAGAATCGTAGAGTTGGAAGGAGCCTCAGAGGTCATCTAGTCCAATTTCCTGCTCAGTGGAGGAAATCCACAGCTACAGCATCCATAGAATCGTATGGTAATCATTGGTTTGTCTGTTAACTGTCATGGTAATCAGTTTATTTATTTTATATTTATTTATTTTATACAAAAATTTGTATCCCGCACCCTCCTGCACACCGGCAGCTTGGGGTGGCGTATAACATAAAATCAATAATCAATAAAACCATCTAAAATACTACAACACATAAAATATACATTATAAAATTCAGCAGCAGCTAAGGCAAATAAACCCCCGGCGGAACAACCAGGTCTTACAACATTTACAGAAAGAGGGGAGGTCCAGGAACAGACAGACCTCCAGCGGGAGATACGACCACCGAGAATGCCCTCTCTGCCATCGCCGCCCGGCATACCTGGGGGACTTTAAGTTGGGCGCCCCCGGCCGACTGCATGGGCTGCGAAATTATTATTATTATTACTATTAGCAAACATTTATATAGCACCAGCAATGTACCTGGTGCTTTACAAAGTTATGGAGCAGACACGGTCCCTGCCCTAGGACTTACAATCTGAGAGACAGGAGGGGAGGAGGGGGAAGATAAAGGAAGGGGAACAGAGGGAGAGACAAGGGGTGCAACATTCATGAAGATGCGAGGTCCCAGGTGCATGCACTTGGTTTGGTTACATCGAGAATGATGGCTGGCTGGTCTGTGTGGTGAGGATATGAGTACACAGATATCAGGTAACAGATTGTACTGGATGGAGGGTATCAGCAGGAGTTAAATGAGGGGAGCGAGGAGTCGGGGAGAGCAGAGCGGAAGAGGTAGGTCTTGAGGAGGGATTTGAAAGTACAGATGGAGGGGGTGAGGCGGATATGGGCAGGGAGGGAGTTCCAGATGTGGGGGGCAGCTAGGGAGAAGGGATGAAGGCACTTGGGGGAGCAGGGGAGGCGTGGGAGGGCGAGAGGTGGAACAGATGAGGAGCGGGGTTCATGGACTGGAGTAAGGAGGGAAATTAGCGTAGAGAGGTATGGGGGAGCAAGATTGTGAAGAGCTTTATAGGTGAAGACTAGGAGCGTGTGCACGATTCGTTCAGGAAGGGGGAGTCAGTGAAGAAAGGAGAGGAGGGGCTGCACATGGTCGAAGTGACGGGCGAGGTGGATGATCCTGGCAGCAGAATTTTGGACGGAGATAGGGGGAGAAAGGTGAGAGTGCGGGAGGCCAGTGAGAAGGAAGTTACTGTAATCGAGGTGAGAGATGACCAGGGCGTGAACAAAGGTTTTAGCAGAGAAGACAGAGAAAAGGGTGAATCTTAGTAATGTTAATGGAGGAAGAAGCGACAGGATTTGGCAACAGAGTCGATGTAGGGTTTAAACTAAAGGGTTGAGTAAAAGATGAAGCCTAAGCTACGGGCTTGGGGGACAGGAAGGATGATGACCCCGTTGATGAGGATCGACAGGGAAGAGGGAGAGGAAGGATGAGGGGGAAAGATAAGGAGTTCAGTTTTAGCCATGTTGAATTTGAGTTGACGTTGCGACATCCAGGTAGAGATGTCAGAGAGACAGCTGGTGAGGTGAGCTTGAATAGATGGAGAGAGGAGGGGGAGTAGAGAGATAGAGTTGAGTGTCATAAGCGTAGAGGTGATATTGGAAGCCTCGGGAGGCAATGGGTTTGCCTAGGGACAGGGTATAGCTAGAGAAGAGGAGAGGGCCAAGGACAGAGCCTTGGGGAACACCAACCAAGAGGGGAAAGGAGGAGGAGGTGGAGTTGGCAAGAGACACATTGAAGGAGCGGTCAGAGAGGTAGGAGGAGAAGCAGTCGAGGATGGAGCCATGGAAGCCAAGGAAGTGAAGTGAGTGCAGCAAGAGTGAGTGGTCTACAGTATCGAAGGCAGGAGAGAGGTCAAGAAGGACAAGGATGGAGTAGAGGCGATTAGTTTTAGCCACAAGAAGATTGTTAGTGATCTTGGCAAGAGCAGTTTCAGTAGAGTGATGTGGGCGGAAGTCAGATTGGAGGGGGTCAAGGGAGGAGTTGGCGGAGTGGAAGTTGAGGCAGCAGAAGTAGACAACATGTTCAAGAAGCTTGGAAGCAAAAGGAAGAAGTGAGACAGGACGGTAGCTAGAAGAGTCATAGGGGTCAAGAGTGGACTTTTTGAGGATAGGAAAGACAGTGGCATGCTTGAAGGCGGAGGGGAAGGAGCCAGTAGAGAGGGAGAGTATATCCTAGAGTATAAGCCCCTTGGGACATGGATCTGTCCTACAGGTAAGCAGGACCCAAGGCGTTTAGGGCTTTATAGGTCATAACCAACACCTTGAATTGGGCCCAGAACACAATAGGTAGCCAGTGCAGAGTACGGAGCACAGGTGTAATATGCTTGCGGCGGCTCATCCCCGTTAGGAGACGAGCTGCCGCATTCTGCACCAGCTGCAACCTCCGGACGGTCATCAAGGGTAGCCCCACAAAGAGTGTGTTACAGTAGTCCAGTCTACAGGTAATGAAAGCATGGATGATGGTGGCCATCATCGATGACATTAGCTGTCATCGCTTGAGGTCACCACGACTCTCCTGGGGTTTGGCCTTCCTGCCACCCCAAGCTCCACCGACCAGCGGGCCAAGAACTGGTGAGGTTGCAGCTCGTCTGCATATGCTCCCAGCATCCTCGGCTGTCATCGCTTGAGGACACC
>QEPC01005805.1:7136625-7159411 GCA_003113815.1 Sphenodon punctatus | reverse complement strand
CCCCCCCCTCCTCGCCGCCGAAGACACTGAAATGCCGACTCCAATGCTGCTGCCCCCTTTCGGGGTTTCCGAGGATGGCCCCAGTACGGCAGGCTGCCCCGGACCCTCCCAGGACGTCACGGAGCCCCGCCCCCTGTTGCGGCACATGCGCACATCCAGGCATGCACAGGGGGCGGGGTTAGTGTTTCAATTGCCGGTGCTGGAGAACACTCAGCGCTGGTGAACAGAGTTGAACGTCTGGAGAGACTGGCCCCCCTGAAATCTATGTGTTTGGTATTTTTTGACTGTGTTATTTGTGGATTACTTGTCGTGTCCCTTCCCCTGTGAGCCTCTTCCCCCTGACCTGGACCCCTTCCCTTTGGAACCTTCACCCCTACATCACAGACTTTCCTTGCCCCCCCTCTGTGTGGAAATAGAGCGAGTGAATCCCCTTCCCTGAATTACAGCTCTGCGCTCTGTGATGATAGGGGTCCATATTCCTGGTGCTACTATTATTATTATTATTATTTATTATTATAATATTCCTGGTGCGTGAGCATGCGGAAGGGCCCACATATTATCCTGACGGACTTCTTTCCTCCGCGTCACGTGAGCAGAGCTCCCTGGTGTGCTAGAGGCGTGGGTGGGTGGCGTTCCTTCCCCTTCCTACCCCCCCCCGACAGATTCTCTGGCCTAATCACCACCCCCACCCCTCCCCTTATGGATGTCATCCAAGAGATAGGGAAGCTGGTGCACGCAGTGCAGACCTTGGCCCTGCAGATCAAGGACCTGCAGGATCAACATACAGAATTGGCAGCTGTGGTGGCCCAGCAGCAAGCCACTGCCCCTCCTGTGACTGTCCTGCTGGCACCCCCTGGACCCCCTCCGGCGGCAGTGGAGGCAGGCAGGGCAGCAGTCGCACCAAACCCCCCACCAGCACCGGTAAACCTGGTTGCTCGGCGAGAACCACAGGGGCCCCAGATTGATAAATTCCAGGGGGATCGCAGGGCCTGTTGGGAGTTCCTGACCCTCTGCGACCTTACCTTTACCATGCAGGCTGCCACCTACGATACCCAAGCCCTAAAGGTCGCCTTTGTGATTGGGAATCTAGGGGGGTGGTCCTAGAGTGGGCCACCAATCTGTTAACTAGTAAGAGCCCCCTCTTGACAGATTATGATGTCGTCATTCGAGAATTCCGATTTCTGTTCGACCACCCTCATCGCTCCCGGGATGCTGAAGTCTCCATGCTGTCCCTGCGGCAAGGCCGTATGCCCCTCCTAGAGTACATGACACAGTTCCAGCAGCTAGACCTGGAGCTGCAGTGGTTGGAGGATGCCCTTCGGGCCCATTTTCGAAAGGGCCTAGCAGATGATCTGAAGGACCAGCTGGCGTACGTTGCCCTTCCAGAGATCTGGGCCGGTGTGGCCACTCTGGCCCTGCAGATCGACGCACGACTGGCAGAACGGTGGAAAGAGAGGTGGCAGGACAACAGGGCCCTCCCGGTAAGGCCAATGCCTGTGTCCTTCCCTGGCCCTGCTGTAGGTGGACAGCCCCAACCAGAACCAGAGGCAATGCAACTGGGCGCCTCCCGGGGACCCCTTACCGTAGAAGAGCGGGACTGTCGCCGTCGCTCACGGGCATGCTTTTACTGTGGCCAATCGGGCCATTTCATCCATGAATGCCCCACTCTACCACCTTCTCGACGCCAGCAGGGAAATGGAAAGGGCCGGGACGAGCAGGGGACCTCCCGACCATAAATGTTGCTCCTTCTCTCACGACGCAGAATCCCCTTCAAGTGCGAGTACCACTTACCCTGTCTGTGCTCCGCATCGTTTGTTAGTGGTATGGGCTTTACTAGACTCTGGAGCATCCGTGAACTTTATAGATGCGATCCTAGTACACGCCCACGCCCTGCCAACTCGACTCAAGGAACACCCCAAAGCAGTCCATACCATTGATGGGTCACCTCTCATCTCGGGCCCATATGCAACAAACCACCCTGCTGCCCTGTACTATAGGATGCCATCAAGAGCTCCTTGCATTTGATGTGGTCTGCACCCCTCTTTTCCTTGTAGTGCTGGGCCTTCCATGGCTGATGTTGCATGAACCCCAAGTTCGATGGGCGCAGCGGCGACTATTCTTCACATCCCCCTATTGTACCCAAAACTGTTTGACCCCTGCTCCCCCCAGCCCAGCTCGGACAGCACTTTGTTTAATGTCGGGGAACCCACAACCACCACTCTCCAAGGAGTATCAGGTTTTTCAGGAAGTTTTTAGCAAGTCTTGGGCGGCTCAGTTACCCCCACACTGCCTGTACGACTGTCCTATAGATTTAATCCCTGAAGCAGAACCTCCCTTTGGGCGCATCTATGCCCTTTCGAAACCCGAACTCACGGAGCTCCGGACGTATCTTGATGAGGCCCTACAGAACGGGTTCATCCGACATTCAACCTCTCTGGCAGGGGCACCTATTTTCTTTGTGCCCAAGAAAGATGGGGGACTAAGACCCTGCATAGACTATCGGGGCCTTAACAGTGTGACGATCAAGAACCGATATCCACTACCTCTGATCCCGGAGCTCCTAAATCGGCTCCAAGGGGCCTGGCTCTTCACTAAATTAGATCGCCGGGGAGCCTACAATTTGCTACGAGTTCAATGAGATGACGAGTGGAAAACGGCCTTTCGCATGTGCTAAGGGCACTTCGAATACTTAGTGATGCCCTTTGACTTGGCGAACACCCCGGCCGCCTTCCAACACCTCATTAATGATATATTTCGATATATTTTAGACACCTTTGTGATAGCTTACCTGGACGACATCCTGATATTCTCCACCTCCTATGAGCAACATGTATGCCATGTTTGACAAGCCTACAACGATTACAACAGCACCACCTATACTGCAAGCACGAAAAATGTGCGTTCCATTTGACCACCATTGAGTTCCTGGGATTCGTTATCAGCCCAGCAGGAATCTAGATGGGCCAGAAAAAGATCCTGGCCATCCAACAATGCCCCCCCCCCCCCAAATCTGTTAAGGCCCTCCAACGATTCCTCGGTAGCATTAATTACTACAGTCAATATGTTCCCCATTATGCAGAGGTGACAACACCATCGACTCAACTTCTCAAGAAAAATCACCTGTATACTTCAGGATACGAGCAGGAATACAATTTTCAGTTTTTGAAGGAGGCTTTTACAAAGGCACCCCTTTTACAGCATCCCGATTTTTCCAAAACCTTATACGTCGAGGCGGATGCGTCCAGCATTGCCATTGGTACAGTTTTGCTCCAACAAACGGCAGAAAAGAAAACTCTGCTATGCGCCTACTACTCCCGCCAACTATCCTCGGCCGAGAAGAACTACACCATCTTCGACCGAGAGCTTCTAGTCGCCTTTGAAGCATGGCGACATTATCTAGAAGGGGCTTCTCATCTTGTCACCGTCACTACCAACCACAAGAACCTAACCTTCTTGCAAACTGCTCAAATTACCAACCCTCAACATGCCCATTGGGCCCTTTTTTTTTTTTGCCCGTTTCACGTTTACCATTCAATACCGCCCCGGGAAGATGAACCTTCTGGCAGATGCCCTCTCCCGGTATCATGAAGGGAAGGAAACGGAGGCACTCCTCCGGGGCCCTATTTTAGAGCAGCGGGTGTTTGCCGCCACCATTCCTTCACTAGCCCAGCTACGCCAAGCTTCCATGCAGGAACTGATGACTACCATGGACCCGACCTATACGTAAGAGAACGGCCTAGTAAAAAGGGACCATCGTGTGGTGGTGCCCCCATCCTGTCAAGCACAGATGTTATGGGCTCACCATGATGCACCTTTGGTGGGACACCCTGGGGCAGCTCGAATGTTGGCCCTTCTCCAACGACAGTTCTGGTGGCCTTCCATGTCAAAGGATGTCCAGCAATATGTTCAGGCATGTGCTACGTGCGCCAATACCAAAGTCCCGAGACAGGCTCCAGTTGACCTCCTGCAACTTTCCACCACACCTTCGGGGTCCTGGCAAACGATTGGACTTGACTTTATAGTGGAGTTACCCCCTTCTCGGGGTTACAACACTATCTTTGTTATAGTGGATCACTTCTCAAAATTAGCACATTTTGTTGCATGTAAAGGTCTTCCAACAGCATACCGCACGGCCCTCTTATTTATACGACCCGTCGTAAAACTCCATGGATGGCCAGCAGAAATTGTGGGCGATCGTGGAATGCAGTTCGTGTCTCACTTTTGGAAAGCACTCTTTAAGACCCTTCAAATACAGTTGAAACCCACAACGGCATACCATCCGCAAGCTAATGGACAAGTAGAATGAGTTAATCAAAATCTTGAACAGTACCTCCGATGTTACATTGATTACCTCCAGGATGATTGGTATTCCTGGCTGCCCATGGCAGAGTTTGCTTACAGTAATGTGCCAAATGCCTCTCTGGGGAATTCCCCCTTCTATATCACCTATGGCTATCACCCGCAAATAACTTCCAATCCTTCCTACACCCACGGTACCAGCAGCAGGAGCCTTAGTACAACAATTGCAGCAAATACACACCCTTGCTAAAGCAACGCTAGCGAAGGCACGGCAACAATATAAAGCCTACGTAGATCGCCATCATAAACCCGCACCACAATTCCAACCCGGAGATCTGTTATGGCTCAATCGACAACATTATCCCTCCACGAGACCATCCTAAAAACTCGATCATAAGCGTATTGGGTCTTTTTTGATTCTTCGACAAATAAATGAGGTCACATACACCTTGCGGTTGCCCCCTCGACTGCATATCTATCCGACCTTTCATGTGACCCTCCTAAAGCCGGCAGCCGCCCCTGTCATTCCAGATCCATCAACCGACGATCTGGACGTCGACGCCATGACGGCAGGCCCCGACTTTGAGATCCATGCCACTCTGGATGCTAAGATGTACTGGGGCCGCTTGCACTACCGTATCGATTGGTGAGGGTTCGGCCCCGATGAGCGTTCCTGGGAGGCTGCGGCGAAACTTGCCGCCCCAGCCTCGTCCGTCTATTCCACCGCCGGCACCCCGACAAGCCCCGCCCAGGGTTCGGACGGGGGGGGGGATCTTGAGGGGGTACTGTCAGCCGCCGCAGCCACTCCTCGGCATGGCAGCTGCCCCCGACACAGAGAGGCCCCGCCCCCCTCGCCGCCAAAGATGCTGAAACGCCGACTCCGACGCTGCTGCCCCCTTCCGGGGTTTCTGATGACGGCCCCGGTATGGCAGGCTGCCCTGGATCCTCCCAGGACGTTGCGGAGCCCCTCCCCCCGTTTCGGCCCTCGCGCGCATCTAGGCACACACGGGGCGGGTTTAGTGCTTCAGTTGCCGGCGCTGGAGAACGCTCAGTGCCGGTGAACAGAACTAGAATGCCTGGAGAGACTGGCCCCCCTGAAAGGTAAGTGTTTGAGTCGAGTGAGCCTGCGGGCTCATGTGTGCTCCCCCTCCCCTTCCCTGGGTTCATACCTTCCCCTGAGTGTGCAAGCCCCTGTGAGCCTCTTCCCCCTGACCTGGGCTCCTTCCCTTTGGAACCTTCACCCCCCTTCACAGGCTTTCCTTGCCCCCCCTCGGTGTGGAAATCGAGCGAGTGAGTCCCCTTCCCTGAATTACAGCTCTGCGCCCTATGATGATAGGGGTCCATATTCCTTGTGTGTGAGCACACGGAAGGACCCACAAAGTCCTGACAGACTTCTTTTCCTCCGCGTCACGTGAGCAGAGCTCCCTGGTGTGCTAGAGACGTGTGTGGGTGGCATTCCTTCCCCTTCCTACCCCCCCCCCGACAATAAGCTCTTAAACTGGCTTTATGCTGCAATCGGTCAGCTTCAGTATGAGTTCGGCACCACCGTCGCTCCAACCGCCATCCAGCCTGCTTCATCTGGTGCGGGTCCTCCGTGAACCATGGCGATCCCCGCTGTCGGCTTTCTGGAAGTGGACACTTGGGAGCCGTTTGGTCGATAGCCTCAACCAACAAGCTGTTCCAGAAGGCAATGAGTTCATCGAGTGAATGATCATCAAGGTCGGAAGGCATTTCCCCTAGAGCATTCCGGAACCTCTCTGGTTCCATAAGTGTCCGGGGGTGGACCCAACGAACTGGTCCTGCACCTTTCTGGGGGCCAACATGCGCCAGGAGACTGGTTCAGAGAAGGTAATGATCCGTCCATGACAGGGGTAAAACTACTACATGCCCCACCACCGGATTCCTCGCCTCAAGGCCGGTGCAGAACATCAGGTCAAGGGTATGTCCCTCCCTCCTCATGTGTTGGGCCCTTAACCCTCTGAGACAGTCCCATGGTTATCATGGCGTCCATGAACTCGCGCTCTGCTCGCGCTAAATTGGCATTGGCATGGATATTGAAGTCCCCCATGACCAAAGTCTTCAGGGATCGCAAGACCACCTCCGATACCAGTTCTGCTAGAGCGTGTAGGGTTGCTGCGGTACAGGTAGGTGCGCGGTATACCAAAAGAAGCCTTAATCTGTCTCCTGCCAAATCGATCACAAGGTGGACCCCCTCCATGCCCAAGATGGTCTGCACAGGATACTGCCTCACAGACCAAGTGTCCTTAAAAACAACAGCTACACTGTCCCCCCGCCCCTCTGATCTGGGCTGGTGCTGCACAGAGTACCTGGCTGGAACGAGGTCAGCCAATTTTGGCCCCGACTCATTGTCCAGCCAGGTAATACATATGAGGTCGATCTCTCATTCAGCAGCAACAACTCCAGGCCAGGGGCTTCTCTGATCTTGATCCCTGCATCACCTGCCTGGGGGCCTATGCAAGGGACTGGAACTAAGTACTTGTCCCTCCTCATAGTTGTTCTCTGCCTCCCAAAGAGACCATAATTACCTCGACCCATCACGACCCTAATGGCTGTGGACACCCCCTCCCCCGGTGGTCGTCCCGCCGGACCCCCAAGGAAACATCCTCCCTCCCCTAACACCTTCTTGCGGCTCGCAGCCTGCGGCGTCACTGGGCCACCTGTTCTTTTAACTCCCCCTCCCACCGGAAGTCACCCGGAGGGGGGGGGAGGAGCCCCCAACCTTGTTCCCACCCCTCCTACAATGGAGAGGGGGACAGCAGCTGTTCCGGCGGGGTTCAACTCCCTCCCCTATTGGGGCGAGTCTACATGGCTCCCAGCCCCCAACGATGGAGCAGGTCTCGGTCTGGGTTCGGCTCCCGGCGGTGGTGGGACTGACAGCCCTGCTGTTTACAGCCAAATATCCACCAAACTATTTGGAATGGTGAATATTATCCACGGTACTTGTAGAGGTGGGATCAAATCCCACTCTTAGTGACTTCAACGAAATACAATTAGAAATTGAATAAAATAATAAACATAAAACGATTAAATTAAATTAAATTCCTCGAGGTTCTAGTTTTACTTTAGAATTTATTTTGCTTTTGGTGATACACTAATTCCAAAACAAATTTTGGATCAAAAATGCTTCATATCAAACCCCCTCCCCCAAACAAAAATGTCTGATATTTTTTTTTTTTTTTTTTTTTTAAATCTGGATCAAAAGAACTCTTGATACAAACTTTTACCCATTCCTGTGATACCTCCCTATGCTGTGTCCCTTTGTGAAAAAGAAGTACTGTCCGGACAATGACACAGACTTTTACTGCAGCAGTTAGGGAATTAAATACATGCCCTTTTAAAAAAACAAACAAAAAAAAAACACCAAGGAAATTCTAATGTCCAAAAACCCTTCATTAGAGGGCTACTTGAATAGATTGAATAAATAAAAAATTAAAATAAAATAAATAAATAAAATACTTAAGGCATGCACTAACGAAGTGAAGCTCCAGAAACCTTGGAAATTTCAACTTAAAGCCACAACCTTAAGTCATGTGCCCTGTAAGCAGTAAAAACATTATTCATTCTCTCATATTGTGTTTGCTTATGACTTAGGCTCCATACACCCACACTTTGCCTAGGTCTTTCAGCTACAATCTTCTTCCTTTGCAGGTTGGGGGTAACACCGGAGCTGGAGACAGCATGCTGTTTCTACATGATGATGAACCTTGGACTGTGGGGAATGCTGGGGATGGGGGGCAGGAAGGTGACTGGGTCACTTTGCTCCTTCCAACCCATTCCTGTCTCAGCATGGCAAGAGTGTTACTATGACAGCTGTTGGCTAATACTAAATGGGTCAGCACTTCCATAAAAATAGGTTCCTGTATCCCACAAGCAGCTATCATTTTACCAGCAATGACTTTGTGAGAAAAACAGGGGAGGTTTAGCTGATCCCAGTGCAGAGTCAGTTGCATCACACGCTGTTCTGCTATAGATACGTTGTTGGAAAACCCATTGTTGTGTAAATACCTGCCCCTGTGACGGAACCAGCTACATTTGAGCATCAGCCACCAAGAAGGAGGAGTGTTAAGGAGAGCTACCATAGAAACAGGTGAAATGGACCTCACCAGCATAATATTTCTCACAGTGGTCCCTCCTATCAGTTTGTCAGATGAGAGATTGGGGGGGGGGGGGGGGATGATTCTCACCCCAGAGCAAGAAGCATCTTAGCTCTGTTTTGTTACAAATATGTTGGAGGAAAAGGCGTTCCTATATAAAGAGCTGCAGACATCCCAAAGACAGCTGCATCTGAGCAGTGGGCCAGCAGAAACTGGGTAGAAATGGAACCCATCAAGCAGTATTGCCAACACTGACTTCCTGGTTTTCTCTCCCTAGCTCGAGTCCTCCAGTGTTGCCATGTAGAGAAGTAAATGCCTCCTCCTCTGCAGTTCCCAGCCACCACCCTTCCCTGCCTGCTGCAGTACAAGTCTGTGTCATTGTCCAGACAGTAGACAAGGGTGGTGGCAGAGGAAGTTGCTGGATGGGAGCATAGAAGGAGAAGGAAGACAGAAAGATAGGGAGGAAGAAGGCTGTAAAGATTTTGAAGGTGAGGATAAGGAATTTCTGCTCCATGTGAAGGGGAGAGGGAACTAGTGTAGGGAGCAGAGAAGGGGTTGAAGATGTTAGTGAAGTGTCAAATAGAAATGAGAGGGTCAAGTGGAAAGTAGGGAAGGTCTGCAAGAAGGAAGCTGCACCAGTGGGGGACAAAAGGGAGAACAATTTTATAGAGAGAGAAATGAAAGGCCTTAGCAACAGACTGTATGTAAGGTGCAAAGGAGAGGGAGGAGTCAAAGATGAATCCTAGGTTACAGGGGACAGGCTAGATAGTGATACCATCAATAAAAATAGAGAGCAAAGCGAGACGAGGAAAGTTTGGGGTTGGGGGCAGATGAGTTCATTCTTCAACCTATTAAGCTTGAGTTGACAATGAGTAATCCAAAGGGAGATGGCGAGAGTTCGTGATGCAAGATTGGATGGAGGGGAAGAGAGTGGGAGTAGAGAGTCATCGGCATACAGGTAATACTGGAAGCCATGAGATTGAATGAGTTTGCCCAGGGATAGAATGTAAATGGAGAAGAGGGGACCCCCATCTGATAAGGGAAGTGACATGGTGGAGGTATTAGCAGGAGAGAGATTGAAGGAGCTGTTAGAAAGGTAGGGAGAGAATCAGATGAGAGTTGAGCCCTCTGTCAGGACCTGGTGGGAGCAGGGCTTGAACCCAGGTGCTGCCCAGGTTTGCAGGCCGGTCCTCTGCCCATTCTGTCACCGGAATTGCTAAGTGTCCTGGGTTTTGGTCTTTTTGTCTGTTGTTGCCTTCATGGTTGACCACACCGTGCCAGCTTTCTGTTGGCCACTCGGACTCTCTGAGGACACTGGACACGGGAAGGAGGAAGTGTCTTCTCAACACAGTGACTGCCTAGCATAGCCTGTGCTCAGTAACTCTCAGCTCCCCAGTCTCCTGCCTTCCAGCCCATCAATACCGCAGCCTTCTGGTATCCCAGCCGGCAAGATATTCCTCCCCCATGGTGCTGTCTCTTGCCTGGCCACCTCTAGACTAGCCCCGGCTAGGCCTGGACACCCTGAGTATAGAGAATCAAGGAGGATGCTGTGGTTGACAACATCTGAGATGGCAGAGAGATTGAGCAGAACACAGGGAAGGTCTGCAAGAAGGAAGCTGCACCAGTGGGGGACAAAAGGGAGAACAATTTTATATAGAGAGAAACGAAAGGCCTTAGCAACAGAGCCCTTAGAGGCTCTTAGAGGCTCTTTCTGGTGGAAACTGTTAAGAACAAAATTACTGAGCATATTGATAAACCGCTTAATGGGGAAGGGTCAACATGGATTTTGGAAAAGTAAGTCATGCCTCACTAACGTATTGGAATTCTTTGGGGATGTAAATAAGCATGTGGATAGGGGTGAGCCGATTGATATAGTGTATCTGGATTTTCAGAAGGCATTCAATAAGATCCCTCATGAGAGACTCTTGAAGAAATTAAAGAGTCGTGGGATAAGAGGCAGTGTCCCATCATCGATCAGCAACTGGTTAAAAGACAGGAAACAAAGAGTAGGACTAAATGGTCAGTTATCACAGTGGAGAGAAGTAACTAGTGGAGTGCCCCAGGGATCTGTACTGGGATCGGTGTTGTTTAATATATTCATTAATGATCTGGAGAAAGGAGTAAAGAGTGAGGTGATCAAATTTGCAGCAGGCACAAAGTTATTCAAGGTAGTTAAAACCCAAGCGGACTGTGACAAACTGCAGGAGGATCTTGGGAGTCCGAGTGACTGAGCAATCAAATGGCAGTTGAAATTTAATGTGGACAAGTGCAAAGTGATGCACATAGGGAAAAATAACCCAGACTATATGTATACAATGCTGGGTTCTAAATTAGTTACTACTCAGGAAAGGGATCTTGGGAGTCATTGTGAAAAATACATTGAAATCTTCAGCTCCGTGTGCAACAACGGTCAAAAAAGTAAACAGAATGTTAGGAATCGTTTGGAAAGGGGAAGAGAATAAAGCTGAAAATATCATAATGCCTCTATACAGATCTATGGTACGACTGCACCTAGACTATTGTGTGCAGTTCTGGTTGCCCCATCTCAGAAAAGAACTAGAAAAGGTACAGAGAAGGGCAGTAAAAATTATCAAGGGTATGGAACGACTCCTGTATGAGGAGAGGCTTGATAGGTTAGGGCTCTTCAGCTTGGAGAAGGGATGACTGAGAGGGGATATGATAGAAGTTTTTACAATCATGACTGGTATGGAACACATAAATAAGAAACTGTTATTTACCCTCTCTAAGAGTAGTAGAACAAGAGGACACTCCATGAAGTTAACTGGTAGCAGAGTTAAACCAAATAAGAGAATGTATTTTTTCACTCGGTGCACAACTAACTTGTGGAACTTACTGTCAGAGAAAGTGGTCACAACTGGTAGTGTAGCTAGTTTTAAAAAGGGATTGGATAAGTTCTTGGAGGATAGGTCCATGAATGGTTATTAGTTAAGTAGGTTTTGGGAACGTAACTTCTTACTGTTGGGGGCTGGAACAACAGGGAATGGATTGCCCATTGTGACCTGTTGGGTACTTCTCCCAAGAGAAAGAGATTGGCCACTGTCGGAGACAGGATGCCGGGCTTGATAGACCATTGGTCTGATTCAGTATGGCACTACTTATGTTCTTATGACTTGACTATGAGAAGGACATTGGGGATTTTGGTGAGAACAGTCTCAGTTGAGTGGAGAAGATGGAAGACAAATTGAAGGTGGTCAAGGGAGCAATTGGAAGAGAGGAAGTCAAGACAGTGGGTATAGAAATCTGGTTCCAAGATCTTGGAAGCAAAAGGGAGCAGTGAGAGAAGGTAATAGCTGGAGGGGAGTGGAAGGGTGAAGAGTGGGTGTTTAAAAGATAGGTGTGAGGAGCCTTGTGACAGAGTATTGTAAATAGTACCTGATTTTGTTATGAATTGAAGTGGTTAAGTAGTTTAATAAATGTATATAGTGTTTAAAATACCTTGTTATTGTTTATGTTTAGTATCAATGCTGCAACTATTTCTGTCTCATAGAGGCGGTAGAACTCCAAAGGGGCTGCTCATTGGCAGTAGTGGATGTCAGTTATAGTACGTCCATTGGGCGTAGCAGTTGGCCCTGAGGAGAGAGTGGTAAGCGAGCTCCATGAGGGGAAGGAGCTGAAAGAGTCCATTCTGAGAAAAGGCAGCCCTGGTAAGCTGGAGAGAACGCTATCCTAGTCAAACATACGAGCCATGGGATGACGGAGACAGACCCAGCGACAAGGTTGATAGTGTTTGTTTCCTTCGAGGACCTGCAAGTTTCACAAACTTCGAGGAAAAAGTTGAGAACTTGACAGCTTGAATTCCAGGAACCAGTGAGAAATAAGCCTAATGGTTTGAAAGCTAGTAAAGTTTAGGAGGCAGTGGTTTTAACCCTTTGTCTTTTAAAATTCTTTCTTACCCATGTTTCCTTCTTTTCCTTTACCTTAATGCCCTTATTAGTTACTGTGTGTGTGTGTGTGTGTGTGTGTGTGTGTGTGTAAATCAAGTATTTTGCTGACCATTGGGAAGTAAAGCTCTCTCTCTCGCTCTCAGAGTACCTGAGATACGAAACCACCTTGTGCAGTGAGGGCAAAAACACCACCATTCTGCCATCTTTCTACCTTAATATCAAAACTGGAAAAGTAGAAGTCTGCTTTTAAAATGGGACATGGGAGGGCAAGTAAATGTAACTTGTGTTTTATTTAAGTTTCTGTGAGTGATTACTTTAGAGGTAGTGTCACATGTGCCTCATGTAGACTACTTCAAGGATTGCTGATAAAACCTTACTACTATTTAGTCATGCATTGTAGAGTTTGTGGAGAAATGGACGGTGGTGCAGAAGATAGAATTGACTCTTCCCATCCCCTCACAACAGCAGAGGACGTAGTGGCACCAGGGAGCTGCAGATGCACTATTTGTCTGTATTTTAGCCAGGGCGCTAAGGGAAACATGCTCCCGCAAATTGCAGAACTTGTGCGGAATTCCTGTCTCAGGGAAATTCAGGGCAGAATTTCCCTTGCTGGGTAACATCACAGCATGTAAGCCTCTGATTGGCTTGCGTGCATGATGTCACCCATCAGTCATTGCATGCAAGCCTCTGATTGACTTGTGCACTGTGATTGACAGGTGACATCACTGCACACAATCCAATCGAAGATGTGCCTACTGTGGTGTCAGCCGGCAACCTCCTCCCAAGCCTGCTCTGCTCAGGAACTATGATTGTGCTGGGCTGAGGAGGGGGAGTGTAGCAGCAGTGCTCAGGGCTCCTGCTGATGTTGCTGCTGTGCTGGTTGAGTTGCTGGGCCAAAGCAGACTGGAGAGAGTGGGGATGTGGTACCCTGCCTCCCACCCAGCTCGGCCCGCTTGGCAAGAATCGTGAGTTCTGTTGCTACCCTCCCTTTCCCCAGCCCAGCTGGATCAGCACTGCCAAACACTACTGATACTGGGGTGAATTGGAGATCGGGGGGCGGGGAGGGGGAGGGAATCCCCAGGATGGGTGGGGGGAGGAAGGAGGGGGATGGTGGGACTTGCCCGGTCTGTTCAGCAACAGGGAAATCTCCCTTCTGCTGGATTGGCTGAGGTGAGTTGGGGATCCTGGGGGCGGGGAGGGGGGGAAGAGGGGGGAAAGGAATCCCCAGAATTGGTGGAGGGGAGGAGGAGGGAGGGGGATAGAGGGACTCACCCTGGCAAGCCCAGCAACAGTGGGACCCCAGTGCATTTCCCTCCTGTCAGGTTGCCAGGGTGCATTGGCCTTGGACCTGAGTCAGCCGGGAGGGGGAGAGGGAGGGTCTGCAGACTCCTACGGAATTTTAAAATTTTTTCCATGGGAGAATCGGAACCCTGATTATAACTACATCATTCTACTGGGAATTGAGCCCAGTAAGGAAACATAGGTAAGAAAGAATTTTAAAAGACAAAGGTTAAAACTACTGCCTCCTAAAACTTGCATACGCTGCACATATATAAGTTCATCTGCATTCATAAACTGTTTTTTAAACAATCATTTACAAATCTCTATTTGCCTTTTTTTCAGATAGCTAAAATAATAATAAACATTATAAAGCTGGGCCAAAGTAGCATCAGCAGTACATTCTGTACAAGGGATCCTGCTGCTACTGCTAGAGCGTCTGAGAATGGGAAGAACATTTTTCCTGACAAACGTTCCTCCTGTCAGAATCTGGTTGTAATAGGTTATCCTCCTTTTGGCGGGGGGAGGCGAAAATACTATTTCTTTATTGCTTATAGGTGGAGAAAGATGGAACCAGTTCAAGTTTTCCCCTGACTGTCTACTGTTCCTGGTATTTAGTCCAGTAAAAAATCTCTCTACCTCCCCATCTGGGATAACAGCCTTCTGTTACTGTGAGCTAGCATAATTAGTCCTCAAACTCAATTCAATATAGCCTGAGAAAGTGCTAATGTTTCGGGGTTCAACACTTCTGAATATGCATAATATGAAGAGGTGTGGTGGTGGTTTCCTGTTCTACCTTAATTCTGTTCTCCTTTGCATATGCATCTTGAAATAGAAATCATTGCTTGATGACATTCTAAAATTTTCACTAGAATGTGGCTTATTTCAATATACAGTTTGCACAATATGTAGTGAAAATCAATAAGAGTCAGTTGCTTTAGTCGTCTCCAATGTCATTGTCTCCTTTAGAAAGAAATACAAATATTCCATACCTCACTACAATGAGCCCTCGTTTATAACAATTGAAACTTCAGGAACTATTTCTATCAACTGTATATTAAGAACATAAGAAGTGCCATACTAGGGGAGATGAACAGTCCATTGACCCCAGCATCCTGTCTCTGACAGTGGCCAGTCTTAGTCGCTTTGGAGAGGTACCCACCCAGTCATCATGGAGTGATCTGTTCCTTGCTCTTTACTCTCAGCTCCCAATAGTAAGAGCTTGTACCCCCAACCTATTTGGCTTAACCATTAATGGACCTATCTTCCAAGAATTTATTACATCCTTTTTTAAAACCAGATATGCTACTGGCCTTGAGCACCACCCCTGGCAACAAATTCCACAAATTAATTGTTCGTTGTATAAAAAAAATACTTTTTTATTTGTTTTAAATTTGCTGCCAGTTAGCTTCTAGTGCTAGTACTATTTGAGATGATAAACAATTCTTCCCTATTTATTTGTTCTGCCCCACTCATAATTTTGTAAACCTCTATTGTATCCCCTCTTAGTTGTCTCTTCTTCAGGCTGAAGAGCCCTAACCTAGCAAGCCTTTTTTACCCTTGATCATTTTTGTCACCCTTCTCTGTACTTTTTTCAGTTCTATTATGTCTTTTGCCAGAACCTCACACAATATTAAAGGTGCAGTCACACGATAGAAGTATGTAGTGGGCATTATTTATTTATTTATACTTATATTTGTATGCCGCCCCCTCCTGCTACAAGCTTCTGGGGGCGGCTAATAACATTTTAAAACAGGCAGGCCTAGTGGTGGTACAGCCTGCTTAGTAAAGAATATACTCGGGCTTAGTAAAGAATATACCCTCCCCCAAAACCCTCCAGCAGGTTGCGGTTGTCCGATAGAGGCAGGTGATTTGTCTATTTTGATACTTTGTGTGTTATATCCCACCAATTGGTTCGATTTACTTTGCAGAAACAATATGGACCGATTTGGAATGTTACCTGAGGGAACTCCGGGAGGGATACCCGGACGCAGCCATATTAATGGCTGGCGATTTTAACGCTCGTATAGGTATTTCTGATTTGGAGTTGGCTCATTCTGGAGGCTTTGGAACTTTGGAGGATGTAGTTCCCCTGGAAACTAGGTGGGCGAAGGGTAAAGGTATAAATGCAAGTGGAATAGCCCTTGCAAACCTTTTATCAAATCTAGATTTGTATATACTAAATGGCCGTCATGGGCATGATCGACCAGGGGAATATACTTATATATCTACTAGGGGCTGTAGTACCCCATGCTATTTTATAGTTTCGACTCATTTGATCCCCCGGGCAGAGTTTCTTGGTGTTGGCTCTTTTGCAGTGGGCGACCACCTCCCTCTGGCCCTCTATTTAACGGGAATGTTTCCCTCCCTCGCATGATCTCTAGGAATTTTGGTGCCCCAGGAGCCACCATCTATAGGTGGAAAAAGGAAACTCTGGGGCGAAATACTGGAACGAGAACTTCTAGTCCAGTTGAATTCTGTTAAAGGGATGGATTTCCTCCAGGGCTTTAGGGATGCTAAGGATGTAGAGCAGTTATTACAGTCGTACAAGGGGTTGGTGAGTTGGCTTCTACCTCTCCTTGTCTGTGGTAGAACTGGCCCCATACCATCTAGTTTGCGGACATGTCTGCGTCCCGACTGGTATGATGGAGAATGTCGTAGGGCAAGGGCTGCTTTACGTCGAGCTTATCGGTACTTTAGATCCTCCCAGTCAAGTTCTGCTTTGGGAGCCCTGCAGCAGTGCAGGAAGTGGTATCGTTTCTTGATTTCGGCTAAAAAACTGGTGGCCCACCATAAAGGGTGGAAGGCACTTGAAGTTGCTGCTTGGAAAAACCCAGCTACTTTTTGGAAGCTAGTAAGGGTTCTTGGCCAGGAAAAAGCTTGGATCCCCTTTGCTTCAGTCCCCAAGGCAGTTTTGGAAAGTGACTTCCTAGCCCTCTATGCAGAGATAGAAATGGGTAGGATGGAGTTACCCCTCCTGGAAGTGGTCCTGAGATGGGAACCTCTGTCCCCTGAACAGATAGAGGTTTTGATTGGCACACTTAAAAGTGGAAAGGCCCTGAGGGCAGATGGGATTTCAGTGGATTTTCTAAAAGCAGGGGTCAAATGGTGGGCGTCTGCCCTTGCTGCTTTATTTTCTGGAATAAACGAGTATGGTAAGATTCTGGATGATTGGGGCCAGGCAGTAGTGGTCCCTATTTTCAAGAAGGGAGACCCCAAAATTCCAGGAAATTATAGGCCCCTCAGCCTCTTAAATACCGTTAGCAAACTATGCTAAGTATCTTTTGAGTAGACTTGTCAGATGGTTAAAGGTAGAAAAGATACTGATTAGCGCACAGATTGGCTTTCAGGCAGGAAGGGCTACTGATGACCACTGTTTCCTTCTGCATCATTTAATTCAGAAATACTCACGACCACCCTCAATGTTATACGCCGCCTTCATGGATTTGAGAGCGGCGTTTGACACTGTCCCTAGAGCCCGCTTGTGGGCTAAATTGTCGGCTTTGAACATAGATCAGTGTCTGCTCTTTCTGATTATTACATTACACGAGGGGAATACATTAACAGTTAGGCTGGATCCAGGAGGGAGAAGTACAAGAACGATTCCAGTGAAGCGGGGAGTAAGGCAGGGATGTATGTTGGCCCCCATCCTATTTAACATCTTCCTAAATGACATCTTGGAGGTTTTTGAATGTCTGGGTTTTCATTCTCCCATGGTGGGCGGGACAGCAATGCCGTGTCTGCTTTATGCGGATGATACGGTGCTGCTGTCCCGCTCCCAGGTTGGCCTGAGACGCCTGCTGACCTCTTTTGCAGGTTATTGTGATTCAAACTCCCCGGAAATAAACTATGAAAAGAGCAAGGTTCTTTGCTTTACTAGAAGAAGGGTGCTACGTAAATGGACGGTGGGTGGCAGTGAAGTGACCCAGGTTAGGGTTTTTAAATACCTGGGCCTTCTTTATCAGTCAAATGGTGCATGGTCTATGCAAACCCTGGCGGCCTTAAAACAGGCTAGGGTGCTCTCAATGAATATCATTAGTTTGTATAGGTGGAGAGGTGGGTATTTAATTTCCCTGCCCTTGAAACTACTCTCTGCCAAATTGATCCCACAGCTAATATATGGAGCCCAATTTTGGGCCCTTCAAAAGTTGCCTTTGTTGGAGCGAATTCAATCTGGTTTCATACGCACTATTCTAGCAGCCCCAGCAGAAACTCCCAATGCAGCCCTTTACGTGGAGTGTGAGTTCTTTCCGTTGAGCAAGAAAATTTGGGCTAGAGCTTTCCGTTATTGGCTCCGGCTTCTTTTTGGGTTAGCTGCCCCATGGTTCCTTTTGGTTTGCCGAGATTTGTTTCAGAATCCCATGATAGATATGGTCAAGAAGCGGGCCTGTATGTTAGGCCTTTCGCCTGAAGCCTTATTGTCCATAGGCTTCAGGTGTGCCTCCAGACTTTTATTCAAGAGATTACACAACATTTCACTACAGGAGCAGAGGACTGCCTTGAACTCTTGCAGTTTTTAATGTATTTATTCCCAGATGGTAGTCCTCCCACAGCTCCTTCCGACTTATCTGAATAGGGGTCTCTCTCTAGCGGCCAGGCGCATGTTTCTCCTGACAAGGTTGGATTTAGTACCCCTAGCTTTTACCCAGGGTAGATATAGGGGGGTGCCGAGAGCTGGCTGTCTTTTTCATTGTAATCAAGGGCAGGTAGAGTCTCTGGTGCATGTTTTTTTTCCTGCCCCTTGCATGACTCTGCCCGTAAAAAGTACATAATCCCTCTGTTAGTTTGTCACCAGAGCCACTCAGAAGAAGGATGTTTACGTTTTTTGCTATCTGACCTTTTAGCGACTGTCACTTGGGCAGTAGCTTACTTTCCTGACTTTAGTTCTGAAGAGCAGACAGTTAGAATCCATTTAGTTATAGGGGAGGTGTTTTTGCTCTTGATTTTCTGTGTTTTTTTAATTTTAGTTGGTATTGATTTAAGTTAATTTTGAGCTGGTGGGTGGGCGGGGGGGTCTATTTTGAAATTTATTTTCTGGGTAAAGGAAATTTTCTTCTCCTTATAATGACGATTGTTTTAGTTGGATTTGTGTAGTAGTTTAAAAGGGTGTTGAAAATTTGGATGCAGACGTGATGTATTTATTGTTGTTTTGCAATGGCTTTCGTCAAGCCGTAAAGTTTATTATATTAACATTTAAAAACATATAATAAAATTAATTAAAATCAACATTTTTAACTCCACATTAAAACAATAAAACCCCACCCTAGCCCAACCCACCCATCCCATCTCCCTCAGCAAAGCCCCGGCGGAACAGCCAGATCTTACACTGTCTACGGAAAGAGGGGAGGTCAATGGCTAGGCGGACCTCCAGCAAGAGGGAGTTCCACAGCCGCGGTGCGGCCACCGAGAACGCCCTCCTCATGGTCGACACCCGGGAAACCCAGGGGACCTCAAGGAGGGCGCCCCCAACTGATTGCAGAGACCGATCCAAGATCCAGAGGGTGAGGCAGTTCTGTAGGTAGGTGGGGCCCAGCCTGTTTAGGGCTTTAAAGGTATTGTGTTTTATTCTCTATCCCTTTCTGAATAATTCCCAACACCAAGACGGCCGGGCCTGGGTCAGATGAAAATCAGAGGTAAAGCTGGGCATAAAATATAAAAACATCAGTAGTATAAAAATAAACATATGCATAAAAGTGGAGCTAAAAGCTCCTGCTGGAAAACAGCAGCCTGTCTGCACGTGCGTAAATGACCACTATATATGCCCTTTTCGAAAATGGCAACGATGCTGCCAGCCCACCATTTCGCAGAAGGGCAGCACATGCGCAGACTGGCTTGGCGGTCATTTTGCATATGCGCAGTGATTTTTTTTTTTTGTGCTCGTCTCAAATTAAGCCAAGACACTGCTAATTCTTGGTTCGTTCTTGGTTTCTGGAACGAACTGAGAACTGGCATTCTCGACGAGACTGAAATAACCCAAGAATGAACTTTCAGCCCTAGTGAAGACTGAAGCAAATAATCGATTTAGCTTCTCTACTACACATCCTTGTGTACCCCTTTTACCTCCCAGTCATTTATTGACCCAAATGAAGCTCTTAACAGGCATCCTGCTTCCAATCGGCTTGAAAAAGTTTTATTAGTTTTTGCATCTTTAGCAAGTTGCTCTTCAAATTCCCCTTTGGTCTGCTTTATTAACAGCTTACCATCATCATTTTTTATTATCATTTGTTTTATTGTTTAAAACCATAAATTATAACAATTTAGAACATAAACATAAAATAGATTACATCAATCCTACACACTGTTTGGACAGTTGCAGTGTTTATAATATTTAGTTATCTGAATAAATATAGTCCCAATTCAGAGGTCATACAAATGGATTACAAATCTTACAGTATAAATATTCTGGCAGACCACTGGCACATAATACAGTCTCAAAAACAATTTGCTCTTGAACACCAAGCGCTTGCCAGGTCAAAACCTGACTCTTCCTATCTACCTCACCAGGCCAAAATACATTAATAAAAGAGACCCTGGCAAAGTAACTTTAACAATAAACGTTATACAATACATCAGAAGAACACTTTCCATTCCTTCATTACCCTTTTCCCCTAATTTATTGAGTTGGTTCAAGATATTCCTTCCTAAGCAGTTCCATCTTAAAAACCCCTAAAGCAACTCTCTTCTCGTTATTTCCTTGTCCTGGTTGGCTAATAAGAAAGAGATCTGAGTTTGCGTATCGCAATCATCCTTGCCATCAAACCACAGGTCAAAAATCTTATTTTGTATGACTGACAATCTCGGGCAGAATAAAAGATAATGTGGCAAGTCCTCTAAGTGGTTGACTGCAGTGACATAATCGCTACTCAGCTGGTATGCCCAGATACTGACCTTCCAAGACATTGGTGGGCATCATATTAAATCTCACCAAAGTCATGGCTCTTCTAATTTTAAAATTCATAATTTCTGTAAGATAATTCTCATATTTAAGTCCTTGCTTGAAAAGGGGGTACCAATGGGTAACAGCTCACCTCTAATTTGCCATTGCTAGTTCTCGTTCCTCTTTTCCTCATTAGGACTAGCTTTCCATTTTTTTAAAAGAATGCCTCTTTGGCTCTAATGGCCTCCTTCACCTCATTGTTTTGCCACACTGATGTACGCTGGATATTGCCAAATTTACGTGCAATATGCCATAATTCATGTGAACTAACTTATCCTGATTCTATGGATGTTTGTTAGCTTTCCTGTGTCTAAAATAGCATAATTTAAGGTCCATCAAGTAGAACCCTTGGATTATTTGGAAACTGTAAATATTAGACTTTTTGAATACCTATTTCTCCTTCAAGTGACTCTGTGATTCTCACTTATGGGATAACACGGTGCCATGATGCAATGTGGTAAGCTGTGCTTTTAAGAGAGTAGTTCTCTGTTGAGCTTCCAGATGGAGAGTTCTCAAAGCTTCAGAGCTCCTACCGCTCCCTCTCACCTCCCTGTATTTTTGCGAGAGCACAAGAATATAAGAGGATGGGGAGGAGCCTAGCTACCCAGTTCCTTCTCACTGCCATTGACGATGTGGAATGACTTGTGCCTATACAGAAGAAGGAAAGTTTTTCTAGTTAACAGTTCTCATTATAGTTGATATTTTTATACTTACTGTAGTTCTTAATAGTTATAACTTGGAATACTTCTTAATAGTTATAGTTCTATAGTTAATTCTTAAAGTTAGTCATAGTTCAGCTCTCGTCACATTTCCTGCCATTATGGTGGCTTCTTCTGGCAAACATCCTGGGTTCAAGCGATGCATGACTTTTCCCATGGTATTTCCTGTCTCAGATCAGCATGATAAGATCTCATCTCTTATGTCTTGGAGAGGCTCATGTTAAGCATGGCGGTTCAGCCTGCAAGACTCTCACCTCACGAGACTCTCACCTCACGTCATTCTTCACCTCAAAGATTGACAAGATCCGCCAGGACATTGCTTCCCCCCGTCTCCTCTCCCCGCTCCCTCTCCTCCCTTCCTCTCCCCCGACTCTCCTCTCCTCCTTCCCTCCCACCTCCCTTGAGGAAATCTCCCTGCTCTCCCAACCCCTCCACCTGCCCTCTCGACCCAATCCCCTCCCGCCTCCTCACCTCCATTGCTCCCACTGTTGCCCCCCCTTACATGTCATTAATCTCTCCCTCTCCAATGGCTCCTTCTCCTCCACCTTCAAACATGCCACTGTCTCTCCCATCCTCAAAAAGTCCACCCTCGACCCCTCTGACCCCTCTAGTTACTGGCTGGTCTCCCTCCTACCCTTCGCCTCTAAGCTTCTGGAACGTGTTGTCTACTCCTGCTGCCTGGATCTCCTCTCTGCCAACTCCTCCCTGGACTTCCGCCAATCTGGCTTCCGCCCCCTTCACTCCACTGAAACTGTCCTTGCCAAGATTACCAATGATCTGCTTGTCGCTAAATTTAAGCGCCTCTACTCCATTCTTGTCCTCCTTGACCTCTTTGCTGCCTTTGACACTGTCAACCATCCACTCCTACTGAACTGTCTCCGCTCCCTGGGTTTCTGCAGCTCTGTCCTTGACTGGTTCTCCTCCTACCTCTCTGACCACTCCTTCAACGTGTCTTTTCCCAATTCCATCTCCTCCTCCCTCCCCCTCTCGGTAGGGGTTCCCCAAGGCTCTGTCCTGGGCCCTCTCCTCTTCTCTATCTACACCCTCTCCCTGGGCAAATTCATGGCCTCCCACGGCTTCCAGTATCACCTCTATGCTAATGACACTCAACTCTATCCACCCCCTCTCTTTCCCCTTCTGTCCAAGCTCGCCTCATCAACTGTCTCTCCGATATCTCTACCTGGATGTCCCAACGCCAACTCAAGCCCAACATGACTAAGACTGAACTCCTTATCTTTCCTCCCTTCCCTTTCTCCCCCTCTTCTCTATCCATCCTTCTTGATGGTGTCACCATCCGTCCTGTTCCCCAAGCCCGTAGCTTGGGATTCGTCTTCGATACTCACCTCTTCTTTAACCGTACATCGACTCTGTTGCCATGTCCTGTCGTTTCGCCCTCTATAACATTGCTCGGATTTGCCCCTTTCTCTCTGTCTCCTCAGCCAAAACCCTTATTCATGCTATGGTCATCTCCCGCCTGACTACTGCAACCTCCTCTTTGCTGGCCTCCCCCGCTCTTACCTGTCCCCCCCCCCC